>VWYH01008559.1:0-227236 GCA_013399365.1 Pampusana beccarii | reverse complement strand
AAAAAAAAAAAAAAAATCACCACAGCCCACCCCGCCTTCGCTGTGGAGAGCGTCCCCCCCGACTGCTGATAGCTTTAATGGAGCTTGGCAGCCACAGGTTCAAGTTGCCAGAAGAGGTGGAGACTCCGCCGCCTGCGCCCCACATGCGGCCGCGCATCGCACACGCGGGGGAGGAGGCGGCTCCGGCCGCCCCGGGCGGGACCGGCACCCCCAGCCCGGGACCGGCACCCCCAGCCCGGGACCGGCGTTTTCACCTCAGAGCCCCGCGCGCCTCCCTCAGGGACCGGCCGCCCTGGCCGCGGGGCGCCATGGCTGTGGTGGGCTGCTCGGCGGGCCATGGCGGGTGTCGCCCCGGCCTCACCTGTCGCCATGGGGCTGCCCCGAGGCCCCAGATGCTGCTGTGGCTGTGGCAGCTCGGGCCGGCTCTCCTCAGTGGGGTGCTGAGAGGGATCATCCCCGCGTCCCCCTGGCCTGGCCCTCCCACCCGCCATGGGCCACAGCTCCCTCAGAGCCCAGGGCCCTCCTTTGTCTTCAGCCTTGGCTGCTGGGGCCATCAAGAGACACCAGTGTGCCTTTGAAGAGCCTAAAGCACTTGAAAACCCTCTCAACATCCCATGTTGAAAGTATATAGGATCCTTTGAAGGTGACTCTGCAGTCCCCACCTGCCCAGGGCCCTTGTGCTCATGCCTGTGTTCTCCATTACCTGAACGAGGCCCGTGGGACAGAGCCACGACTGATAAAGGGCTCATAACCAGCTCTGGGCATGAAGGTAAGCACAAATCTGAACTTAAGACGTGTCTAGGACAAAACAACACTTTTCCTTGTCTGTATTGATGATTAGCGAAGAACCGGTCTGTCCGCTGCCCTTCAAACACAGTAGAACAGCATGGGTGTGATAATGTGAGGCTCGATTGTCTTCGGAAGCAGCGAGGGGAGGAGGCCAAACCGTGGTGGTTCTGATAGTCAAACACTTGTGCCAGTGCTGGCGCTGAAGGTTGAGGTTTAGTGTGTGTTTTCAAGCTGAAAAACTAAGTTTAGTTTTTGCAAATAAGGCAAAACATCAAAGTACACACATACACCCTCAGCAGAACCCCACAACCAGGCAAAGTCACTTTTCCTTGTAAAACTGGGTGTTTCACTGAGCAAAGGGAAACTTTAGGGGGAAAAAAGCTGGTGTTGAAGTTCACAGCAGTAATCCCATCGACTGCAATGAGAAGTGGAGGTCTGATTCTGCAGGCACACATTTGCTGATCGGAGGCTTCAGCGTGCTGGGGTGAGGTCTCAGTGTGGTGGGTTTATTACTTTGTCAAAAATAATGCATAACATCTTTAATGCGAAGTGGGACAAACTTATCTGTCATGGGTGCATAAGGAATTAAAGTTTAATGATACTTGCCAAGATAAAAATAACAAAGTCCATTTGTAATGCAGGCACTCCTTTTTCTAGCTGATGTTTTTATCTCTTTTTGTTTCTCAAATTCCCCAAACTAATCATTCTCAGTAAATGTCCAAACCACTGTGGTTTTATTGTATCTACAAATATATAAATTATCAAATGCATAGGCAAAAAAGTTGTCCTTTATAATTATGTTAGAGAGAATGGAATAATTTTGCAAGAAGTTACCTTTACAAAGCAGGACATATTCTTTTCAGACATAGACAGCTGGAACCTAGAAAAATGATGGTGCAGGTGATGTTTTACTGGTAACAAAATTCAGTTTTGGCCATGCACTTTTCATATGACATTTCCAACCCTAATGCTAATTTCCTTCGTTTCTTTTGGAGTATTTTAAGAGCATTTGTTTGAGGGAGGGAATAAAACCAAAGCAGAGTCATTTTTACACGGGTGTTTGAAAATTTTAATAATCACATGTAAACGATCATGAGCTTTTATCATATCTCAGACCAACAGGGCATAGTGATAGGTTTCATTCATATGGCCGCTTTCATCCCTGCAGCTCCCAAGGGACCTTATCAAAGTAACCGAGTCATAAGCACTTTTTCTTTGGAAGAATTCCTCCTGCCACCCTCGTGTTGCAGCGCTGTCTGAGCGCAGCCGTGCAGCTGTTTCGCAGCGCGCCGCCACGGGAGGATGAGAAGAGGGCCACAGCCTGCTAGAAATACCAGGAGGATTTAGGCAGGCGATCGAGTCTTCCAACCTGGAAGTCTGCCAGGACATCAGGCTTAAATTCTCAGCTCGTGTAAAAATTGCTGGGTAATCTTCAGCTCCTGCAGAGGAGCAGCAGTGTAAAAATGCCTATAATTTTTATTATCAAATAATTACAGACTACCTGCTGGGCAAAGCACGTGGAGGGAGACAAATGATTGCAAACAGCCTGTAATTCCAGCAGAACTATGTGGCCTGATTTACACATTCAAAGTGAATATAAGTTGTTCCTATTCTGATTCAGGAGCACTTTACTCGCGGTGCTGTAAATACTGACACAGCTGCAGGGTAACTGGGAACCAGACCAAGGTGTTTTTACATTAGCTATGCTTCACTTGCCTGGCACCTTGTGTAATATTCATTCCTGTGCAAAACAGGTACAGAATGTTTGAACTCAGAATCATGTACTCTTGTCAGCAATGCAGGGCAATGAGTTGCCTAGCCCCCGAAGGCCAAATATTTTCTCTTCCCCTTGCCAGACTGGCAGGGATAGGCAACCACACGTGGAGGCAGCAGGCCAGGAATAAGCCAACAGCTCTGAAAATACTGTTTGTCTGAAGAAAGGGATCCTCTGAGTCAGGTCCCCAAAAAGCCATATCCATAAGCCATAGCAACTCTGCTTCTGAAGTTCAGTCTCTAAGGAGTAATACCGAGGGATATAATGTTTGCAGAGCTGAAAATACTGGGTGACCTGAAAGTGCTGAGTATGTGCATTTACAACTGATGTTTACCCTCTAGAACCACTTGCACTCTATTTCAGTTTCAGGGGTGTATTTTATGGGGCTATGGGAATTAGTATACTCTAACAGCTTTCTAGGATGGCCTATATGTTTAGGCACAAGACTACCTCAAAAATGCTAGTGAAAGTTCAGCATTAAAATATATATTTTTTTTAACATTCAGACTCTGTTCTCATCCAGGTAATTTCAACTGCTATGGCTGGCCACCTGTAAGATGTTGTTGTGCATCAGGATAGAATTTAAAGGCACAGCCCCCATCTTTCTCAATGCTTGTGGATGGCTTCCAATCTATGGCCTCTTTTGTCAAGTCTCAGCCAAGAGTAAGTGGACTTGAATAATACATCCTTGTTTTGGGGGGGCTTGTGGGAGAAGAGCTAGGCATCCCTCACGGCAAGGACCTCATTGATTCTCACTGGGAAACTCTGGAGGGGGCTATATACATTTAACACTCTTTGAGTCACCAACAGATGGACCATGATGCAGAGTTGGCAGGTGGGGACAGAAAAAAAGATACAAAAAAGCTATAAAAAATAAGCAAAGCTGGAAAGGATTCTTGAATTTCTCAGGAAAAGAAAAACACTATAAGGTGTAGATTCTATTTCTTTCACTCTTAAATAAAAACAGTTAATATGTGCAGAGGATTCTTCATCAGAAATACAATGTACAGAGCCTTTATTCATTAACTCTCATAATGTGGCCAAAGGAAGGTAGCGTTATCTTCCCCGCAGGGACTATGATTTGGCAGAGCCTCTTTGGGCTCTGCCATTGGAGGCTGCTGGTGGCTATAGAGAGAGATTGCTGGTGTTTCAGTTGTCATTATCGGCCACCTGAGATGGGCACCTTCTGACAGTGGAGCAGCGAAGGAAATAACACCTTCCTTCAGCTGGTTTCTTTGGGTTATTCACTGAGAAGTAGTATTTAAAAAAAAAAAACCAACGAAACTATTGCAGAGTCATACTATGTATACCCAGTGCAGTTTACAGAGTAACAATAGGAAAATGTGAATAAGCCTTCCAGGGTACCTGGCTCAGTCTATGTATTTATATGCTAAAAAACACTGAAGTATTATTTACATGCTTAGCTGGGGTTTGTCCTTTCTAGAAAAGTCTGGGCTGCTACCTGTTATACTTGGCTCATGATGATTTAAATAAGAATTTATAGACCCTAAACCATCTGCAAAATGTCCAAGTTCTTCAAGGCCAATGTAAATGCAATGAGGGGGGAAAACCACAGAAAGAAAAGGTTAACAAGGTTTCTCCTTGCCTCCCCCTTGGCACATTTTGTAATTAACTTTATAATGTCTGTGAGCCAAGGTTTGAAGCAGATAAAGCTCCCACATTGTTGGAGATAATTGCAACAGTTTGTGTAGCACATTACACCAGAAGCAACTTCGTTTGGATTCATTGCACTGCAAGTTGTCAAGAAGATGTGCGCTGCAGGGCACTGTGGAGCGCAGGCTCCACATCTCAACATGAAAGCAGCTTGCTGTGATTTATATCGTCATGCTAATCAGGAATGCACATTAATTCGAGGTCTTTTTGGGACTAGGGGAAGAAGAAAGAATCAAAAGTGAGCCAGCTTTCTATCTCGTGCAAGGTGCCACTGTTTTCCAAAGTGTGAACGATTTAAGTGTGTAATTAGTTTTTACAGGCACTTTAAAAGGCAGCTTGATAAGAGGTTTTGCTGCACACTGCAGTGAGAGCCACAGGTGACAGAACCTTCTTTTGCCCCCGGACTCTATCAGCATTAAGGAAATTTAAAATTTAAATAGATCTTGAAACTGTAGCCCACATTTTCTTATGAATGACAGATCTTTCCTGCCCTCAGTCCACCACATTTCTCCAAGCCTGAAAACTGATGCTTCCTTCTTAACAGCAAAAAGTGGGAAAGATGTTTGTGGTCTGGTGGTTACACCGTGGGGTTGGAAGGCAGAAGAAGTGTTGTTTCACTTCTGGGCCAAGTTTCTTGTTCACCATAGACTTGATCCTGCCAGATACTGAGCACCCATTGATTTTTCAAGGCCAAGCCCTCACACAATTCATGTGAGTCCAAGTTCTTGTTCCAAAGCGAAATCTGGGCCTGTATTCAAAAAAGTTGGTGCTGCTTCTGTGGTTATGCTGCTTCCTTCTCAATCCCAGCAGCCCAGCATTAATTTCCATTCTCCCTTCTAGTGGCAGGAGATCTGGGACAGTCGTACTCTAACAGTTGACACTTCCAAAGCCCTGATTGCTCATTAACATTTCATTTCATGCCTCTCTGGGGTTTAGCTTTTTCAGTTCAGTGGGAGGTCCTGTTCTCTTCTGTTTCTGCCCATACCCAGGCAGGGAGTAGAATAAGAATCTGGAAAGAAATTGCTTTTATTGTTATGAATTGCAAAATCACCACTAGCTCTGACTTTCACTAGAGGAGAAGCTACTACACAGATGGATGTAGTGTGTATTGAGACTGGTTTCTTTAGGGCAATGTGCGGTTTAGAAACAATAAACAAGCATAACCATATATATAGTCTGTTGGCTAGGCAAGCAGTAAGACTTCCTCAAGGTTTATTAGTGTTCATCCACTAGGACTGTAGGAATTTAGGTGCTGGTGTCTTGTAAATACCTTAGGTGCGTGACTTAATGTATGTTTTCCATGGACCTTGTGGTAACTGTGAACTAATTCTAAAGTTCTGCAAAACATAACCAAGAAAAGCAGGTCTATTGTCAGTGACTCCATGGGGGTCCGTGAATCCTAAAAGACTGGAAACCACCACTGAGATCAATGGGTGGACTATTTAGATTGGATATGGCCCCTTTTCTGTATCCTATATGTAATCCAGTTTTCAGTGTACGATATCAATGTAAGAAGTGCCAATTTCACCACTGCGTACAGAAAATTGCACAAATCTGGCTGACTGCAAAGGTCTGTGGCCCCAAGCATGGCCTCTGCCACTCTGCAAAGACAGAGGAAAGAAGAGGGAACGTGGGCCATCAATAGAGAAAGGTAAAATAACCGTATCTTTGTTCAGTGACTACAGTAACCATAAGCAGCTGTTAAAACAGATGGGAGTGTGTTAAAAATCCAAGCCCTTTCTGTGGTCCCTAGTCCAGGGCTGTTATAATGAGGCTTGTTTTCTCCTCATTAAAACAATCATTTACTCTTTACGTTTAGGAAGATAAATGTTCTCAAGGCACATAACGATATCAGCAAAGATAAATTACAAAGGCCACCAGCCAAATTCATGCTACTGTGAGGAACGCATCGTAAATCGTTGCAGCAGGCACATGTCTACTCTAGAAGCAATGTTAGTATGCACCTGCTCATGGCTTGAGACCAGCTCCTTGCACATTATATCCCTGCAAAGCATGAGCATAATCTTTACAGGAGTCTGCAAATAGCACTAATCAGGAAAGCACTTATTCACTTATTTAATTCTTGTTCTACCCAAAAAGTATTTACGGAGATGAAATTTATTTCAAGCCTTACATGTGTAGTATCCTTCCAGGCCCAAAACATGATTCCACCGTGTGCGTTTTTTCTAGTTTATTTATGTGCACTTTCCTTGCCACTGTTCAAACCCATCACAAAGTGTTTTCAAAGCTTTCCTTTATTTTAAGGTAGAAGGAAACAATGGAATAAGGGATGTCTTTTGAGTGCCTTGGATTATATAGCACATTTTCATCTGCGCTTTTTTTCATCTGCATTTTCATACAATTCATCCCCCATGGACACCTGGCTGTTCCTTATACTTTCCAGTACCTCTTGTTGCACAAACCCTTCTTGCTGCTCCGTAACAACCACCATCCCAAAATGCTGATCTATTAACCAAACAAACTCTGCTAAATATTGCCATGTGTAAGTGTGCTACTATTTTTCTAATTGCTAAAAACATGTCCTTCCTGCATTCAATAGTCTCTAGAAGAGATTGTTAACATCTGGGTATTGAGCAGAATAAAGGCTTTAAACTTAAAGGAACATTGTCCAGGTTAGTCAGTGAATATGGCCATATGTATGTTTTTTTAGAGATTGTTTTTTTCACGTTATCCATGTTAGATTTGGATCCATGAATTAATGACTCTCCTGAGGATTAAGTCAGCAGAGAGCATAATTCATTATAAAAAGAATAGACCTGAGAGAAGATGGATGTAACCTAGGACAGGTGATGATGGATTGGAATGAGGGGAATGGAGGAATGAGGTGAACAAAACCTCTCTTGGTATTTTGTGCTGTGGTTCTATGGGGTGGCTGTGAGTCTTACGACCCAGTTGTCTTATGGTCCAGTTGTTCCCAGATATTGAAGGATCCGTGTATGAAGAGCACTCCAGACTGAGCTTTGCCTGTGGCTTCAGCAGTGAGGGAGTCCATCTTACATATGGCTGTAATATTTTTGAAAACGTAGTTTTATTTTCCACCACTAATTGCAAGAGGCTTTTTCCTCTTGCTTTTTGCTTGCTGTGGAGGACAAGTAATTTTTATTCTTGTTTCTAGACAGCTTCAATTCCTGCACTTGTGAACTGATTTGCTGTTACAGCATTTGTATTTTAAGCATGAAAAACAGATGTCTAGACCGATTAGTGTTGCGGAGAGAGATTTCTTTGGTATTTGAACTATAAATACGGCAAATTTCCTCTCATCTTGTATTTTGTAATTTGTTTTTACAAAAGTATCTAATCTTAAATCACACCGTGTCTATGTTTAGTTATACCAGTCCCTTGGAGCCAATAGGGTCTGTCACATCATCAACAGTTTAGGTATTCTAAAAATAAGATTAATTTAAATCTGAGCTCCGTACCTGCATGTCCCAAAACCTTAGGGATAAAGCAGAGCTACTCCGCATTTACAGAAGCAAGATTTAACCTGCAGTATCTCGGTGCTGTAAACAATGATAATGTTGGGCTCGAGAGCCAGGCTCTCACAGCCAGAGGTGACCTGCGGGACTCCCAGTGCCAGCCTTTCCTTTTTCCTGCCTCTGCGTCCCGGTGCACGGCGGCCTGGCTGCACGGACACCGAGAACTCGCAGCCGGACAAATGCTGGCACCACCTCGCGATGCCGGTGACAGGAGCCTGCAGCACAGAGCCCTGCACCCAGAGCCCAGCTCTGCCAGTCACTGCCCAGCCTGGCACCCTGAGCTGACAGGGGGGCCTTTGATCTTCTGAAAACAGAAAGTGCGATTGATTCTTTTCATTGAGAGGCATGACCGGTGTTACATTTCCCGAGCTGGACAAGGGTGGTCCAGATGTCCATGACAGATTTTTGCATAAGCACTTTACATTTTTGTTTTTCTAGCTGTTTGCTCTTCTTCCCTATTTAAAAAAAAAAAAAAAAAAATCTCTTAATACACAGTTGCTGTTGTTGAAGTCACTACCCTAAAAAAGAAGTTACATCAGCCTTCAATAGTTTATTGGATCTCTGGTTGCTAGCCGGTAAAATAGACAAAAATAGGCAGATGGGAAAAACTGTGGGACAGTTATTTATGTGAATTTTGGGTCATTTTTTTCTTTCAAACAAGTTAGTAGTACAACCATATGCTGGAAAAAATATGCCAAGTTTTACCCAGTCTACTCACAAGTCAAATAATTGGACATATGAACTGATTATTCAACTGCATGTGCATTCTGAACAATCTGGAGCATTATTTTTTATGGACCAGATTCCAAATTATTCAGACAATCTGCAAAGAGTCAAAACGCAACAAAAATGTCTTCTTTCTGTCTCTATCTTTATTCTCCTGCATGTTTATCTGTCCACACCACGATTGCTGTGTACGCAGAGGTCCCAGTCCTACACACGGAGAGCTGAACAGGATCAGAGGAGAAACACAGACTAGTTCTGTACCTCTGGGGTTTTTGTAAAGATGGGCAGACCTAAAATGTAGATCCATTCCTGTTCGGTAAAGAAATCAGAATGGCCTGAATGTGTTTACTGCATACCATTGAGCTACCAGTATGGAAACACTGCTGTTGGAGCATCCTGTCCATGTGTACAAGATATATGATCAGCAGAAGCATCTTTCTTCGTGAAATACAATGCAAGAACATGGGCAACGGAAGAAGCTCTTTTTTTCTGCTTTAACTGGTAAAAATCTCACTGACTTAAGGCGTATGGTCTAAATGCACGACCTGCAAGTGAAAGCTGGTCCTCCTTGGTCTGAGCTGGGGTCACACTCGGTTGAGGATGCGTCAGGATGGGGCCGTTGCTGCAGAGTGCTGGCTGTCTCTGCGCACCCGTCCCAGCTTGCTTAGGCGAGAGGAACCTTCCCTGCATTGCCTGAGCCTGAGCTCTGCTTTTGGTCCCTGTAAGCGGACATGGAGAGGATGGGCCCCAGCAAACAGCCTTTTGCCATCAGTGAGCATTCTCATGTGGACTCGACCCAGATTGACTCGAGATGTCCCGTCAGCCAGACATAGCCATTGGTAATAAATACCTGTTCAGCCAGGTACCACCTCAGCAATATATTAATTAGAGGTGAATATTCTTGAAAAGAAAACCACCATCGATCCTCTGCCACAGGTCCCTCAAGCAGAAGAAGCAGTGGGCTCTCAGCCATGCTCATGTCTCTAGTATTTGCTCCCTGGATGTCCCAGGAAGTGTCTGTGCATTTACTGGGACAGTATATGTGGAGATTAGCGTGTTACTGCCAGGCCAGTGCAACTGTAAGGACACAGCTACTCTTTTAAGATCTTTTTAAGCTTGGAGAATGTAAATACTGCTTAATCCTTTTAGCTAGTGCACTATGGATGTTTAAAATTAGTATTTCTCATTAAACAAATAAACATTGCTGGGTGTATAGAAATGCAGTCCCGTAAAAAATACCATTCTTCATCCTGGCAGTGCCACCTTACTTAATGCATCACGATGCTCGGTAGTGACATCTTTCCTTCTGGAATTTTTACAGAATTGCTTCTTATTATTTCTCTCTGTAAGGCTTCTAGATAGAGAACAACAGAATATAATAGCCTTCATAAATCTCACCAATGAGTCTTTGAGATAGAAGTTTTCTAGTATGCACAGAAATATTTACCTTTTCTAGGCAGCTCCAGGACAGGGACCTGCAGGGCGGTTAGTGTCGGATAACCATCATAATAAATAATATGTTAATACTGGTCATCGTAAGTAATGTTAGAATTTGAATCTCACAGGTTATCACATTTGAATTCCTTCTTTCCTTTAACATCTCAGGAAACACAGAATGCTGAGGGTACAAATATTAGTCCGTCTTTCTGACCGTGCCCCAGCCAAGGGCCACTGAGTTCAGTGGAGAGGCTGCTGTTTGCTTCGGTGGGCCGCGGTTACCCCCGTACGCCTGCAAGACACTTATTTCTCTGAGAATAAAAATAAGCTAAAACAGCTTCTCAGTTTGCTTCTGGAATACCAAATGTAAGTTTTTATTCTCTTATTTATTCATTAATACATTGAACATCAACTCTTTTTGGTCACTTCTAAACTTTAATCAAGGAGAAATGACCCCCCAATGGGTATTTTTGTCTTGTTTCTGTGTTTTTAAAGGAAATTAAATGTTAATTGCTGCTAGGTAAATTCATCTAAAACAGTGATTTTCAATTCATCCCACAAACAGTAAAAAAATAAAGAAAATTGTGTGGCATTTCCTGCTGAATAGAGGGAGCAAGGACTTTTTTTCCCCCAAATAATATTTTTAAAATAAAGTATTTTTGAAGATTACTGCTATTGTATATTTTTTAATGTCTGTTACTTTCAAATGCCCAGCTAAGCTAACTGCTGTAATTGTTAGGAAAATATTTCTCTCCCTGTCTCGGAGGTGACTGTGTAAGAACTATGACTTTATTTAAAGGAGAGATTAAAAAGTGACGAGAAATTAGCATTGCATATTCAATAGCAGTCTGCAAATATAAAGCGCAGCTGCACGGGTGCGCTCGGTGTGTGACACCCAGGCTGCCACAGTCTGTGCAGATTGAGTCTGCGGAAGGAAATAACCAGACAGCGATTGCAGCCCAGCCTGTTATCAACTTGCAAGTCCAGACCATTGATTTGGGGATCTCACCACTTGTACTTGCTCCTTCATTATGTGTTTGGACTGGTCCTCAAATGTTCTGACTGCACCAGCCCAGGAGGGCAGGAGTTCCAGAAGATGTTGCAGGCTGGCTACCCTGAAATCAGAGCATCCTCAAACACACGCAAATTGGGACCCACACATCTGGTTTTCCAGAAGTGCTCCCCACAACCATCCATATTTCAGGATTCAGCTCTTGTATTGCCAAAGATTTAAACCTTAAAAATGGCTTTAAACTAAAATTTCTGTAAGATTTACCACTAAAAACAGCTCTGTGAGCAGCAAGCAAAATCCTCATGGTTTCAAATATTGCTTTTTGATCTTTTTGACAAAAGCATTGGCATTTTTCTATGAAGCAAAGAAGAAGCTGTGAAGATCACATCTTCCACATAATTTCAATCATAAGAAGAAAAAAAAATAAATTGAAAAATGTCTCTATTATATAATCTACACATTAACAGGTGGAAAAACAGCAACATAATTTAGCTTTCGACACAGAAATGTCTTCCTTGGAGCCAAGCAAATTTACTCTGGTGTTTAATCTGAACAGTTGCCAATTTTCTGTCTGTAACGGGAATCCAGTGGAAACTCTGGGACAGAAAGAATTAAAGATAAATGCCACTTTTAGTACAGAAGCTTTGTCTAAGCACATTTCCTAGGGCCAGCAGAGCACAGTCGTAGGGACCGGTCTCGGGTCAGCGGTAGCATCGCCTGAGGGAGGAGTGCGTGGGTTTGCTTTTGGGAGCGTCTGTCGGAGGACGAGGGTGACTTATCTAGTGTGTAAAATCATCATTATCGGTTAAGGCTTTAGCACAAACGGAAGTTCTGGTCCTCCAGACTCACTCGCTCTCACCCACACGTGCGCACACACTTGGTGCTGCTGCCTTGGCCACGTTCTGGACCCAACGTTTCAGAGATGCTCTGCAGCAAACCGTCGTGGGCTTCTTGGCTGAACCTGCTGCTCGTTCCTCTCTGTCTCTGGAGATGATCAGAGAACCCACCCACTGTGGTCCTGATAGTTTCCTCTTTTAAAGAAACACTAGAAAGTAATAATCAACTCCTAAGGCTAAAGAAAACTGATCGCAAGAAAGTTAAATGTGCAGGAAGGGCTTGCAGGAGTGGAGGGTGGGTTTGCGTTGGGTCAATATGCCCATTTAAAATCCAGAGGGGGTCAAAATTAATATTTTTTTCTATATTTCACAGATGGTGTTTTATTAATAGGAAACCCTCAGATGTTCAAAGGATACAGGGAGCTAAGCTGCCAGCATCATTGAATTTTAATGATAGATGTATTCCTTAGGCTCTTTTGAAATCCCAGCTTTAATGTGTTGCTTCACGCAAAGCTAAAAAGCTTGGTTCCAAGCAATAATTAAAAGTCTTCTAATCCGAAGAAAAAATAGATTAAACCAGAGTTCCCCTTTATAGTGATTAGGCTAAAGCTACAAAAACCAAAGCTTTCCCATAGAAATTATGTTCCATTTTTTATTGTTAAGGTTATGCACTCAACACACCGCCTCCCTCTGAATCAAAAGCTGCTAAGTGGGGTAAATGTAATGTTAAACATGCTAACAAGAAAGTTTGCAGTCTAATCAATCTCTCTGTTACTACAGCAAATGTAATTATTTTAATGGAGTGCCAAGATAAGTAAGAAACTGAAAGTAATCTGAAAATTTCTCTAACTGCTTGTTAATGGTGGACTTTCCTTCATTTTCTCCTTTGAAAACATTCCAAGAGTGTTCAGAACTTGAGTGAAATATCTCCTTAAATATTACCTAAGAATGACTTTTGTGTTGGCTGGCTTAAATGAAAAAAAAAANAAAAAAAAAAAAAAAAAGACAAAACCATTTCTAAAAATTACTGCAGTCTTTCCTTTTGCAAAGATCACGAAAAAAGTCTCAAAATTACTTCTCATTTGTTTGCATCAATAGATGTTTTATTAGGTTACTGGAGCCTAAACAGACATTGATCTTTTTGCCTTTAGTTTAACAGCGGAGAAAAATTAGGAAAATAAATAAAAATACAGGAGAGGAAACATAAAAGAAGTTAGTTGGGCAGTGAGATAATAATAAAACAAAATGCTTCTCGTACCAAAATTACATGGCCATAGCGAAGACTCTGCAGTAACATCACTTTGTTGGATCACCGCAAATTGTCAAGAAATATTTTTAAAGCTTTCTTGCCCATAGGATGAGAGGTGAAGCACATATAAAGATACACGCGTGACAGACGTACATCCCAGTTGGTAACTGGTATCTCACTTTTCTTTTGAACTGGGTGCAACTGGGGCAGGCTGTCCTGGCTCTGCTGCTCCCAAATCCCAGGATCAGTCTCTGGGGACAGGGCACAACGCAGAGCATTGGGCTCGGGGATCTGGACCCTATGAAAGTCGTGGTTTGATGGACACAATCTATTTTAGCACTTCCACAACAACCTGCTTGACAGGGCATCAAGTGAGCTTGGTGACAGGGCATGGTGTGAGCTCAGAAGTTCTCACCAGCTGCCGCGCTCCCCTCCCAGCCCCTCCAGAAGCCCTTGTGCCGCCGCGCTCCAGGTTTGCCCCGGAGCCTGATCCTGCAGGACCTGCCCGGCCTGGGCACGGGGCCGGAACCAGAGCGTCAGTGGCACTGTCAGAGCCCCCGGCACCGCAGCCTGCCAGGCTTTTCTTTTTTCTCTCTTCACAACCAGTATTCCCCTCCGGTTGTTGTTTGCTGCTTGCAGACCCTCAGAGAGGCGTTTGCAGGAAGAGTCAGGGTAGAGAGACTTTCCACTAGATTTAAATACCTTGGAAACGCTTCGTCTCGTTTGGAAAAGGACCTCGGTGTGTCTGCCGTGTCACGGTGACTAACAGCAAGAAATCTGCTCGCGCCACTTGTATTTCTGAACACCGGCCACGCTGCACTGCCCACCGAGAGACCCCAGTGCCAGCCCCGCTGGAAACACCTCAGCAATTTGTGAGGGGATCACTGGAACCCATCAACGGCCGAGAGTCACCGAGCAATGGGCATCGCTGCCTGAGCCGCTGTGGCACGAGCGGGAGCCCCGTGTCCTGGAAGTTTGCAGGATCCTCCTGTTCTTTCCCTGCCGGTGCCATTGGGAGACGCGGTTGTTGCAGCCTGCGGTCAGTTTTGGATGTTGCTGGTGCATTGCCCTCTCGGAAGCAGGCTGCCTCCCGAGCCCCTCGCTGTCATGCCTTAAATCGGCCGTCTGCCGTCATTCCAGTGCTTTGTTCCAGCTTCTGAGAATACTGGCAGTGACAATAACGGTTCTCAGCGTAAAGCTTATAAAAAGTGCCCATTTATATAGGTTTCTAGTACATAACGCTGTAAAATGTGCCCGTTTCTGTGGTTTCCTCCTAGTGAGCAATGGAGCCTCAGCAATCAGAGGAAAATGGGCCAGGGTAGTTCTCCTTGTCCTAAGTTGCTCTTACCTGTCATGTTACTCAAAGCTATTTTCAACGGGCCAGCCCTAGGACAGCCATAGCCAGGCAGAGCTCAGCCGTATTAATAGTTCCCAGAGCTCCATTTCATACCGCTTCTTCCTTTCAGTGTGTGTTTTGAAGAGGAAGAATTTCCCCGTGGAGAATAATTTCATTGCATTTCTTTGTAAAGAGACTTTCACCTAAGGCTTTCAGTAAATTGAGAGGCCAGGAAAAAAATACTATGTACCTGGTGTTGAGGATATTCTCAATGCAGCCTGAGTGGGAAAACAACTGGGGAACCAGTGAGGACAGTTCTGCTGTGTGCTCTTTTACATTGAAAGACTAAACCAAGTTGTTCAACATCACCTGAAGAAGAAAAAAGTAGAAAGGAGGGAAGTGTAGGTGCTCCAGCACCTAACTGTGGTGCAAGGAGAATCCAGGCTTTGGTGTGGTGTTTGGAAAAGCCAGGCTTGAACCTCCTGTTGCAATATAGACACTAGCAGATACACTCACGTGGAAGCAGATACTCAGTAATGTGCCTTAATTTACTTGCCATATCCATTTGTCAGCGCTTTTCTTTCGTAAAGCTGTGTGAAGTTCAGTCTCACTTGGCCTAAGTGTACAGAAAGCATAGAGCACTTTGTGCTGTGTGGAAGTACACACAGTGCTCACTGCACATCTCAGTGGTGGGCTGGACAATATCCCAGACACCAATGCAGAACTTCTAATCTTAACTCAGTAAACATGTTTTTCCCTAAAGATAGCTTAGTCTACCAAATAACTCTGCTTATTGAAGTCATCCACTGGCTTTTTAACAAGTATTCTGTTCCAATGTGTGTGTACAGAACAGAGAATTGCTGCTTTTTTTTTTTCCTGCACTAGAAGAATTTAAATAATCAATAAACAGTTTAAAATAAAACTAAAATCCAAAGAACTCCACTTGTGAATGTCATTCAGTTGAAGCAGTCTTTCTTTTCTTGCGTATAGTTTTCTTCCTGTAAAATCCTTTTGACACCTTTTAACTGTTAATCCAGTTCTATTGATGCCTGATGAGATGAGCTCAGGTTTGTGGAGGGACAGGGTACATCAGACAGCAGAACGGGTCGTTCTTACGGCTTGGATTTTTGGAGAGTTCGCATGTCCAAGATTCTCTGAACATTTACACAGAGCAGTATTTCACACCTTTGTAATCTGGAGCATCAGGAAGTGATGCTGTGACCTGCACTGTTTTGATATAGGATGTAAAAGAGTAAAACTGCAAAATCTGTTCGATCTGCTGATCTCCTAGGCAGGAGGCAGATGCCCCTGAAAGAGAGCAGAAGGCAGAGACATTCTCATGGGTTGTTGTAAATAGTGCAAAAGACTTGGATGCAGCTCCCTGGCTCTTTGCAACACATCTCTTTTTATCTACCCCTCACAGAGATGCGGTTTTCAAGAATAAGATTTTAAGCCCTCCCTGAAGAGCCAATACCATTAAAGGGCACAGAAAATCACTGTCTCTGTCAAGTTCAGACCGGTCTTGATAACAGAGCTCTGCTCCTGCTTTGCATCCGTAACTGCCCGTGCATCTGTCCTCTCCTCTGCTGTTTCATTCGTATACATATAAGGATCCCTGGCACAGGAATGGCTTCTTGTTATACATTTGTGAAATCCTTAGCATACAAAGCCCATATTCTTTTTAATTTTTTTTAATACAAGAATAATGAACAGCATAAATACTAATGACTGTGGTCAGCTCTGTACCTGGTTACCCAGTCTGAGCAATCAGCCCAGTTCGTCTTCCATCACTGATAGACACACACGTGTGCACACATGCACATATATCTTAAAGATTCAGAAAAACAGTACAGACCAAATAAAACATCTTTGCAGGCACTTGGTATTGCAATTGAAAAGGAAGTGTTTCCAGTCACCTTAAGTACTTACTTTTCCTTTCTGGCATATTTAGCCAGGTGTGAATTTGAGGCAGGTGCCCTCCAGTGACTGCTACGATTATTTGCTGAGTTTTGTAGTGGAAAATAATTCTTTTGCCTTAGTGTGTAATGTGTGTTTTGTATGTATCTGTGTAAGCTGAAAGTAAAAATGGATTCCAATGACGATGAAATCTTGACCCAAATTGCTGTAGTACTCTAATATTATCCAATAATGGAAAACGCAATGTTTAATTTGGAAAGAGGAGGTACCAGTTATATGATGAGTTATAAGGATTTATTTACAGAGCAAAATTCTCGTTAAATTTGTGTGACATAATGTGTGAGTAAAAGTTCTTAGGATTTAATAACCTGGTCTTCCTGCATTTTTTAGTTCTCCTGTTTACTGAGAAAAGTGATCTCTTTGCTTCATGAACACGAGACCAGTGTCAGGGATTTAGGAATTGGAAATAAAAGGAGAGGACAAGCAACTGGAATGACAGGAGAGCCACTGTCCTCCTAAACAAACCCAGCCAAGAAAAATGCAACTGCACTCCCCTCGCTCTATTTTCAAGAGCATACTTTGTTCCTAGAAACTTTCCACTCATGTATCAGTTAATCTATTGAGCAAAACACTTGACAGTAAAGAATATAGCTTTTGTGGCGAGAATATTCTGGACAAAATGTTATCTGTGCGCTAGAAAGCCCTGAGCAGGCTGGTTTGCTCCCCCTCTGCTTCTGGCCTGGGCGATGGAGCCGTGGGACAATGGCACATCACTGCCGGCCCCCTTTCCTTGGCTGTGCCAACACCGCCAGAATCAGCATGGGATATAACGTTTTAATTCTCTTTTCATGCGCAAGCATGAAAGGGCCTGACTTCAAATCTGTCCCTTGGTATTTCCGAAGTTTGGAAAAACGCAGCTCAAAACCTGGGCTTTGGAGTTGTCCCCACTAGCTGGGGTTGGCAGGGGGACTTGTCACCACACACCAGACGCAGGGACCCGCTGGCACACGCTGCTTCATGCGGAGCTTTCACGGGCTGACAGCCCAAACACGGGATGTGAAAAGCCAGTGCAAACCATAAGCTCTCACCGCTGCAAAGGATCAAATCCTCTTTTTAAAACGCAGCCTCGCTGGTCTGCATGACAGAGATAGGAGAAGACGGTGCAGCGCAGTGTTTGTGTCAGCTATCACAGTGTGATAAATGTGCTGTCAGAGTCCTACAGCTCTATCTGTTTGCTGTCTGGTGCTCGCATGATTCAAGATCAGTTTATGAGTTTCTTCTGGAACCAGATGGTTGCAAGGCAACAAAACGAATGCCAGCTACATATAAATGTCAAATGTTCAAACCATTATATGTCAACATCTGCAGGGTGTGCAGCCAGCAGTGCTGCAGAGCACAAAGCCAGAGACAGGCAGCGCGTCTCATTTCGCCAAAGAAATACAGAATTCAGGAAAACTCTGATTCTAGTAGAGATACTTGGTGAAAATAAATCAGCTCCTTATAACAAAAATATGACCAGGTCTCCATGTCATGAGATAGCCTGCAATATATGTCATGAAAGTGAGTTCTGTCAGATTTAATTACTTTTTTTCTTGCAGCTTTAAACAGAGCTGGCTTCAGAATGAAGGCAGCTCCTTAATAAAATCTAAATACGAAAGACGAGATTACTAACCATGAGGAATTTACCAACAGAGACAGTATCTAATCCTGTGCAATATCCTGTGCAATCTCGCAATATCTGTGATATCTGCAGCTTTCCGGACAATTATATTTTGGCATTAATTAGTCTTCTTTATTAGTCTCGTCAGACAGAACGTAACTGCCACGTCTTGGCAGTTTTGGAGGGCACACTTCAGGGGGTTACATTAGCAGATAAAATGTGCTGCTTTATTCCAGATCAAAGTTTTCTCCCCAGTAGTTCTGCCGTTTTATGTCAAATCCTGATCCCACTGACATAAACTTTAAAAAAATCCCATGGACTTGAGCGGGGTCAGATTTTGGACTTTGCCTGGTTTCTATGTGTTCTGGCAGAGGTGAATGCAATTTTATAATGAACTATTTAAAATCCTTCCAAACAAACTCAATAATAAAAGGATTTCCCCGCTGTCAGAAATGAGGTATTTAGATGATTCGTGATGAATACAACCTTTTCTAATAAGGGCTGGATATATTTTCTTTTGAGCTGCACTTCATTCATTTACTAGAAATCCAGGAAACATTTGAATCGAGTTAGGACCAAACAGTGCAAAGGCTGAAATGTGGTTATCATCATGTCATGCACAAGGCAAAGTCTCAGGCAGGATCCGCTCCCTCCAGAATGTTCCCATCAATATTCTGGGTGTGAGAAGGAGCCTGCAGCCATCTGGCCTTTATTAGCCGTGTTTCCAAGTTTGATATACGTGAGGAAGAAGTCTAAGAGACAGTCTGTTACAGTCAAAGATTTACACCGAATTCCCAGTCCCTAGATGGGGGATCCCAGGAAACTACCTGCTAATTAATATAGCACGGCATTTTGCACCAAAGATGCTGTCAAACTGATAAGTTTTAAAGCATAGTTTATGATCATCTCCGTTTTTAAGATTAAGCAGTGTGTACCATCCGTTTCAGAGCCTTTATAACCTTTCATTTTTCTCTGCAAGACTCACCAAGAACTAGTCTTTCGGTAATTTTTGTGTCATTCTAAAATTTATTTCTAATAGGCTGTTGCAAAATTGTTTGTCCTACCAATACATCAAGTTTTATTGCCATCAGTTACAACTGCACAACAGTGGGATATTATTATATCCCATAAAAGACTCAGCCACGTAGCACTGGGGGCACCTCTGTGAACATTTTGAGGTAAAGTGCTGCCTCACACGTGTGTTAAACAGCCCAGACAACGAGTTAGTGCCTCAATCCCAAAAACTGGGACCGGGATGGATCAAAGTCCATATTAGCCTTGACCTTAAAAGATCTCTGCACACTGAGTTCCTACTGGTTTCAGTGAGTGGTTGAGTGTGAGAGATATTGGCAAGACAGGCGAGGGTTTCGCTGCAGGAACCATGAAGGGACATCCCACTGAACACCCCAAAAGCTCTTCCAAGGCCTTATTAAAGCTGGGCACCCTCTGGGTCAGCGGTTACAGAGGCTGCGGAGATTTCCGTGGAGTTCTCAGGGAGCCGGCAGTCACTCCACCACAGCTGTTCCCCGGGTTTGTTCTCCACAGTGGTTTGCGAACCACATGGGGAAACATCTACCAGATCCATCACGGCATTCTGCAAAACCCTGCTCCAGCCCTGGGCAGGACAGGCCCAGCTCTGTAATTACCAGGGGTCTGTAATTACTAATGGGGTCCTGGCTCCTCCCTGGACGAAGGGTGAGCTTGCAGAGTCCTGGGTCAGAAAATGACATTTTGTCAGCATACTGAAAACTGCAGTTCTTCCTAAAAAAAAAAAAAGCGCTTATTCTAAGATTGACATGCAACATAAATCAGAACTAATCCAACTGAGACTGTTAAAATAAAGCTGCTTTTTCTTACCAAACTGAAACATTTTGATGTGACTGAAATGAAATGGCAAAGGCAAAACTACCATTATTGACTATTTTAAATGAGATTTTACTTTAATCAATGAGATTCTGCAAAATGTTTCTGCGTTTTTTTTCCCTAGCTATTCTCAGAGCTTTGATGTATTAATATTTATTACCTGTATTTTCACACCTGGAAGATTAGATTGCTCCCTACTGCCAGTGAACTCCTATAGCTTTGGATTTCCTACCAGGGCTGTGCTGTCGGGCTGGCTGTTGCCAGCTCCATGGTTAGCGCAGGGATGGGATGAGCCTGGCTTTAGCCTTCCGTGTGGTTCAAGTTTGTCATCTGCTGCTTCAGATTCTTGGCTGCGAAGCAGGAGACAATGTGTGCAATTCTGCTCATCCAGATGTGAAATTATCTTTGAGACGCTCAGCTGAAAAGTGGAGAAATTAGGACGACTTTTGTATCATTCGCCCTGATGCAATGGGAGGTTTGTCTGCAAAAGAGAGTCTGTTTGTGCATCCTGCTGGCGTGCGGTTGACACCCGTGTGCACTGAATCGCCTTTATTGTGGTACTTTAGCTTCTCCTGGGGAGCGGGGTCTGACCCAAATGTAGCATCTTCCACAGTCAGAAGTGCAGAGCCTGTTTTGGGACATTGAAAGCAAAATGAGGCTCCTGTGCTCACCAGAAGGGAAGCTGTCTTTCTGGAACTTGTCCTTCTGTTTCTTCTTCCTCCAAGGACAAGCAGATAAAAGCAGCCAGAGTCACAGAAATGGAAGATTCTCGCAGAGAATTTTCATACACTCAAAAAATGAAGAAATGAGACTAAAGATATTTCAGTTCTCAGAAAGCTGAGAAGGTATCTTTTATCCTTAAAATAATACTAGCCCTGGTGTGAAGGTGCCAAGCGCCCGGTGCTGGCGGCATGGCCGGGACCTGCTGGGGAGATGGAGCTGCTCCTCGTCCCCTCTGCTCGTCCCCGAGGGTCAGAGCAGGGACACGTGCGAGGAGGCTGCTCTGGGGCAAGCGGAGGGGCTTTATCACTCTGCCGTCTTCCACGACCGCTGCCTTCCCGCTGATAAATCCTCCACTTTGTCCTTGTGCTCAGCGCAAGGCTTTTCAGATTGCTTGTGCAGTTAATTTTATCTCCGCCGCCTGTCTCCTCGTTTCTCTTCCCACACAAAACGAGCAGCCTGACAGCAGAAAGCTAATCAGGAGGAGAGCCAGAAGCGGTGCGTGCCAGCAGCCCGTAGCGTGCAAACAGCCACCGCCTGAACTGTGTCAAAGCACCTCCGTTCACTGCAGGGAAGAATTTTTGATGCCCCAGACAGATACCTGAGACAAGACAGCACTTATATACTTCATTATCAGTCAGACAGAGATGGAAAATGGGCGATAAGGGGAAGAGGTGGGGTGGGAAGAGCTCTGTTGAGATTGGTAGTGACGAGGTGAGCGTGGAGGCTCCTGGGTGGCCTTGGGGAAGCCACCATTGCAGGTCCTGGCTCTCCAAGAGGGGCAAGGCTTGTTTCTCCTCAACCCAGCGGCACGTATGGAAGGGACTCAGGACTGCTGAAGAAAAGCTGTTGTACAGCAGGGAAAAAGATTTTGTTTACCAAAGTAACTTAAGTCAGTTAATATAGAGGCCCAGCCCAGTTCAGTTTGCCAGGAAAAAGACTGAAAAGAGCGAGGACCGGGATGGGAACTGTTTGCCCGGCCTGCGGGCCGTGGACGTGGTGTCTGCTCCTCGCTGTCATGGTGCAAAAGGCTTCTCCATTCCCTTTGTCTCATTAGTGCTCTGCCACTGCCCTTACTGAAGGAGAGGGGCTCAAACCATCTTTCCATCGTAACAGGAGCTCAGCCAATGGATGAGCCTGAGCAGCTCTGCTTTATCCCATTCTCCTGAAGTCCACTAGATCCACATCAGCGCCCCGTGGCTTGATGAGGTCAGTGTTGCAAGACACTCACAGACTTACCAACCGGGCACCAGGCCAGCGCCGTATCTGGGTGTCTCCAGCACAGGTTCCCATGGGAGAAACCCATGGATGTGATCCCTGAGTGGGATTTTGCTTAGCAGACGCTTGCTGACCGTAATGGTATTCCCCAGAGGGAACTGGGCTGACTCACGCTCAAAATTTTAATACAGCATTTGGGGTGGGCGGTGTTTCGGCTCCGAGTCACACCAAGCTATTCCTCTTCATGACAGGAAAGATGCTACCACAGGGTTTCAGCTCAACGCTGAGGTGCAGAAGATTTCAGGCGGTTTTCAAGGGCCTTTATGGAGGTCACTTTGTTCTCAGGGGGATCCAAGCCCCTTCACTGCCACAGCCATTCCCATGGCATGCTCCAGGAGTGCAGTTTTGCATGGGAAACGCTCAAAACAGTCACTTAGCAATTGGAAGTAAATATGTAATTGGAGCTCAGCACTCAGAAGTGTCAGGAGCCAATATCACCACCCTCCCAAGTCATTCTTGCATTTAAAGATCCCGAGGTGGCCCTTGCTGTCCTTATTATAGTCCCGGATGAAGAGTGAGCCTCTCTTTCTCTCTGAGGACAGCAGCTGCTCCACCGATGCTGGTGGAGAAGCTGCGGCAGAGCTCGGCCGCTCCGGAGGACCCCAGCAGCCTGCCTGAAACTCCAGCCAAAAATAACATTACAGTACAATGTAGTGAGTTTGTTTTTCACAAGGCTCTCCTAGCTTCCATGGGCTGGGCGCATGACTCAAAATTAATGGAATGCAATAATTAATTTCACTTGTCAAGCCAGCATTACCCTATCTTCTGTGCTGAAAGTGGTGTTGCATCACACCAGCTCTCGGCTTAGGGTGGAATCCTGGAGGAAATTGTACACGGAGAAGTCATGAACGGTCCTAACCTGGGACTGGATACAGCATATCTAAGAGGGTTACTTTTAGGTCTGATAGTTTCCTTTTAATTAAATGTAAGCGTGCCTAAGAAAACAGAACTTAAGGTCAGGGGTTTTGGATGGAAAACCAAATGACCGGGCCACATGTCGTGTTTCACAGAGAGGAGCAGTGTGAGGGATTTTTTTATTCAATGTGTAGAGATTAGCTGGCTTTCCACGTTTTTTCAAAAAGGAATCTTTCAAGTGCAAATAGCCAAAGGATAAAAGCAAATGGTCTCTCTCTCCTTCAGCAGCACCTGAACCGAAGCACTGCTAGTGCTGCGGGGTGTCCTCCCATCTGCGGGGAGCAGCGCTCCGTCCGGGGTGGGCAAAGGGGTGCTGCGAACCATGGGGCTGCTCCCCAAAACCTCTGTTTCCTCGCTCTCCTCGCAAACCCCAGCTGGCTCTCCGTGTGGAGGACCTGGACTCAAATGCGAGCTGGACACTTGAGCTCGGAAAAGAAAAAAACAAAGACTTAACACCTGGGTCTCAGTGACGATACTGCGGATTTGCCAGCCGGGGTGAAGAGAAGCACCTGTACCATGATGGCGAGCCGCGGCCCCAAGGGAGTATTGCTTCCCTCTGTGCAGCCGCACGTAGAGGCTGGAAGGGTTGGAGTTGTGTGAGGCACTCTTGCAATTACTGGTGTCGCTGGATGAATGTTTTCCTCAGTGCTGTGCAAAGTCTTATTCTTTGGGAAAAAAAAAACCAGCCAACAACAAACTAAATCTCCTCAGAAACCACTTAAGACCTGAGGTGCAGAGAAAGATTAATGATAGGAATGAATATAACGCAGTTTCTCAGGCTGAGGACATAGCTTGGTTCAGCTGGACTAAAATGCAGGTTCAGATGTGTCCTCGAGGGCTCTGGGATCCCAGCCTTCCGCATGGGGGTTCACAGCACACCTGTGGTTTCTCTCTCTGCAGTTTATGCTCACCATGGCCAGAGGGCAGGTGAGCACTGGCTTGTGTGACGTGCACACTTTCCTCCTATCTTCAGGACAGCTTTAGGCTTTTTTCTTTTGGCCAAGTCCATCTGTAGGAATGAAAATTAAATTCCAGACCAACTTGGTTTTCCCTCCCTCTATTGCTGAAAATTGTTTGCTTCAGGAGTGGAGAATCACGAAACGCAGACTTAGAAAATTTATTTTATTTGAAGGAAACAGTCTTACACTGCTGAGTTTTCTTCATGAATAGTTGTTTGCATCCCTCGTTTGCTGCACTATGAGTTAAGCCTGTAGTGATAGGACGAGGGGTAATGGCTTTAAACTGAAAGAGGGTAGATTTAGATTTGATATAAGGAAGAAATTCTTTGCCATGAGGGTGGTGAAACGTGTTGCCCAGAGAAGCTGTGGATGCCCCATCCCTGGAAGTGTTCAAGGCCGGGTTGAACAGGGCTTTGAGCAACCTGGTCTAGTGAGGGTGTCCCTGCCCATGGCAGGGGAGTGGAACTACGAGAGCTTTAGGGTCCTTCCCAACCCAAACCGTTCTATGATTCTATCATCCCTTTATTCTCAGCCACTCTAGGAAAAATATATTCATTGGCATATTGGGTCCAACACAAACCTAAATTACTAAGCTGATTGTATAAAATTGCACAATCACTAAGTTTCTGCTTGGCTTTATGAATTTCCTGTTGTTTAATCACTTATGTTTTAGTGTGGCATATAATTCCTTCCAGAGAAATGCTGTGATCCACTTTATTAAAATTTCTGCATACCTAGGGAATTCCACTTCTTTCAGATAATTTATCAAGCAAATGTGTAAATTTTTTTATTATCCTTTTAAATTTTGTGCTAATTTTGACCCCGATGTGAGATTATTGACATTGAGATTCACCCTCTACGGACCTTAAAATTCCAGGCTCATGAAAACCATTTGATCTCTAGGAACTGATTTCAGTCCTTGAAAGGCTAGCACACGCCATGGGGTCATATTTATTTTATGAGATGATTTTTTCCTAGTGAGATCAGTTAATGGAGCAGCCAGTGTTGCAAAATGTGGAATACATTTCCAATAATATACCGCGATACCCAGAAAAGATCTCACCTGCCATTTAGTAGTCAGTAATAGGTGCATTTTAATTGCTTGCATTTTACATATCGCTGGTTTCATAACTCCCTTGCCCTACTGTATCTCATATATATATATATATATATATAATGGTTTCCTGCTTTCTTACTGAACACTGGGGAATTAAAAGTCAACTCTGCTTCCTTGAGTTGCTGAAAGATTGCTTTCAGGTGCTATAGGAGTTCTTCCCAGGTTTTACTATAAATCAAGGCAGCATCCACGCAGGCCACTGCATACCCCAAATGTTTGCATAGCAGCAGGCGAGTTACTTGAAAGACACTAAGGAGCAACCCACACAAACCACAGCTCTATGCCGAAAAAAATCCAGTGAGCACTGAAAATTTTATTGTGGTCTTGGAAGGTGTTGCCAATATCTGTTACAGAAATCCAGAAAGTGGGTTTTTTCCTTGTCGCTAACACCAGCTCGTACCCAAGGCATTTACACAGCTTGCAGGAATCATTTTTTAGCCTTGGAGCTGCAGCACTAAATGATTTAGTGTCAACCCCCGACATGGTCATCAGATGGAGGTCTCCTGAAATGCTGCCTTCTGTCACCAGCAGTCCCCTGTTCCCAGCACAGTTATCCAGTGTCCAAACACACCAGAATTTCAGGAAAAGGAGTATGGCAATTTAAGGGCTAGTGTTAGATGCTGACTGCAGGAGAACTGTTAAAAACTGTGCGCTGGATCCGTATCGCTCTTAAATCCGCTGGAAACCTTCACTTGTAGCACGAGTAACGCCCTTCACCCTCCCCACTGGGGCAGCAGACCCCGGTTCCACCCGCCGAGGAAAGATCTCCGCATCCTGATGCGGGCAGAGCCAAACACTCTCCTGTTCACACCTTTCTCACTGATTTGACATTCCAAAAAATGTATTTTCCCCCCAATAAAGTTTTAAAACTGCTAGGACGCTCCCAGGCGAGGGGTACATGTGCATGTTGGGGGGTGGGGAGGGGGCCGGGGAGCGCGAGCGTTCACACTGTCTGGTTTTAGGTACCTAATTCGATTAAGATCTTGTGTGTTTACATGGTCAAAGAGGTTCGCCTTCCGATGAGGGTTACTCAGAGCTCCGAAATGCGGAGCCTGCTGCTCACCGTGCGCTGGGCAGGCAGCGTGAGCCTGGAGTCAGACAGCGTTTGTACATCCTCCACACGTTAGTTCATTTGACTCTCCCTCCACTGTGGCATATTGAAATACGCCCTCCTTATTTTGTCTCAAAAAAGGCTTTATTGGCTTAGCCTTATGCCCCACTTTAACCTCGCCTTCCCGTTTGTTATTTGTGAAGAGTCAGCCCTGATTAAAACCAGCCCCATCTTTTATACTGTGTGATGGCTGTTGCTTCCTCTCCATGGATTTCTTCCACAGGATTCAGAGTTTCCCCAGCCCGGCACGTAGGAAGCCAGCACACAGAGCAGGCCAGAGAACGAGGTTTCCTTTGTAGCTTTACTTTAGTTTTCCTTCTGTTTGATTTCCAGGACAGAGATTTTATGTTGCCTGGTTTTTAATATTTAAAAAAATACTTAGGGCCTGGGTTGCTCAGTCAGGGTGCCCGGCAGCCCAGCGAGGCACTTCTTAACTCTTAGTGCTCTGGCACCACTCTCAGACATTTTAGCAAAAGTTTCTTTGTCCTTCGTCTTTCCTCACCTTCCTCCTCCAATGTAAAGTGATTGTGGATGAACCGATATTAATTTTCTCTATTATTTCAAGCAGAAAAAGTATTTGCTCCCATTCCGAGCACTGTGATGCGAGAGATTAAAATGACCAGAACAAAAGTGCATTTCCAACCCTTCAGCTATTTACCAGTAATTATAAAAATCCCCCGCACTCTCCCATTGGGTTTGCAAAGCTGAGATTAGACTGGAGGTGGCCCAGACTCCAGTTCAGTGCTGGTTTCCTCACGGCCAGCAGATGATGGGAACCCACCTCCACCTCAGAACGGGAACCAAATTAAACCGTGTTGACCAACTCGTTATTTTCAATTCACTTTACGTTCTTCTGGTCTCTTAAACCAGCACGTGCATAGGTGTGGGTTTGTCAGATACAGAAATAATTGAAAGTCTGCCTCTTGACTCCACTGCTCGTTGAGCTGAAAAAGTCCTCTCTTCAGCCATGGCAATCGTCCACGAGTCTAAAGAGGCAAGAGTCGTACACCGGGCATAGTGTACCGGCAAGAGTTTCCTGATGCTTTGAGCAATTCCTTTAAAAATTATGCATAGGAAACCCAGGCTGTAACCCTAAGTCATGCCAAAACAATCTCCCCCTTCTAGATTTATAAAGTTTGCCCAGCTTTCTACCACTGCCACCCAGGTGGTACTTCACCCTACTACAGAAAAACACCTATAATTTTATTTCTTTGAAAAACATGTGAAAGTTTTGGCTCAAAGGCTGGGTGGGAAAAAAGTACATTTCTTAGTGGTTTATTGCCCTTAGGAAAACATACTTCAGTTATGAAGTATTCCCCCCTGAAAACTTACTCGACGTTTTGTTGAGAAAATAGTAACATTTCTAAAAAGTTAGCCAAACTACTTAATATCATAGCTGTAAAGCGAAGACCTATAGAAATGTCAGTGTGTGCATGAGGCCGGTGACCTGGAGTGTTTTTATTCCACCTTTATGAGCACGCACTTCTGCTAAGGGACCCATCCTGTGCAGATTTACCCACAGTAGCAGCAGTTGCTCCTGTTAGGGCAGCTGTACGGTTGATTCCCTGCAGCAACACCATTGCTGTCTTGCCGAGGGGCTGTTCCACAGTCCACACAAGGCTGGAGGGCGGGAGGCGAAGGCAAGAGAAGTTTGGGCATCGTGGTGAAGGTCCCGAGGGGCTGGACAGGGTCCCCGCAGGTCCAGGCAGGCTCAGGACCCTTTTCCGTGGGCAGACGAGCACAGACCAGCTTTGCTTTATAGCTTGGGAGCCTCGAACCACCCCAAATCCTCTGCCCTTCTCCTGGACACATGCCATAAGCAGCTCAAAACAGGTACAAGGCCACACTTCGGTCAGTGTTCACTTATATTTTAAAGAAATAAACCTAGCTTAGCCCAAATGAGTTATTTAATTAGTATCCATCTGTCTGTCTGCCATCCATCTCTTCAGCTTGGGTGAAATTCTGGCTGTGCTGAAATCTATGAAAGTTTTGCTGTTTGCGTATGTGGCACCGGAATTCCACTGCTTATTTCTCTGCCTTGCAGTCTCAGAGCACACACCAGCAAGTCAAACCCAGCCTCAGCTGCCAGCGCTCCAGCTCCCTTGTGAACAGGCACATCCCAGGTGCCCCCGCCTACACTCAGAGCCGCGGTACCGCCACGCACAGCCACACTTCGCAGTTGCTCCCATCTTTCAGGAGCCAGAGAGTTAAACGCCGCGTCTGAATAAATCCGAACTGCAGGGAAGTTCAGACCCATGCTGGGATGTGAACTTTATGTCTTGAGCCCATTTCTAGTTTTGCCGTAAACAATTCCAGAATGTGATTAGATTTTAGGGGAAACTTGTAATAGAGCTGTAATAAGATATGATGTAATAGGTAATAATAATAATATATAGCAGCTGTTAAGTAAAGCTTTTTCTACGTTTATCCCAGAAGGATACAGGGAGTCAGCTGCAACTTCATATTTTGAAAGGGGGAATATTAAACACTAGGACCATGATGCAATGATGTTATTGTAAACGGTAACAGGAAAGCCTAAAGTGTGAGAGTTAAGACCAGAAGAAGATGCACGCAAACAGCTGCTGTGATGTAAATTCCCTCAAGTTTGGTCCATTTTCTTTTATTTAATTCAGAGTTAATACACTTGACTCACAGATGCTGCTTTCGATAGGTTCTGGGCTGCTGAGGACAGGCAGATTTTTGCTCTTGCTTTCCACCGTGGCCCAGATGAAGCCACAGAGTGCACCTAAAGAGATTAATGTGAGGTGTCTCTCCAAAGCAATGTCACTCAGCTTCCAGCGACACCCTATCCTCAATTCCTGCCTTTGAGAAAAACGCAATATAAAGTCAACAGAAGTTAAGACTGGAACGTCAACTTCAAAACGGAATTTCCTGGCGTTTTTTGCAGCGTGCCATAACTTAAGTGTTAACTAATATTGCTCCGTGTATTTAATCTCCATGTGTTGAAGGAAAAAGATATTTCATGGAAAGACTAGAACAGATAAACCTATATTTAGCCTTCTATAAACACGTCTTAGGGTCACGTTTCTTAAATGCACAGTCCAAGGATTGCACAGAGAAGGTGTATGAACACAGTTATATTTGAATCAAAAAATGAGCATTTCTGTGTATGATGGACAGAGCCCATTATAAATTAGGCAATGTATTAAAATAAAACTTTTGTTTGTTTACCATGACAAGAAATGATCCAACTGGGGAGAAAAGGAAACACAATTCTGGGGTCGTTAACCTGGCAGAAGGTTTCCAGGGTGAAGTTAGAGAGCAGCAACACCAAGCAGACGGAGGGGCTGGTTCTGCTGGCCACGGCTCTTCTTCTCCACCTGCCCTTGGCAGGCGGCACCGCCAGCCCATTTCTGACACCAGCTTTGCTTTCCACATCGCTCCTTTGGCCCCTGCAGCCCAGGACAGAGCTCTGGGTCCCTCCTGCCGCTGATCGGGGCGGTTGGGACCTCTTGCTAACATGAGGAGCCCATTTCAGCATCTGCAGCCGCAGTGAGATGGCGGGTTTTGTTCTTCCAAACTGAAGGACACACCGGGATGCTCGTGGTGTCAGTGTTAGAGAAGAGAAGCAGAACGGAGTGTCCCGTTACACCGGCTTTCAGCTGTGTTTGGGAACAGCCGTTCCGTGAGAGGCACTGCCTACTGCCTGCTCTAAGTAATCCAGGCCTGGTCCAAAGCCCCAAACCATCTGCCCTGCCAACAAAAGCATGTTAAATAGCTTACCAGAAAGTACATTAAAACAGTCTCCCGTCCTTGGTGTTATTTTGGTATTTTGCTGCCTGGGCAATGTTACCACGTTGTGCTTGCTGCTCAACTGTATTTTTAGCATGATAGAACTAGAAAAATAGTTGTCCTTTCACCTGAATTTCAGAAGTTGATTAATTTTTAATGTTTGAAGGTGTCCTGAATTCAAATTGGGATTTGATTTTTCTGTAGATTTTGTTCCGAAGCTGAGGGGAATTTTCAATAAGGTCTGCGATCTTGTTTTACTGTCTTTTGAGAACTGAAGGTCTTTGTGTCACGTTACATTGCCAACTTAAGGGAGGAAAAACAGGTATTGGGAAGTGTGCTGATGAATCTAGAAGTATTTGAGTGATTAACTCCAAACAAAGGAGCTAGGTTGTTTTAATGACGAGATTGTTATCTGAGTTGAATGCATTTAAATGTGTATTTTACAGTCCGCTGGTCAAGTCGTAGAAGTCCTATAAACCTTAAAAGAAAAACTGAAGGTTAAATAGGTCAGAAATCAGCCCCAGAGTTTTATGGCTCAGGAAACAGTAGGGGTTTATTCTTCTCAAGGTACCCTGCAAGCCGAGGTGGGCAGAGGTCAGCGGGTGTCAGCTGCACGGGGATGGACCCTGAGCAGCCGCCTCACAGGAGCGGGGAAGATCTCGTCACAAAACCCGGGCTGTCAGGCCGAAGCGAACAGTGATGCCAAGCGGCATCACCAGCCAGTGCCTGCTGTCGATTCCCAGTGACGCAGCACCTGGTTGGCGCTGGCTCAATGGCGTTTTGGCCTTCGAAATCTCCCTGGAAGGGCACGGTGGGAGGAACCACAGCCCCTCGGCCGCTGCGTGCGGGCTTTGCCGAGGCTTCCCCGAGCACATTTCCCATCTGCAGCACAGCAGATTTCCCCTTTTGTACCAGGGAGTGTTGTTCTTCTACGATTGTTGTGTTTATTTTACGAGTTGTGCTAGGAATGTTGTGTGGCACTCTCTTGGCCGCTCTCGCCTATGATTTACAGGAGTTATAAACATTCCAAAGTATACATGTAAGTTAAATGATACATTAATATTATAAAGTTACAATTCTGGTATAAATGTGTCATCGGTTTGAAAATTCAGTTTTTCCTTTGCCCAGCTTTGTGATTAGGCTGACTGGAATCAGCTCCATGCAAAAGCACCACAGTCATGAATTCAGCGCGTCTGTGTCCCCAAAATAAAATGCTGTGAAGACAAGGAGAATGTTGCGCCAGGCTGAAACAGTTCAGAATATTTAAGCGCTTACATGCATTTTTATCGTATTCTTCAATAAACAGAGCGAGGCGGGGGGAAGTAATTGAACCTCAAGCCCGTGACAGGAAGACAAATTAGACCCTGGGCAATATCCTCCAAGGTCCAGCTCTTCCTGTGGGTTCGCGCCATTGGAGTCATTTCTGCAGTGCCAGAAACCACAGAGCTGGATGAGCTGCTGGCAGGGCCCGTCTGCACCGCCGCCCTTCCCGCCCGGCCGCTCGCTCCGCGGCTCCCGGCTGCGCACACCCCAGCCGAGCCCACAAACCGGAGCGCACAGTGCCCCGGCGCACTCGGACGGATGCAGTCCCGGCTCCTCCTTGGTCGGCCAGGGCGTTTCGGCCCCGCTGCTTGCAGCAGCGATGGCGCCGTGTTGAAGACTCCTGTGTTCGCAGAATATCCGCCACACAGCAAAATCAGATGGTTAGTTCAGGGTCACTCAGGAAATCAATATCTCCGGGAGGAATCAAATATAACGCTTAAAAAGATCTATACCCGGACTCTAACACTAACACAGAGAAACTCACCTGATAGGTGTCCTGTAAAGTATAATCTGGCTATGCAAATAATAAGAAGATTAATCATTATATAACGGATGCAACAGAATAAATTAAGATGAAAGAGACTATCAAAGGAAAAGGAAATTTGTGGCATTAATAATTCACAGGGTCAGTCTCAAAGTCTGGGGAGATGGCTTTATTCGGGAAGAGATTAAGTGCTGTATTTGGTATCTCCACCCAGCTGTGTACCAGTAGTCTGAAAAACCCATCGGAATGATAATTTTCAGAATAAAATGTATTAATTAACTATTCAATAGAAGGAGGTGACATGACTCTTTGCACTCATGTCACAACTCGGTTTCAGCCTGATAAATGTGACTAGTTCAGCTGCTTCGTGGGCAGGGTCGAGTGTCCCTAAATCCCTGAAAATGTCACCTGCATTGTCTTAACGGTCAGTTCTTCATCTGTCATTCCATAAGGAAGTTTTTCTTTGTAAGAAGTTTATGAGAAAACAGCTTAGAATTCAGAAATACGGCTCTTGAGAAACATTTCTCCCTCCTGCTAGAGCCAGTGAAGGGAGCCGGGTGAGCTATCAGATCAAACAAGCCTACCACAGAGCAGCTTCAGCTTTCATTGTTGCAATACGAAAATATTTTATGATGTCTCATAACTCATGCATGAGGCTCTGATAATGGTCACGTCAGCCCCCACATTTCACACTGCGTTTAAAAATACGGCTTGTTTAAACACCACATGGGCTGCAGCCCGCGGTCAGATTTACGGCACCCGCACGCAGTCGCAGAGACTGGCTTACAAAAGGCACCTTGGAACTCTACAAAATTGTTATCCTCCACATTGTAATTAATATTTGAGAATTTAACTTTTTTTTTGGTCTCTGGGTTTGCAGACAAACTGAGCCAAATCCGTACTCTGTGCTTTCAGGAAATGCATTTAGGATAATTGCACATCCCTGTCGCCCTGTATCCACCAGAAACTGTGTGAACAGAATGGGGCAGAGCCACAGTGTCACTCTGGTCAGGGTTCCTCCTCATTTAGTTGTGGTTTGGTGCATTTAACATTTTACTTACAATCTGAATCTTAGAGACAATTGTGAGAGGATCTCTGCTCTCAGCAACAAAAAAATAGCCTTGTAGCCGATGTGACTACACTGAAAACCTTCAGTAAAGCAATTGAGATGAATCTTTGGGTCTTAAGGCAAGTGCAATGAACCTCAGGCATGCATTTAAACACACAAACAGATAAAAATAAAACAATGTAACGAGTCCTAAGCCAATTTCACAATTATGCTGTCTGAGTCACAAAATGAAATTGCTTGGAGTTGGCAGCAACATATGAATTTTTATTTGGGTCTGTGCTCTCTATATTACATTACTCTATTAGCTCCTTAAATAGCAAAATAACATATGACTTCGCATTCAGCAGTAAATCCTTTCCTTTTTTTGTGTCCTGTGCTGCAGTAGTATAGTTTAAGCTAAAATAATTTTTCACCATGACAATAAGTGCAAGATATTGCCTGACTGTAAAAATGAGGTGGTGTTTCAGTTAACTATATATTTCTTAATGCAGAATATTAAATGTCAACCAGAGGCATTAGCCAGTGGTTTAAAGGAGCCTGTTGATGATTTTAAATATTCAAGCGGTGTTTTCCTGCCTTGTTTGTGTAGCCGTTGGGCAGCTGACAAGTAGTTTTGCAGAGCATAACGGTTGCACTGTGTCGCACCAGAGCCTGGAGAGAGCCAGGAGCTGCAATGGAAGGGATGGGGGCTTCGAGCATGCCAGCACACCTTGTTCAAAGTGTGGAGGCTGGTGTGTTTATCATTCATCCATGTGTATTCAGGATGTGTGACCTCCTCCCGTGTCCCCAGCCGGCCCGTTCCCCCGGCGCCCCCGCTCCGCACCGTGCCCACACCGCCTCCAATGCTGCCTCTATCTCCTTGCTGGCTGACACTCGCTGCCCACCGCACGGCGTCTCTTTAATCTTTGTAAACCGAATTCCCGGCTAGGAAAATCCCTGTGTGCCAGAATGGATTTGGGAGGGACGGCAGGGACGAGCAGCGAGAGGCTGTGTGGCAGAGAAACCGCCACAGGGGCCTCGGGGTTCACTTCTGGTCAGACGCCTCCTTTCACAAGGCAGAGCAAGCAACAGAGAATTATTTAAAGCCCCTTGGAGGTTTTTCCACTGATATGGCACTGACCTAACCTGTATTCTGAGGCCTAAAATCACACAAAACCACGCTGATGCGATCTGAATTTCAGCCCTGAAATGTCTGTTCCTGGCCCAGGGTCCCTTTTTGGGTGTGATTTCAGGCAGGAGGGCAGGTTGTTCTGCAAAAGCTCGGCCTGGATGCCGGGAACAAGAGGCGTTCATGAAAAGCTTATTCTAAAAAAAAATATTGTATATTGTATTTGGAAGCACATGGGGGGTTATCCACACAAGCCAAGTGTTATGTTTTCCAATTGTCCAATAAAATAGATTTACATAGGAGCAAGGAAGAAATAAGGCGTTTTATAAGACTGTTCCTAACCTCCATGAACTGAGACATCTTGATTTAAAACCGCTGAGTGCCCAGCAAGAGGAAATAGTTTAGACTATATGTGAAAAGAGAATAATGGTTCCATCAGGTAGTCTGTCAGCTTGTGTAAATAGGGCCAGGTTGGTGTGTAGGGAAGCTGGGTGAATGATCTACTCTCCCAGGAAAGGGCTTCAGTGAGGCATTTAATGAAACTAGAACAGACTTATTGTTCTATGGGACTCGTGCGGCGTTTCCCCCGGGTCCCTTTGAGAATCACAGTCTGAATAGACACAACAGGAAAAATAAAGACTCTATTTATAGAGGAAAAGTTGAGTCCCGAAGCATTTATAAGCTCAATCTAAGGCCTTTCAGAAGTACAAGCTGAATACGTATTTCTTAAAACCTGGCACCTTCTCTACAGGAACATCTCCCCATTCAGTAGAAGCAGCACAAAATGGAGCATTTGCTGGTAATGCTGCACCCTGTGCAAAATCTTACTGAATTTCTTTTTCGGGATGTCTCTTTCCTACTTCATTTCAGGCAAAACTCCACATTGCCAAGAAACTTAAAAGCAGAACGAAGTTTTACGAACCTAAAGACCAAGGTCAATTGAAAATCAGGAATCATTCACAGAAAATTAGCAAATGTGACACATGCAGAGTGAAATCTGCATTAGGAATCGCCTCCAACTGGCAAGGGCCTAACCTACCAGACAGCTTTATTGTATCTCCCAGGATTACAGCATAATTTTATCTGACAACTCGTTCACGATCCAAGCTAAGCAGAAACCCTTTTGGGGGGTCTGCTCTGAGCCTGCCTACGAGAGCGGGATGTGTGAAAACTAGCAGGACAAAATCAAGCAGGAGGGATTTTTTGCTTTGTTGTGCACAGGAAAGAAACAGACCTTGAAATGGCGAGAGCTTCCATGTGCCGAGGCGTTGTTTCCGACGGTCGTGTTTCTGTCCACATGCACATGTGACTCCGATTAACGTCAGCTGGAGCTGCACATGCCGCAGCGGAGGAGCAGAGCCTGGAGCAGACGTTACCGCAGGACCAGGACCGTGTGTTTCCAGACCCCGTCACACCTCAGGTACATCCAAGGCACCAGGCCAGGGCTGAGCTCTTCCCTCGCCTCTGCCATCTCTGCAGCGCTCCTCGCTTCGTTTGGCTTTTTAACCAAAATCCTGGCTGCAAAATGATCAGAGCTTTTCCAGGGCCAGTGAAAAAGCCTGAGAGAGCCTATTCACCCTGTGGGCTCTGGGGCATCTCCTCGGTGATCCTGTTCCCGCGAAGGAGAAGCCCAGTTGCTGAGGGCAGGACAAAGTTCCTCATACGGGTACCAGGTGAGCGGGGAGGACCAGGAGTGGGCTGGCTGGTGGAGAGCACCATCCCCACAGTTTAACAAAGTCTTTGTTGATTTTGGTGAGGGGTTGGAGCCTCCTCCAAGTGAATGAAGGTCCCCAGGATCCACCATCCCTACTGCGGGTGCCGGTGAGGCCACACACGTGCTGGGTTATTAGGCAGAAGGCAGCAGCGGTCACCACATAAATAAGAGGTGTTTTCCGAAAGGAAAGCACAGAAAGCAGCGGTGCGTGGAAGGTGTGGCAGGGGAAGGTGCTGGGACCTGCGTGCTCTGCTGAGATCAGCATATGGATTCCATGTCAATAGATGAAAGGCCACACGTCTGGGGACAACCAATAAAAATGCAAAATATACTTTGGCTGGAAATAATCACAAGGAAACTAAAGAGGAAACAGACCTGCTGGCAACAGTAGCTGCAATAAAGTCAAACAGGGCTGGAGAATATATGGATGGGGGACTGGGTTACAAAGCAAAGGAGATAACTGCTCCCCTCATCTGGCCCCATCAGGAGTTCTGTAATCGGTGTTACACAGTTTGCTTTATAAATTAAGCTGGGGAAGAAATTCAAAAGGAAATAAAGGTCTTTTGATAGGAAGGATGCTGCTCTTAGGAGGACCTACTCAGCCAAGCAGTTTTGAGCAAGGCAAAAGGCAACAGGCAACTCCCTCCTAATACAGGATAAAACCACCCAAAAGACTCATCCAAGAGTGCGGGGGAAGAGGTGCTTTGCCTTCAGGATGGTACCACTGCTTCCCTCAGGCAGGGCTGCCTTTGGCTTCTATTTGTGCCAAAAGAAATGGTGAGAGAATATACTGCTCAGGTGTTGCAAACAGCCAAAGCACAAAGCTTCCCTGAATGAGAGACGTGACTCCTATTGTGCACTCAGTACCAGCGGCACAGGGCTGGCTGTGCATGCAGATGTGTGCTGGCCGGGTGCTCTTACCTCTCCAGGCAGCAGCTACATACCCAGGATGATGGAATTCAGCAGTAACCAACGGGGACTGCAGGAGGTGGCCCTGACGATGCTGCGAGGGTAAATGTTCTTGCAGGTATCTTCAGACACAGTGGGGTCGTCGAGGTGAGGGTGGATTTAGGCAGGCTAACAAGTCCCTTTTCTTTTTCACACTCACATCTGGTAATTGCAGGGGCTGCAGTCTCAGCAAGAACCATCTTCTGCCTTTTTTTTCTTCACATAAGCAGCAAATGGGGTCACGGATGGGAAGTGCCAAACGTAATCTTTCAATCTCTTATTTTCTTAATATGAAAAATGTATTACATTTTTCTAAAAGGAAAAAAAAAAAGAGAGAGAGACAAAGAAAGACGACTTTGTCTGGAACCAAAAATTAAAAACCTCAAAGCCTTCCTTGTGAAGTGAGCTAGGAGTGACTTGGATAAACACATCTATTGACTTCAAAATATAATACTTTTCTTCAGAAGGAACGAATGATACAAAGGGTGTGTGTATCTCAGAAAGCTATTTACATTGCCTTAACCTGGATTCACCTTTTTTTCTCTACAGTATTTATTTTCTTTGCATAATGCTCTTCTTCACATCAGCTCTTCTGCCATAATTCCATAAAAGGATTTGGAAGAATGTGGGTTTTCTTGTCTGTTGTTTTGCTTTAACCTTTATGCAACTTCTTTTTCTGACAATCTCTTTCCAAATTTCCTCATTCTTTCTTGCTCCTTCTCATTTCATCTTCTCTTCTTAATGATTCCTCTGCTCTTTTTGAATCCTTTTTCCTGTTAGTTTTCAGTAGATAAAACCTCTAGGACCTCTCAGCAAATGCATGTTGCCTTTTGCTCTGTACGAGCCAAAACTCTTACTCCAGAACACTGAATTTTTGTCTTTTCTGTTTGTAAAACTTCAGTAATACAGTTTCTCACCATGCTGAACTAAGATCTGCTTTAGAGAACCACATGATGTCCATGTTATACATTTGATTTATTCCTAAACCCATTGGAGGAGGCTTTGCTCTTATCCGGAGGCTGCCAATATGCAACAATAACTGCAGGACTGTTCCTCCCCTCCAGCCTCAGCATGTGGGGGGTAATTACTCCTTTACAGTGTTTTATTTCACTTCCCTGGTGTCAGGAGATGTGTGGGATGTGGCCAATGGCCTCATCACTGCAGAATAACTTGCTAAAATACATGATGGAGAGGAGCTCAAAGTGTATGGGCTTAGTTTGTGACCCCAAGGGCGGCTACAAAGCGACTTCAGCATAGCTCTGCTGTCCGGGAGGAAGATTTGGGGATGCTGTGAGGGTACCACAATGACTGAGATACAAGCAGGGAGATAACGACTCAGAACAATTGCTTTTAAACCAAAATGATGCACAAAGCTGAGGAACTCTGCGCCTGATGCCTCATACTAAGAAAACAAAGCTGTCGTGCATCCAGCCGCAGTAAAAGGGAGTGTGGTCAAAACTGATCCAAGGATGTTTTTTTCCACATAAAACCTGATTAAAAGTCAGAATTTAATACCAGAGGAGGCCTTTGTGGTCAAGAATTAAGCTACATTCAGCAACCATATAGGATAATAAACTTGTCCAGAGTTATAATGGTTACTGTTAAATCCTAGAAGTATTTTTACATCTAATGCTTCAGAGCTGAAACCAACCTTTAACCATTCCAGATTCAGAAGTGGTTAGGGCAGGCAGATCTCCCACACCACCATCTTAAGCATTTCATACCAACACAGGCTGGTGACCGCACGGGGACCAGAATAGGTTTTATCAGTAATGAGCAACTAAATGAAGATGCCTTCTTGAATGCTAAACGCATTTAAAGACGTCAGCCCAACCCAGAAGAAAAAGAAAGGCTTCTCCGAGATACGGTTATTTCTTCAGGCTGTATTGGGTTGCTTCCAGCTTTATTCACAAAACTGCTGTTTTCCTCCTTCCATAACTGCAGTGGGCAGAAAGCCACCTCGCAGAGAAGAGCTGGCACATCCCGGAGCTCCGTCCGCCCGCCTCAGCAGAGTTGGTTAGGGTGAGCTGGCTGGCAGGTGCAGCCACCGTCTTCCCACAAAAACTGTGCTGTGACCTCTCTTTGCTCCTTCAAGCTCAGTGCCCTCGCTGAGAGTCAAATTTTCCAGTGCTATGAAAGCCAGCCTCTAGTTGTTCAGGTGTCTTTTCACATCAAGAGCTTGAAATTTTGCTCCTCCGGCATGCAAAAATTGATTATTTATCCTTCCACTGCTGAGTTTGATCCTGCCTTATGTCATGGGCACCATCAAACCAGCGGCAGTTATATCCAAGTCACTAGCAAGTTTTCAGTGAAGTGGGGTTTTGTGTTGTTGGAAAATGGCACTTAATTAGAACTGAAGCTTTCTGTGCGAATATATTAGTTTTGCTAAATTTAACTCCAGACAAGGTGTGAAAGTGCTGAGCGAGGAGGCAGAGCGGGAGTGTACGTGCCCCTTTCTGTCTCCTGCCCTGATCATCCAGGAGAGTATCTGGTAGGCAGGAGCCTCACCTGCACTAGGGAAAGTTATTTTCAAGTCATTTTTTTGAAATGGTGCAAAATCTTTCCCCCTGTACCCTAACCAATGATGAGGGAGCAGAGAAAGCACTGCTTTCTACCCCACGAGAGATGGGTGCTGTAACCCAGTGCCTCAGGCATTCATTCAGAATAAGAAAACAATTCGCCTTTTTTTTTCCTGAAAAAAAAAACCGGAAGTTTTCGATTTCATCCCTTTGCAGAACAAAGCGGTTGTTGACACCTGCACATTTCACAACAGGTAACTCTCGGTGTTTTGGTTCTCCTTGGCTTTGGAGCGGTGGGTGAACCTTTGGTGACGCACACTCCTACCCACCAGCTTCTCCCACAGCCCGGCACCGTGTTCCCGCTCCATCGTTCTTGACACATCTGAAACTCTCAAGATCATTTGCAAGGACAGACCAAAAGTTTGCATTTAATAAACCGTTTTTCATAGTTACTTGGTAACAGTTCGGGTAATTGGGAGACCTGGGTGAGGAGCGAAGATCAGCCCTGCGTGTATTATGCTGACTCCCCTCAGCTCTTACCCCTTTGAGTCCAAGTGTGGAGTGCTGGTAACTAGAGGGAAAAGCAGAACACCGAGTTGCAAAATCACATTCTTTCCCCTATAACATGAAGGGACACGTTTGCTCTGGCACATTGGCTTTCATAGTGATGAAGTATAAGCAGGTTAGGGAAATAAGCCTGTCTGCCCGTGGTTATCTGCGTGTCTTTGTCTCCGTATTGCTGTAACCGGTAACACAAGTGCAGAACCGCGTCGCCAGAGAGCTGCTACCTGCCTGCGAGCAGCCAGCAAAAAGCCCTCAAGAGACCCAAGTCTTTCCTCTCCGTTTGCCCGGGCAGAGTGGCTCGTTTGTACGTGTTGAAGAAAGTTTGACACCTTTTGGTTTCTTGAAGAGTGGATGTCGGAGCAATGGGAGAGGAAAGGTGAGGCAGGAAATCTGGCTCCCTTTAAAGGTGCTTTGATAATCTCCTGCACAAAAAGCGAAAGCCCTCAGGTTTCTCACATTGTAACACGGAGCATGCACTGCTTGAGACCTACTTTTATAGCTCAGTTACTAGGAGTGAAATGCTTTACATGCCTCTGGGGACATGTGAAAGGAGAGCTGCCCCCAGTGTACTACTAGAAGCCATGCCAGCAGCTCAAATAAATTTTTTCCAACATTTTATGATCTGATGCTTGGATTACATTTGTTTAGCTCTAGAGGTGTGAGGTCTGAACAATTTGTCAAAGGAAAGAATAGCCCCAGCTCCAGACGGGTGTGCGTTTAGAGTTCAACTTCAGCCATGACACTGTGGAAATCCTTGAGGAGGGATGAAGTCGTAGGACATCTTGCCTGGGACCTAAAATGTAGGACAGAAGAGGGACACAAATGGTGGCAGACTGGGGAGAAGCATCTGTGACCCACCATGCCCTGCTGCAGAGCAGGCTGGGGACAGCACTCGGGGACGGTGTCAGCGTGGCAACGGGGTGAAAGACCATCACCTCCAAATGTAATTGTATTAAACTACTTTATTCCAACAACTTTTGCCTCAAATTTCAGGCTTCAAAACTTTATTTCTGTTGTTCCAAGGGGTGAGTTTAATAGCACAACATGATTTTCTCCTTATGTCTTTACAGACGTGAAATGAACCTTACAGCTCCCCAGACTGGAAGGTGACTATGGCGCTCATGTCGTCACTCAGGTAGGACATTGAAGCAGGGGAGCGGGTGGCATTTCCAAGGCCACAGAGCAGAGCCACCCTCTCCCCCAGCTTAGGGAGGCAGTGGCAGCAGACAGGGCTGAGAAGGAAAGTCCATGGGAACCCCGTCTCAAACCCCAGTTAAGGATTAAGTGACAGGGCAGTAACCTCAGGACCCCCACCCTATATCCCTCCTTGCTTCCCAGAACCTCCTGTCCCACAGCAACCTGCTTTTCTCACCTATCCCTCCCCTATTGCTTTTTTTTCTTCCCCATTTCCTCATCCCCAACTCCCCCCTTCTCCCCCTTATCAGCCTTCCCACCACGTCCTTCTGCCAGCCCACAGCACTTCTTGTCCTGCCCTGACCTTCCGTCACCTCCCCCTGTCCATCACACACTTGCATCCACTGACATCCTGCATCTGCCCACTGTGGCACATCAAATCCACTCCTACACACACACACGTGCACTTCAGGGTTTGGGGAAACTTGGATGTGGGCTGCACTGAGTAAAAATCCAGCGGAAAAGAACTTGGGGGCTGAAAAAGAAGACAAATGTAAGAAAAAAGGATGGACATATGGTAGCCCTAATAAAGAGTGATAAAGTCCTCTGATGTTGCTGGAAAGACTCCCACTTAATTAACCGAGCTTTGGACCAGACCCCAAAGCAGTTCACTTTCCAAAGCTGAGATAAGTTCTTGGCTCCTCTTTCCATCTCGTGTGCTCAGACTGCTCGACAAGACCCATCCTCCTGCTTTTATTTATATTAGGGAGTCACTCATTCGTAATTCATCTGGGACTGAAGCTCACTTCCCGTGTCAGGATACAGATCATTTATAAAGGCGATAAGGGACTATATTAACATTATAACCCAGTGTCTGTAGATGCTCACATTCTCTCTCAAGATGCTTATCGCAAATAAACACAGCAGAAAATCTGACTTAGTGACCTTTGCTTCACAGATGATTCTCTTTCACACTGGACATAAAACCCAACATTTATTTAATGTAGTGCTGTGTTGGGTCCAGTCAAGGTCAGCAGGTAACAGTGAAGACAACAGGAGCTGTAGGTGTTCAGTACCTTTGAAAATACTGCTCTTATAAACCTACGTAGGGGTTTTAATTGTCACGTGTGCCAACAGTATATTTTAACTTGACCATCAGGTTTGACTCTATCATGCTCTAAAATAAAATTATGACAGTGAAGGGTGGAGAGGAAACTCAAATTGCATCTGATGCGATGCAGCAGCACTGATGGGTCAGGGACTCAATGAGTCAACCCTACATGCGGCAACCGTGGGTGGCTTCTCCTGAGCTGGGATGGCAGAGCTTGGTGAAGGGCCAAGGCCCAGTGTGACGATCCCACCACAGCCCTTGGGTGGCCATTGCTAATGACTTTGGAAATGACAGAGCAAGATATGAGGTGCTCAGGTCTGTGAAAGTGAAGGAATGTAACTTCCAGTAAGTGGTCAGCACTCACCTCTAAAAATAGAGGCATTGGAAATCACTGGTGACTTTTGGCTGTCTTGGCCAAAATCAACTATTTTTAGCCCATCTGTTCCCTCTGAGCTCAGTTCCCTCAGAAAGAATGTGTATTTGGGGGCAAGGGGAGGAGCAGAGATCCTTGTCACAAAGTGAAAGTTGAAACACTTTCATATCAAGAGCACTAAAAAATGACAGAACCACTTAATTTCTTTAAATGGGTGGGAGAACGTTGCCAGGTTTTGTGAGCAATTAAATTTAATGCAGGGTAAGATGGCAGGGATGAAAGATAATTATATGCTCTCAAAAGCCTGGTCTTTTTGTAAATGAAATGGCCTGAGGGAGTTTTCCAGCAAAGTTTGGGCTCAGTCTTTTTGTTCCAACAAAGCCAATTGCCAGCAGTGGCTCTGCGTCCGTCATATGTGACATGACTTTCAATGAATTCCCTGCCAGATTCCCATTCAGTTGCCCACTAAGCCTAACAATACTTTGGTTTTTCTTTTGCTGTTTTGTGCAATGAAATCTTGCCTAATGTGTTAGCATTCCCACATATCTGCACTCTTAGCGAGGGAAGAATTCAATATATTGGACGCTGAGAAATTTATCTGACAAATAAACACTGAAAGCTTTTGGTGTAACAAATGCATCAATAACAGCAATGGAAGCATTAATCACAATTCTTGCTAATGAACCCAGACCTGTGAGGTGTTCAATAGCTCATAAGAGGTGCTCAGTGCCACGATTCGCTGTGCTGAAAGTGAACAGAATTAATTCCTTCTCGCTGGAGGGAGGCATGGGTACTGATCTGCCCTCACTCGAGTTGTTGGGCACGTCAGCGAGAGAATGTCCAGACACCATCCCACAGCTGTACAAGAAAGAAATCTCCAACAGGATTAGGAACTGGTGGCAAAGGCTCTATCCTTCAGACCTTGAGCATATCACTGACTCTTTCTCTTTTGCAGTTATTTGTAGGCGTTGTATGAAATTGTTCATTTACCAGTATTCAGACAATGCTAAATGACATATTCACAAAAACTTTTTCAGTTTTGAGAAATGTTGTAAACCCATTACTAGTCATTTGGCAAGATCGGTTGTTTAAGCAACTGGGGGAGATAATCTAATATTCTTCGTGTGATGCTCATTACTGTCCTGTTTGGAAAGTTTGACTTAGCCAGACATGTAACAAAAACAATATAATGTGATTTAGACAGTATATTCAAAATATCTTAGAGTCAATCTGAACACTTTCGTGAGTATCCCAGTAATGGAAATTTTAAAAGGGGATGGATTATGGTAAAGGTCATGAATGATTAAAACATCGCAAGAATGAATGATTAACAAACTCAAAATGGGGAAATTCCTTGGATCACTCGTCTGATGTTTGCCACCGCTCTCACAGCTCCCAGTCTGACAGGTTGCAAAACAGAACCTTAGGCCAGACACCAACTAGTTTCCTCTAATAAAAGAGAATATTTATAAGCCACTTGTCTAACCATGTGAAAAAGTGATTTCCATTTTTTATTTTGTCTTTATCCATTTTCAATTTTGATTTAATAAATCTATTTTGTGATATTTTGGCAACACTCTTTCCATGTAAAACATATTTTATTTGCTACGAACTACAAAAATATTTCCCAAGTACATTCCAACTAGCTGCAAGGATGATAATCTTACAGACATTTTTCTTTTTATGGTTTAATTATATTTATTTTTAGATGAATTGCTGGGCTTATTCTTGGGAGCCTGTTGGATCCTGATGATGCTTGCATTTGCTGTTGGGAATATGGCACAAGCAGCAGCACTGAACTGGGTAACATTTATAAAGGCTTCGCTGCTGGCGAAGAGCTGAGAACGTCATTTTCCCTACCCCACCTACAGATTTCAGGACCTAACAAGCCCCAGAACAAATGTTGCATTTCAGTTTTGTAAAAATGATTTTATCTATTGTTGGAAACCCCTCCGGCACTTTAGGGGGGGAAAAAATATATATGGTTATATCTGATACCTGCGTTAGTTTCTCCACTGGTTGAACACACGTCAGGCTGACTGGTCCAGCGGTATCGCCCAAGAGCAGAACCGCACTCCCGCACGGCCGTGTCACTGCTGTGGCCAGGCCACCGCCAGCGAGTGTTCCTTTTGGTTATTTTCTAATCTTCTTTCTTAAAGGAACATGCTGAGCATTGTTAAGCAACTTCTGTTGGAGATATCTACGTTTCAGTAGCTGATACCCAGTATAGGTTTTGCTAATGGATTATTCAGGAAGGAATACACTAAACGTGAGGTACAATGAGGGATATATTAATAGTATGTGTTCACAGTTAACATTAGTTTGATATTTTTTAAGGTTTTGATGAATATTGCCACATTCGAGAAAAAAAGAAATAAATATTACCCCAGTAAAGGTTTCTTGAGTAAATACATTTCACAGGAGCTAAACCTGAGATCAAAGCTGTCTCCTGGTCTGCGCTTAACATGCTGTCAGCACGGTGCACATGGGTTTGCCTGTTTGCCCATTGTTTGTGATTTTGGTGTTCAAAATACCTAATATCAGCAACTGTTTGATGTTTGAATATGTCATAGGTCTCACATGCCTGAGCCCAACCATGCATCCAGGCTCTGAGGCTTGGAAGCTCCAGAGAGCTCATGGTTCTCATGTGTGTGCATCAGCATACGGCAAAGTGTGTGAACTAGAAGCCTTCCTACTAATTGCCTGGAGGGGTTTATATTGGCATAACTCACACCAGAATCCTGTTCCCTGAACCTTTGAAAAGAAATACTTTCATTTCAGGAAAGAAAATGGATCCACAACAAATGGTGTCGTGTTGCTTAATGGTTTCCTGACAAATCCCTGTCTCTGCTTCGGAGCTGTGAAAACAGACGCAGAGACTGCTCTCGTTTCAGTCTCGGGAGGAACCTGACAGGTGCAGCGAGCAGGCTGGTCAGGATAATAAAAGCCATAGGTTCAGTGTGTTCTTAAAAAAGACATTGTGTGCAGCTCGGACACATAGCTCAGTCTGTAAAACCGCAGTGAGAGGAGAGGTCTTGCACGGCCGCTGTGTGCAATGCTCGCGTGTGCTCAACTCCCTCGGAAGTGTCGAGAACGGGAAAGGGAGGGAAGGGAGGAAGGAAAGAAAGAAGGAAGGATCTCCATCACATGACTTGAGGTGTGAGTCTCCAAGATCTGTTCCATAGAACATCTGTTCTCCAAGAACTGTTCACATAGGAACCACATACCTGGGGACTGGGTTTCCATGTGTTTTCTTCTTTGCACTGGTTTTACAGTTTACTAGGACTCTCAACGTGAGTTCAGCCACGGGTCAGTCCCAGTCCAAGGTTCCTGCTCTCTTAACACCACATTCCACATTAATTTCTGCCCCACACTCAGATTCTTTGTCATTTGATGGATGGCATTGGATAAAGTTTGCTGGAAAGTCTTGCGGAAATAAACAGACTTGAACAACGACCTTGAAAATCGATGGATCTCCTGTTGCTCCAGCGTATTGACAGAGCTGGAAGTGAGTGTCTAAAGTAACAACCCATCTCCTCCTCTTCCACCGTCCAGCCTAGACTAGACCACCTCGGTCCTTCCTCACAGTTTACGTAGCCTGCTCCTAGCGACAGCATCCTGCACAGCCTGCAGCTGTGCTTCTGCACCCGCACCCCTGGGACGCTTTTTCTGATGACTTGCCTGAAGCTCTCTAGCTGCAGTTTGAGCCCATTGCTTTTTTCCCAATCCACGTAGCTGCAGAGGAAGGCTTCGTTCTAAAATACTTCATAAATCAATAGAAAGCAAGATGGAGCCTTGCTGCTTCCATTGTTACTTACTTATTTTTAACCAGAAATTTGGAGGATTTATTAGCTTCTTCGGAGCAGTTCAAATAAACCACACAGAAGAGCAATAGCTTTAGGGAAACGTAGTTTCATGCACTAGTTAAACCTGGTGTACTGGTCATGGGAAGTTTTGCCGTGGAATGTAACAAAGCCTGGATTTCAGGCAGTGACTGGCAGTTTTCATACTCATAGCTCTGTTGGGGTCCCTTGGCTCATCCATCCTGAGAGCATCTCAGTGTCTTCCAGGTAACAGGTAACAACTGTGAAGCCTCCAGTAGGTCTCACTAAGCTGTGGCCTCTTATCCTCCCTCCAGGGGAGAGAAAATATCTCCTTAAAGCTGGGTTATACAGTGCCTGATCTTTGGGTAGAGAAGAAAGAGCTGAGAGTGTAATTCTCTTGCAATGAGGGCACAGGTTTGAAGGAAGAAAGGAAGAAATACAGGTTCTGAAAGAGGTGGAGGCTCACGGCAGAGCACCGACAGCCTCGTCCCATCCGTTCATCACCACACAGACCGAAAGTCCATCAGTCACGACAGTTTATTCATGTCAAATGATTCCAGCTCCCAGCAGGAACAACGGGACCAGCACCAAGCAGAGGAGGTTTGAATCATCCGAGCTTATCACACGGAGGTTTTGGAAAGTTCACATTGCAGAGCCCCAATGCATTTTACAGCTTACTTGAAGGGAAAGGACCGAAACATCCAATATATCTCCCGTAGGCTGACAACCTAGTAAACACTCCAGCAGGATAACCGTGATCCTTAGAACAATGGAAACATTTTAGTTAGAAACTGTAGAAGTTACAAGGCGAAGATTTATGTGCTGTGGGGTAAATAAATATTCAGTTCCCATTAATGTTAATGGGAGTTAAGTGGCTAATTCCCCACACATTATGCTGAAGATTTACTTCTCTGTGTTTTATAGAATAAATGAATTTATAGTCTTCCTGGTGGTTAGACCTGAGAAAAACAAAGAGCACAGAGTTTACTCCATTTTTATGAGGTCATTTTTTTTTACAGGAGGTTTATTCCCTGAACAGAAGGAAAGGTTAGAAGAGTACCAAGTTAAAGCAATCCCCTCCGTGGGATGCCAGGGAGATTTGTGGCAGGCATTTAACCCAAGCTCACAGACGGAGACACACGTAAAGATCCATATAAAATGTCTTAATAACAGAAGCCGGAAATTTGTAACAATAATAAAGGCTGACATTTATACAGAGCCTTTCATCCACACATCTACAAGCTGGATTTTACATTCGGAGGCACTCACAAAATCCTCTTGCAAACCACATGTGATTTCACACTAAGAGGGCAAAATGCATCAAGTAGGCAGCCCTCAGCATTAGTGAAACTCAGCAACATCGGGACAGCCATTTAATTCCCCAGGAAGGTAGTTAAGCATGTTTCTATTACATTTTAGAGCTCAGAGTATTCTCATTAATTTCAATTGATTTTTCATGGGTTACAGTCAGAAATGAGCGTATGTACCTTGATGAACTAATACCTACACCGGCACCTAACAGTCATCCACTGTATCTCTATGCAAAAATCCCACGGAATTTGCTTTTTTCTAATGCTCCGGCCCCTAAGATGACCCCATAGATTTTCACTGCTGGTTAAAAAACATGTAAAGTCAGTTTCATTCACAAGTGAGAAGTCACAAGAATCCTTTGCCCAAGATGTGAACATTGTGCCATAGTCTCTCTGTTCAAAGACAACCAAACATTCATTCCAAACAATCGCATTTTTCTCTTCCTCTGTTAAGGACTACTATGTATTTGTGCTGAAACTACGATTAGAGATTAACTACGAGACAATTACACATTTGTTTCCCTTTCTCCTGATCTGAAAAAAACAGCTTCAGAGAGAGGGAGTGAAAAATTCATAGCAGTGTTTTCAATAGGGCACAGTGATCTGCTACAGATAAGAAGCAGTCTTTTTTCCCTATTCAAATGTTAAGCTTTCCCAGGCAAATAATATTTTCCCCTAACTGGTCATTCACTCATCTATAGCTCCATGCAAACAGGTCCTTTTCATCAGCAGGGTCACCCTCACAGTTTCATTTTGATCAGACATTGCTTTTCTATTGCGCATATTGGATTTTTTTTTCCTTTGCTGCATCCCCTCCCTCCCCTGCCATCAGCCAAGAGAGACATCTCAATTACGTCTCGTATGGAGTGGTACAAACATCCCCCAAAGTTGTAACTTCCCACAAGTAGAGCAGATCCTGGAGGCAATGAAGGCTGCAGAGAGAAAGCAGTACTGGAATGTGATTCCCTTGCATATTTGAAATGTTATTTACTATCTAGTAAACCCATTTTACAGCACCCTGCATTTTATTTTCAAACACTTCTATCGACACGCACTGTATATCAGTCATTATCTGATTATGGAAGCTTTCACAATGGTTTCCGGGCAGCTTTAAAAAGCTGCCAAAGAATTCGGTGTGGCAGAGGTTTGAACTTTATTGCTGCTTTTCACAAAAAGGCTGAAGAACAAAAAACAGAGATGGAAAAAATGGATTTCAGTGACCTGTATGAATGCAGCAGGCCCCAAACCATGAAGAAAAATGACCTTTTAGGGGTCGTGCAGTTCAGATAATCTGCTCACAACTTTCTGCCAGCGGATCGTGAGATCCGTAGCCCCTCTTTTTTATTAAGTCTTGAAGAAGAGCAATAAATAGATGTCATGTTATTACTGAAAAAGCACCTACGAGACGCAGAACAAATATTAATTGTACTTAAAGTAGTCTAGTTAGATGGTACGTGTGCATCCTAGAGAGATGATGGACAAGTAGAGAAAGAAATCTCTCCTTTTAAAAGAGATAGCTGCCTCAACCGGTTTGTTTTTGCTGGCCACGTGTGAATAGGATTGCGCCTGTACAGATTACTTTTACATTCTCTGCTTCTCCTTGGGGACACTACCTTGTCTTTTTAAGCCATTTAGTTGTGTTGGTAATTTTTGTTCTTTACACTAGGCTGTTAGCCAAGGCAAATGTTTATGTTGTTTTAAAAACTTGAAGTGTATCACTGTGGGAAACTTTAAATATACAGATAACTTCAGAAAGCATTTTTGAAAAAAAATGTGATAATATTGCATGTTATTTCACTTTTCTTCTACTAGTTTTACATATAACAGTGTTCGGTGCCTTCACAGACTGTTTTTCTGTCCTCCTCCCTTCCCATTCCAAATATATGAAAATACTGATGTGATGCTAATTGAACTGAACCGTCAACATTTCTGTAGCGACAAAAGTTACAGAAGAAATCAAGAAACTAAAATCAAACATGATTTTTGTCTTTGAAAGAATGTGTAAAATATGTAGCTGAAATAAGAAAAACACTTTGAAGTGTGTGTATATTAAATATTAGCGCTGAACAGGACTCAAAGTGGTAATGGAGGGACAGGCAAAGTTTAATTGAAAATGACAAAATTAAATAAGACACAGCGCCTGAGTTCACATAGAGAACATTTGTCTCAGTCAAACGCTACCAGTGCCGCATACCAACGATGTGCTGTGTGCTGCTGAGCACGCAGGGACTCGAATCAAAAAGATTACAAGTTGGGCTTGTGAAGCCTGCCTCAGACTCTAAGGAAAACAAAGTTAGACTGAAAACATTCGAGGACTGCTGGGCACCGGCTGAGAAAGCTCGGGGGGCAGGAGCAGAGGCGAGGAGGAAGGTGTCCGGCTCTTTGCTGCTTTTGCAGAGCCGCCTGCACTCCCCACAGCGATTCCTCAGCCCAGCGAACAAGGAAAGGAGGATCCACCACCGCTCTCTACCCACTCTGTCCTGGAAACCGATCTTGCAAGATCCACCGCCACCAGCCCAGAGGACACTGCTCGCTGTAGAAGGAAACATTAATCAAGTGTGAACCTGATCCACAGGACCTGGGCTTGCGTATCTGAATCCAGCTTCACCCAGAGTTCAAGCACGTAGGTTTTGATACAGCACTAGCAAGTAAATCAAGCAAGCACCAGCTGTCAGCCCAGCCCAGCATCCCATATTTCTGCCCCGTTTTTCATGGTGAGGGCATCATTCTGTGTTTAGACAAGCCAGAGGCTGTCCTGCCTAGACCCTGACAGGTATAAACTATACCCGTGCCTATTAATCAAATGATGATCGAGCTCCCATGTGTTGTCAGGCCAATAGTGGTCCTGGCACATTCAGTGTGGACCCAAATCCCCGTACCAGCCTGTCCTCTCGAGTCACCACGGCCTCAGCCCTGCCTTCCTTTTCCAAGACACACACAGAGGCACAAGTCCCCGCAGGTTTGTTGTTTTAGCAGCAGATGACATTAAAGCCATACGGCGTTGTGTAATGTAGCTTTAATAAGCATGTGCTTTCTATTTGTCACTGCTTAAACTGTACTTTTATACACACAGCCCAGGAGCCTTGCTGAAATCTGCAAAACATTAAGGGCAGCAAAGATGAAGGGGTTTCGAACACTCCACAGGCTGGGGAGAGCGTCTAGCTGGGTTGGGAAGAAGTCGTTTTCATGGACTTAAAGGAAATAGTAATCAAGGTTGTAGTGAGAACTCTCTTCCTCCAGTTAATGTATTTTCTTAAACAAAGACCAGGAAGTTCTAACAGAAAGCTCTTCTGTGCTCCTTAGGCACACAGCGACCGGCATCCTTGGGCAACCGGCTTAGCACAAATCCCCTTTGACTGGGGGCAGATCGGAGATCCTCCCCATTAGCAGCACACAGTCCCGGCCATGCTCCATTCAATCCCTCCTTTTCCCGCTCCAGGGATGCTTTTCCTCTTCTGTTTACCTGCTTAAATAGATGATCTGTTGGTAGAATAAAAAGAGAAGTGTCAGGTTTTCCTCCTTTTCACTGAACAGCGTCCCTCCAGCTCTCTTGACAGCTCTAAGGGTTCTTAGAGTGTCTGTTTTTCAGCACTAACCATTCCCTAACCAAGGTCACACATACTGTCTAAGTGCCAGCAACCAGAAACTTTGAATAAAGTATTACTGAAGTAACTGTACAAATACCTTTTTCACAATAATCTGCTTGCTGTCTTTCATGTGTTTGCTAATGAGCTTTACCTCCTGTGGAAATTCAATGGGCTCTAGCTGTACAATTTTCCAGTATTCAAAAAATATATCAGTTTTACTGGAAGGGGAGCGGGTGTTTGTTTTTCTGTGGTGAATTTTGTTTTTATTGCTCTAACTGCAGCTTCAGAAAATGAAATATCTGTCAAAACAAATCAGGAGTAGGAATGCTAGAAACTTACATTTTTGGCACCAGTCTGCAACATCAAGTGTTCGTCGGCTCAGTTTTTTTAAATACTGAACGTGGTTAAAATGAGCCTCAAGATCAAAAATTAGTAGATGTCCTATTAATTATGTTTCAACGTGTAGTAAGCTTCCAAAGTGGAACTCAAGGCCAAATAGATCTTTCTGATGCCAAAGCCTGAGGGCTTCTCCAGCTCTGCTATTGCTGCTTTACTCACTCTCAACACATTCCATCCCCACAACTCACTAATAGCGGAGGAGATTGGAGAAACCCCAATTTTGCAAACATGTGCCACTGATCATATTAATCATATTACTAGTGCAAATACTAGTAGCATTTACCACTGGGAAGGATAACACTAGTTGCCATGGGGTTACTTAGGCCTGTAGTATAAGCCTGAGAAATATTTGCAGGTCCCAACAAATGTTGTTGAAGCAATTCAGTGCAGTGAACTCAAGTATCATGGCTTATGAGCTGATAATAAAAGCAGAGATGCTAATATACAGTGCAGTTCTTCTTAGGAAATTAACTTCTAATTAAGCACAAGCAAGTCAGTGCGCAAGTTTAGTTGGTCTGGTACCTGTGTCATAGAATACATCCTCCTCAGCTTAGCCCCATGGTTTGGGTGGAGGATGGCACATATGACATCTAGAGCCCACATCAGACATGCTGTCTATGGTAATGCTGAATATTTTCAGCATAGCAAGTCTTCAGCTAATTAGTAAAGGAAGGCTCGAGAGGGAAAGGTATAAGCTGAATAGCATTATTGTGATATTAGGGTTCAGATGCTGCTAATGCTGAAAATTGGTCATGTTTATGATATTGCTTATGAATAATGAAAGCAATTTCCCAGTGTGGTCTGCTGATAATAACAGCAATCAAATATCAAAAATGAGCTAATAGTTGTGCAAAGAGTTGTGTGCTTAGGCTTGTGTGCCACTGGGCAGCATGTGCAAATCTTAATGTGCAAGTTTCAAGTCCAGGACTGAACAGGTGGCTTCAGAGAAATGTGGATAAATACTTTTCTAAACAAAAAATAGATAATATAAAGCACAGGCAGGCTACCACGTTTAATGTTTTCCATATGCAACTGCAGAATCACAAAGTCCAGAGATTAATAAGGGGGAATTATTCCATGTCAACACTAGTGAAACTTTTAGAGGACAAAATACTCCTGAGTCTGAGCTCAGCCATGAGAATATTCGCTCAGTGAAGAGCCAGGATTCTCTGGTAATAAAATAATGGAAGAATAATGCGTTGCAGGTTGCACAGTACTGGGCAGTGGCAAATAAGGACAGTGGTTGCATCTCCGTAGGAATAAAGCCCAGTCTGGGCTCCAAGCCAGCTCTGCTGTTCACCTGCACTTCTCTGCTGCTGTAGCAACCTGAGCCAGCTCTGGGGTGAGCCATGAGGGGGAATTCGACGTGCTCTCTGCACCGTACTGCACACCCACGACTCTGCCGAGCCCTGCGGCTTCCCACTCCCTGTGTGCTGATGCCATGTCATCGGCGTCGCCAGACAAGACCACTTGAAACCTTTCCTAGAGGGCCACAACATTAACTGCCTCCCAGAGCATATGGGATTTCAAGGCATTTCGGCCTGAATCCAACCTGCATGCAGAGACAATAATGAACGCAAAGTTCTGGGATTTCAGAGATATCCCGTGGTTCAGGACAGCCCCGGACTAGCCGGTTAAACTTTGAGGTAGCCACAGAGATCACCTCTCTCTTGATCTATGGGATGGATCACGGTGTCCACTCTGGCCAGTGTCCGTCCTTCCGCCGCACAAAGGAGGGGAGCAGCTGACACGAGGGGTTGCACATCGCCATCCCAAGCACCGCGCGGGCCAGAGGCCCGGCTGGGACACGGTGAAGGAGAAGGGGTGGCCAAGGGGCTCTCGTCTGGCCCTGCCTCACCTCCGGCTGAGCGCCCACTGCCCCCGGGGTCGCTCAGTCGCACTATAGGTCACACAACCATCCTCAAAAACCAAGAGCAGCTATTTACTGCTTCCCCTCCTCTCTGCAGCGTACTGAGCAAACGGTTGGACTGATAGAATATGTTTAATCTAAGGAGGAGAAGCATCATTATTCGTTTGTGGTATCGTTTTTCTTTCAAGTTCTATTAACAACGTTTTGTGTGCCTTTAGATGGTGTTTTATTAAGATTTTTAAATGTTAAGATAAATCCTGTTGTTCATCAATATATCTGCACTGATCTGATTTCATTAATTTCATTAATTCTTACCTTTGCTCCTACAGATTTTATTAATTTTAGTCAGTATATAATTAGAGCCCTCATTAAATTTCTAGCATTTGAAATAGTCCTCAGAGAGTCACCCTGTAAGTGTGACCGGCTCCAAGCCCTTTTTTTCCCCTTTATAAGGAGTGCTGTAAGATCTTTTGTTTTATTCATGAAATGTCACATTGTCTAGTATCACAGCACTACATCATATAACACATCCAGTTCTGTAGTAGTAAATCCCTTTATGTTTCTACATTGTATTCCAATTTGCAATATTTATGCTGCGAGTAACATATAGTGACAACTGAAACTTTCAAAAGAACATACGATTTCCATTCCAGACACCCACTATCATTTCCAGTAATGCATATCCAGTCTGAATGTATGTTTCTAGCAGACTATAACACTATGACTGTTAAAGTACCAGTGGTACTTGTGAAACCACAAATACGCAGGTAATCCGTGAATAGTAAAACATCTCCAAGAACTTTGACTTTTCCATTTCAAATTTTTATTTCTTGTCATTCTTCCAAAATACATAATAGTAACAACAACAACCATAATGATAATAGTAGTAACAGTCAATGACAGAGTAACTGTGAAGTGTCTTCCAGTAAGAGATCAGTGCACAACTAAATTTCTGTTCATGGCAGAGCAATTCATCCTGCCAGTCCTGTCTAGAAACACCCAAGAATTTGATGACTAAACCATGGATGTCATCAAAAGGCAATTTTGATTTTAGGTCTTGAAAATCTCCAAGGTTTTCCCACTTCTTTCTGTGCCGCCACGTTTAGGCAAGCGTCGCTACCTTCTCAGCAGGTGACCTTTCCACCATAACCTTGGTGGAAGTCCAAGCCCTCAGGGTTTCAAATCAGCCTTATCAGAGTCTCCTTTTTACTTCACCAGAAATAACTCAGGCATCTGCATACATGATGCTGCTCTGCCTGCAGCTGTGCTGATCTCTGAAAATGTAAGAAAATGAGGGGTAGCTTTTCAAAATGTTATTGCTGAAATTCAGAAAAAAAGTTCAAATGAAGATAGACCCGTCCCCTCCTCCTCACACACCTCAGCCACAAGTTTAGATTTGTTCAAGTTCTGGCTTTTCCTGAGGCCTCATTCTCCATTAGGAAGTTTTATCCTTTCTTTACTAATTGTTTATACCAGAGGTAAATCCTCCCAGCTGCCCACGAAGAGCGAAGAGGTTCCCACAGCGCTGGCGTCTCTGCAAACATTGAAGAGGAACACACAGAGTGCATGTCAGGACCACATTTCTTTCAGGCATCGGTGATTCGATCTTTTAATTATCTTTTTAGATATGTCAGGACAGGTGACAACATCACAGGCAAGGCTCACAGTTCTCTGCTGGAGTTGCATCAATGGCAAACCCTGGCTGCAAAGCCGTGACGGTGCATGAAGATAAATGAGCCCCTGCATCCCAGTCTCTCCAAGCGTAGCTGCTTTCACCCCTGGGATTGCGCAGGTCACATCGGCCTCAGCAGGTCCATAATTCTGCCCCGGGGATCTGTGTTTACCCTTTTTTTTTTTTTTTTGCATGAAAAGGATGCCCCCTGCCCAGGGCTCCTCCACAGGAGAATCCTCCATCACTCTGCAGGGGCAGCGCGTTGGATGCTTTTTGCTGCTTCAGCAGAGAAAGAAACCTACTACCTGGACCAAAATCCAAGGATTTAGCCCATAAATCTCAGGGCTTTGATTAATTCCTTTTATTTTTTTTTTCTTTCTCCTTTACAGATGTTAACATTTTCCAAGCAGTTCTATGCTACCTTGGTGAAGTGCAAAGAAAATAGAAAACATGTCTGAAATGACACAAGGGGTAAAATAGAATAGCATGCACTGGTTTAATGCAGCAATCAAGATTAGATAAGGAGCATATGCCCAGTGCTGGATCTGAGAAATTAGCAGGAACGTCAAAGACATTTTTAGCATGTGTTTCTGATACGAAGTCACTTTGAGTGGAAGTAACGTTGTGCACCAATACTGGTGTTTTCTTCCCTGATCCATCAGCTGAAAACATATTGAAAGAGGCAGGATAACACTATTTCACTGACAGTACAATTTTCTTCTTGCTAGAAACAGATTTAGTGTGCCTTCTCAGTCAAAACTGATAGCATCCAGCATACTCCCATTTACCTCTCGCTGCTTCTGTCATCTGACATTTTTGTATAAACAGATAATGATTTAAGATTCCAGCAGAAATGAAATAATTTTGCCTGGTAGAGGATGGTAAGCTTTGAGGCTGTGCAATCTTTATTATACCAATTTAACATGAAAATACAGCATATATCTAAAACTTGCTTCCTTTTTTCCAAAACTTAACATTTCAAGAACCCGGTTGCTTTCATCATCCATCATCACAATAATGGTGATGCTGAAAAGACTCTTACGCAATTTACTCAGAAAAGTAAGTTTCAGTATGGAAGTACTATAATAAAATTTGGGAATTCAAAAATAAAGGCTTTCATGTTACAGTCTGTTAGCTGCAATACGGCTGTGCAGATGTACCTAATAGTTCAGAGATCTGGGGTCTCCATAAAGACCTGGGAGTCCCAGTCTCAATTGCGTTCAATTAAACAGTTTTCACTGGGAATATTATGGGATTGCCAGTCAAGCTAACATGAGAAAAGGTTCATTTCCAGTCGTGAAGGGCTGTATGGAATTGATGGAGATTTTTCACGATACGCTGTAGGAGCCTCGTGTTGATGCTGTGGATCCCACAGCCAGGGACTGCTCTGGCTCCTGACTCACCCTCCGGAGGAGCCCCCGTCTCCCTCTGTGGGAGTCTGGCAAGATGAGCCGTCTATTCTAGGACGCAAATTGAAAACTCCTACAGATACAGCCATTCCTTTTGCAAAGAGTAGCTGAAAAAAACGGACCATTTTTGCAATTATTTCTGCATATTTTCCACTTATATACAGCCTCAGTTATTTTGCAGACTCCAGGGAGATGTGCAGATAAACACATACATGTTGACATCCATCCCGGCAGCGCACAATGAGCTACTGCTCCGTCAAACCCGTGGCACTGCTCTTAAGACCACTCCTCTCTTTAAATTCCCAGTTTTATGTCTGTATTATTCTTTATGCAAGAAACAAATGACTCCCACAGTGCACGGGCTTCCACAGGGCAGTCATTAACCTGGGGTATGTGGGGCTCACACAGCTGATGCTGTTTCCGACATATCAAAATCCCAGGACTGGAATACGTGACCTCTTCCTTCTCCCTTCCCACTAAAGGGAATCACAGTACATTTTTTATAAGGTTGTATACTCCCACAAGGTGGGGGAAAACACGGTGCTGCTCTTGTGTGTGCGTCTTATAAAATAAATTATTTTGTTAAAGAAGCCCCACAAATTATAGCCTAAGGCGTAAAAGAGAGATCTAGATCCAAACTCAGATTTAGATGTGAACACACTGTGATCAAAGATCTTGGAACTAAAGATAATTACAGCCTACTGCAACAATCATTGCTGCTTTAAAAATAAATCAAGCTGGTTAGAATCTCTTCACTGAAAGCATTTCCAAAGCAAAAAATGGGAGCTGGATCAAATACAATTTTAGGAAAACGTTATTTTTTAACTATTAAAAGGTATATTAGAAATTTCCAGGCACAGTCTGGATTTTTTTATTAATTATATTTTCACTTGAAACGGAGGCAACGTTGACATTTTGTTACCTTTAGAAATCTCCCACCAAACTTTTCAAGTGAAAAAATTTTAAGCAGAAAACCAAGCTAAAAAATTTACAAGAAAAAAAACACAGCCTCAAAAAAGAAAAAAAGGCAAGCGTAATTGGAGAAAACTAAGCTTCTAAATTCATAAAAACAGGAATAGCTTTTCTTTATAAAAATTCAGGTTTTAAATAGATGTCAACCTAGCCTTTGAATGTGTGAGCCCAACATATTGTCACCAGTATGACCATAACTACAGTCATTGCTGAAACTGACTGGTGACACTGGTGTACTGGAGTGGTAACGTCTCGACACGTGAGTTAAGGGAACGATTGCTGTCGTGCACAATGCATGTGTCTTATAAATTAGATGGACGAAAATCAAAATCCCTTATTACTGTAAGTACAAAATTATGGGGATGAATTTAGAAACTATTTTCAGATACTCAGTATTTCATTAATCCCTCTCCCAGCTTCTCCCATTATTACCACATTAAGTTAATAAGCCTATGGCGAGAAGAACTGTCACAAACAGACTCTGCTGGTAACTAATATAAATAATTTATTTAAATTCTGAGATTACTCAATTAATGTCCTATTTTTTCTAGCTGTATTTTCTTCTATGTGTAGAAAATGCACAGAATTTCAATGGCCATTTCAGAATCCTATTTAAAAATTGAACACTGTAGATCATATTTTCCAAACCTGCCCAGTCTGTCTCTTCTAATTAATGATGTGGTGCACTGAAACAGATTGCTGTGTACTTTGCAAAGTGTTGCTTGAAGTTTGACTTGTATGACTGCCATTGGCTTTCATGGCCGTTGCCATGAAAACTCCAAATCATTATTAAAAAAATAGATGCCCGTACAGCGGAATAAAGGCAGAAGTTGCAAATAACATGCGCAGGAATGAATCTGCCGAAGCAAGCGTGCCATCGCTGCCGTGTCCCAAAGGTTGCTCCTCCAGCCCGAGCTCCAGCCAGGACAAGAAACGGCGGTGACGAGTTCTTGTGCCGTTTAATCCTCAGCCTCGCGCTCAGCAGCAAAATCAACACCGGCACCTTGGAATCTGTTTAGCAGAAGAGAGAGCAATGAGTCATTTCGCAGGAGACGTCAAAAACCGAGCAGCTGAGAGCAGCTTTTGATCACAGTCCCTCCCGTGGCCCTTGGCCGTGGCCCCTCGGTGTCCCCTGGGGGGCGGCCGGTGGCCCACAGGAGCTGGCAGCTTCCACAGGAGCAACGTGCGGCTGCGGATTTCGTTCGCTGGTGGATCTGTTCGTAAATGAGTTCTGTTTAAAAGTGTCCAGCTGCAGAAACTTGGCAAGGGGGCTGCTCCACAACACAAGCACTAACTCAGTTGTCACTCTGGATACAGGGCTTTTACACAGTGTGACATTTCCACTGATGGATGATGTACCCAAACGTGGTGTCTATGTAATAAATGCATAGGAGTGAGTAAGCACATTTCATTCCCAAACAAAAATCATGCCTAGGAGAACAAGAAATCAACAAACACACCAGGGAAGTGAAAGGTCATGGGAGGGAGCTTTTCTCATTAACTCTTTAACTACTGAGAAGCTGAAAAGACCTGTTATTTTGTCAATATAGGAGAGCGGAAGGTCTCCATTGCCTTCTGCCTTCCCATCCAAACCAGCATCTAAGAACAGTGTACGCAGGGATTTCTGATACTGCCAATTTATGTCTTGGCACAGACAAGAACCACTGAGATTGCTACCTGCTGTAGTCAAGTTCTGAAATGTTCTAGCCTGTTGGTTATACCTTTAGCTTCTGCCGCTGAGCCATGGTATTCAGCAGAGGTGCAGCAGCATTACACCTCTGTTAGTATATGTGTGATTTAATTCAGCTGGTGTCTCATGTAAAGGACCCACAAAGGATGAGAGGGTCTCTCTGCCCATCACATGCGCTACCTGAGCTTCACATGCAGCCAGTGCCTTTCTCTTTTCAGATCCAAACACCATCAAGTCCTCGGTATGATGAGTTATCTCTGTTTCTGAAACAATCTGCCATATTTACTTCACAACTTTGTATCTTTCTCGTAATGTTTCTTTCTACAAATCACAAAAAGAAGCCTGGCTTTCCACAGCTCATCTAAACCCCCAGTCACTTCTGGCCGCCTATCCTTTTCTTCCGCTGTTTTCTTAGCGCCATTTCCATGGCTTCTTAGGCAGGGGCAAATTCTCTGCCTTCTCTCCATCAGCACACGGTCTTCCTCGTCCCGCTGGCTGAGGGGGGACTGAGAGCAAAGTGAGCGCAGAGCTCCTCGTGGCACAGGAGCAGCCCTTTGTGCTGTGTGCTGCGCCCCAGAAAGCTCCATCCAGCCATCGGGTGGTCCAGGATCCATAACTTGAGAAACACTGACAGGGAGAAACAGGCTTTCTCTGTTCTAGTCCAACACCGTTTGGTGTTTTCTCTTGCAGGCTGTTCTCTCCACCTCACTGCACAGAGAAAACACCCCAGAGTATCCTGTTCAGAGCCACTTCCTCAGCCTACATCCCAGTGGATGCAGCTTCTGAAAGGAAGCGGAGTCGGCAAGGATGGAGTGCTTTCGGGAATCATTCCCAGCATATGGAGACGGCATTCTGCAGCAAGCGAGGGCAGTTCCCTCAGCAAGTGGAAAATGGGCTTCACCTCCCTGCGGTCTCACTGTGGTTTGCTTCCCTTGCGATATTATTTTTGAATAGCGGGCAGGAGCTCTGTGTTTCTTGTTCTGTTTAGTAAATCCAATAACCAAATCTGGCCCACTTCTGGGTGGTCCTTGCGAAATACCAGGAAACCACGCCAAGGCCATGTGATATAATAATCATAAGAAATACAGGGATTGCTTTGACAGATACCTCAAAATCAGTTTTTCAAGAAATGGGATGTTTCAACCAATGTGTCCATTCCACTTGGGGTTTTTTTCCCCCCTGTTCCTTTTACATATTCAGTGCCTTTGTTCTTCATTCTGGGAAGCCAGAATTACCAGCCTGGAAAATGACGGTCACTGATGCATGATGCTTGACTTAGGCTGGGAGACGGTACACTCCACAAAATGCCTTCCAGGTTAAAGAATTCCGATCTGAATTGCTAGGCAGACCGACTGCTTTCATGACCAAGAATAAGAGATGCAAAAAGCCCCAACGTAAGCGTGGTTTCCTTTTATTTTCCCGAATACTTTGTGGGTAAAGCTAGCGCTCGAGGACTGATCTCGGCACGCCTGCCCACGCACCCGCGGCTCTGCCAGCGGCTGCAGCCGCGACTTCCAGCCCCTGCAGTCCAGCTCTGCCCCTCCTTGCCGGCATCCGCCCCAGCTCCGCGAGCATCCCTGCCCTCCTGCCTCAAAAATCAGCCCCCGGACGGGGGGTGTGAGATGGGCTAAGGGAAAGGGACTAATCCGAGTCCCTTCTGAGCTGAGCAGATGTGGAGGCAGCAGCAGAGGCTGCTGGCAGCCTCACTCTGCTGCCTGGTCCCCTGCAGAAGCCGGAGCACAGCGGATCATCAGCCAGTTCATCTCCCTGCTTGTTTGTTCGGGATATCCCTAAACATGCTGAACACAGAGGGAAAATAAAGATTATATTTCATCACTAACGCACTCCTTCCCAGCTACTGACTATTAACGACGCTATACTTAACTAACAATTTTTTTCGTTCACAGCTTTTTACAAGTGCATTGTGTATACGCAGAGTTGTTTCTGGAGAGGACAGGAACTCAGCTCTTCAGAGGGAGAGGACAGGCTGGTCAGAGACACTGCAGTAAATTCCTGTTCTGATAGTAATCAAATTAATAATTATTTGGAGCAGAAAGGCTCTTCCTTCTTAAAGGCCTGATCCAAATCATATTGCATCAGATGATCTTTCTTCTTTTCTTCAGTTGCCTGTGCAACAGCATCTAATTGTGCATATACGCTCTTATTTGTCACTGCTCTGATTTAATTAATTGTCGTAGGATTAAATATCCTGCTTTAATTCATGTTCACTTTAATATTAATAATTCTTGTCTCTTTTTATAAACACAGGCCCTCATTCAAGTATCATAATTTTACACAGCAAACTTAGCCAAAAATGTCATACAGGAGAATTTCATGATCGGGGTTTGGCTGATACAGACACACAGCACAGCAACATGACCAAAGCAGAACAGTGTGATTGATTTTTCTCTTCTTTTACTCCCAGCTGCTGTGATTTGCTTGAACTCTGTCTCAAGACAATGGGATCCCATGAAGGGAGCAATCAGTGCAGGGAAGAAGTGGTCAGGATCGAAGGGGATACACATTCTCCCGTTTCTCCTGGCATGGATGTGTACATGTGGATAGGCTGTCAGTGCACTCCTGGACGCTTTGTCATTTCCTCGTGATCTGGAAACCCAGCTACTAAGCTGCACTTACAGAGGTGCTCAGTGTTAAACAGGCACACCCTGACCCTCCCGAAATCTTCATCCTGCTCTTACCTGGCACTTCACAGACCTGCTAGTTTTTCTTTGCCATGTTACTTTCTCACAGAGCTGCCTCCGCTCTCCTAACATGTAAATAATGTAAAAAAGACTGTTCCCTTTGTATCCAATTAGTGAGGGAAAGTGGCTTTGTGGTTAACGGACCAGGTGGGGACTCAGGAGATCCGAGTTCAGTTCCCAGCGCTACCACATGCTTCCCGTGCAAACTCGGCTTCCCACACCACCTTGTACATTCTCCCAAGCCGAAAAGAGAGTAACAGAGCAAGCGTGATTTCAAACAGCAAGCCCAGGGCGCCAGACCCACCGGTCATCAAACGACCTGGCACCAGTGACACCAGCACCCTGCTGGCCGCACACGGCTTTGTGCAATCAGGGCCACAGGCTGAGCAGAGCACGGTGCAGCACCCTCCCTCCTTCTCTTCGTCAGGGAAACTCCACCACAGTGCTTCTGACTCCAGTGATTTAGTGTCTGTTCCCTCGCACCGCGTCGGACCGAGCCGGCCGGGGCGCAGGGAAACAGAGGACAAGCTGTGATGAAAGGGGCATCACCGCGAAAACAGAGAAAGGTCTGTATAACTGCAAAGGCAAAAGGTCAAATCCTTTATTAAAAAAATCCGTTAACAAAGTAGCCACGAATCCAGGAGGTATGAGTGCAGCCATTAATATTTAGGGGAGTGGAAGAAGGAAGACAGAGAGATGAAAGCTGAACACCTTTTTGAACCTGAGCCAAAGCTTTATCAACCATATAACTAAGAGAACATATCCTGCTCAGCAAGACACGTATTCACCCTGCTTCATTACATTCTGTTCTGTCCTCAGTCATGATGGATCCTGCTGAGACTCGTGTTTAACAGCTCCTTCCTGGAGTGGCTCGAGCAACAACAAGGAAAAAAATATTGTGAAAGTCACACCCCATTGAAATTACATCCTAAAGGGACCCGGCGAGTGCAGTAATTACCAGAATGACTGTGAACACCAGGGCCACACTTGGCTCAGAGGCTGCTGTACATGTTAAAATTAAAAAGGATTTTAAGCAGATGCAAGAAAAGTGGAAATTAGGGACCAAAGTGTAGGCACCAGAGCGATTCATCATTCCTGATAAGAAGCCATTAGGCTGGATTTTGATGGGGGCAGAACCCGGGGAAGCCAGCCTTTCTAAGCTTACAAATGCAGTGTAATCCCCAACTGTTTTCAGATAATGGAAAACTGCATTAACCTTGTAATGCTTCCCTTGTGATTTCATCACATTCACCCTCTTACAAGCCTCTCTGCTACTTTTTTTACACCCTCTGATTTCTCCAGATTCCGATTTCCAACCTCTGGGCCCAATGCAAAACGCCCTGGTACACGAGATCAGAATCCATCCCCTTGTTATTTCAGCCGGAACAAGATTTCTGGCTTGTTTTACCCATCGGGATAGCCTTGACATGCTTTGACTTGCCTTCACCAAAAATGTAAACAGCCGCCCTGAGTACAACAATTAACATTGTGCCTCTGCAGATGTTTGTTTCCCTTGAAGGAGCTTGGAATTCGAGTGGGGAGAAGCAGGGTAGGCAGCGAACAGAGCCTAATGCAGTCTGGGGCAAACTTCCCAACTGCAGTTTTATAAACAGCCCGGGCTGCTCCCCTTTCTATCAATCAGTGATGTCACTCCCAACCCTTCGGCGGGCTGCGCCGTCGCTATCCATCATCTGCCAGCTGCTGGGCCTTCCCCGCCGGACAGCAGGAGGCATATGGTGCGCAAAGGCGGCTGGAGTCTTGAAGCATTTCAGCTTCATGCGAATGGAAGCCAATGAGCTTCAGATTCCCCGGATTTTTCATACAAATTATCTCACCCAAGTCTGCAGATAATGCCGTCTAACAGTTGTAGGTTGTAATTTCCAAACAGCAAGATAACCTTCATCATCAGGCAATGGCAAAAATGCCATTAGCAGATAGAGAGGTGATTTAACTCGACCGAGCCATTTGCTCACGAGTCTGAGTTTATGTCATCAGCTGTGATGAAACGAGTGTTTTCTTTGATAGATATGGACGACTAACACAGCGCAGAACTCGACAATCTTCAAAGGACTCCGAGCTTCAAATTCTCTGGCTAAAATCAAACATTTGTCTTTCTTATCACTTTCACTCAAAGGATGTGTTTTTGCAATATTACATGAGGTTCATTTGGCAACAGAAGAGGCCAAAAGGTGACATCCAAGAGGTGAACACTGCCTTCGCTTACGCGACGGTAACGCATCAGCTGCACTGGAATTACTCTGGGTTTCCAGTGAAGGACTTGACAGCAAGACCGTAACACCCTGCTAGAACATTTCTTATATCACTATTCCAAGAGCTCCATAAACCCAGCACTTTCCAGCCGAGAGATTTCAGATGAGAGCTCAGAGTTGAGGTGACCAAACAACTAGCAAAGAGGTGACCAAACGATGAATAACAGTAGGACACTTGCCTTCCTTCCCCTGGCCACAAAATGCATCAAGTTAGAGTAATACAAAATGCAGAGTTATTCCGTGTCTAAACCTATTTTGTCTGCAATTATTCGCCCTTCGCAGCATGAGAGCTGAAGGCTTTGGGAACAAGACTTGTTCTTTAACAGGTCACCTGCATTTTCTCATTCTCTTCTCAGATGACAGCACCTTGGATGCCCTTGTATCCTCCTTTAAACTGTTTCTGAGCCAATCCTGTGTGATTCCTTGCAGTGCTGCTCTCATCCCTCAACAGGCCATGAAAATCAAAGCAAATGCCTTGTGAAAAAGCCCCTGTCTGTTTAGCAGCATGGCAGATACACTTCTACAGTCAAAAGGTTTTAAGTTTAGTGAGGTCACACAGTCAGAAATTGGCCAATTAAAAAGTCACCCAAGAGCCTCTGCTTAAGTCTGATGTGATTCTACAGGACAGAGAAACACCTTCAGCATCTGGTAGAATATTAGAGCATCTCTCATCATTCAAATACAGTGAAGTAGTTTCACTGCAGGACATTGTTGTTATTATTATACACAGCAAATATTGCTACATTGGTTTTACTTTCCTGCAGCCTCCCATGGGGCTCACAGCAAAAGCAAATGAAGTGAGCAAAGAATGATCGTGGGCACCAGACTCCCTCAGGCGTAGAAAGGCTGAAGGTGACTGTTTTATGCAATCCATGACTGCAAATGCTGAGCTGGTTGTTTGCCACTTTTCTACCAAGATAAACAAAACATGCCCCTACTCAGTGCACGCAATTTTCCACGAAGCTGTGAACTCTGCAGGTGACAGCCGGGGCAAGGAGCAGAGCCAGCTCGCTGCACACACGCTCGTTGGATTTCACTGCGCAATCGTGACAGCTGTGGATATTTTTCAAAGCTATCTGTGTGCTGAAGGATTTGAAATGTTTCTCACCTGAGGCTACTTGCCAATAACTACTACTATTCTTTGCAGCTGCAAACACCTTCAAAACAAAGGCAAAGTTCCAACTGAGCATGATGTTCAAACTCCAGCTCCAGCTTTAAGGTATGTGAAGAATTCAATCAACCTACTTGTGCCTCTTGTTGAACGAAGATGGGTTGGGTTTGTGCCCATAGTTTCTGGACACTGGTGTCAAGCTTTTTGTTATACCTAGCCAAAGACTTGCTTAAACCCAGGTTAGTGAGGTTAGGCCATGCCAGAGTCTCCACAGTGACATTAAAGAGAGCGACGCTCTTTATGTCATGAGGAGCCACCTTCATGCCTTGAGACAGACGGGTCTGCTGGGAGGGCCTAGGCAAGGATGACCAGAAGGTGTCTGTACAGGAGAAGCTAAAGGAAAGCACTCTAGCACAGTGCATTTAGCCATCACTAGCACTTATCAAGTGCATCATTTGAAACAAAAATAAAAGTAGCCGTAATTCCAGATTCTGCACTCTCTGTCTTCAAAGAGCTTCCAAAGGCAGCTTGAATTCTTCGCCCTTTTGCTAGCATGCTCGGGGTGACATTAGACGCCACTTCTGGCGCTGGCTGTTATCACATCTCCAGCGAGCCACATGTTGGCAGCGGCAGAGGAACGCGGCTGTAACGCTGTCTGACACACACCAGGAGAGCAGGCAGCCCCGCTCACAGCTCCGCCGCGCAGCAGGTATCAGCCTTACACACTAACTATAGACTTGCTGAAACATTATCATACGTGAAGGACTAATTAGGTGTGCTGGGCCATTAGCCATCTCTGAACATTGACTGATGAGAAACATAATTAATGGCAGCTTTCATAAACAGACTCCAGAATGGAGAATTAAATTAAAAGGAAAACAGCTGTTGCTAATGGAAATAAGGACCATTTCTTGATTAAAATATCTGTCTGTCTTTCTGTAGGAGTTCTTCCAGAATGGTGGGATGGAAGGGTGCAATGAGACCTGGGAGCAGAGAATCTGCAAAGCTTCCTGCTGAAGAAAACACAACTTCTCTGGCTGGTGAGTCACAATGTTTTGCTTTAAAAGATTAGAGTAGGGGAAAAAGCTCTACAATTGCCTTGTTCATCTCCCTGCAAATCTGAATGTCTTCATAAATCTCAGAGATCAACCCTGACATAAAAGAATCCAGTTCAGCTTTAACATAAGATAATATTTCATATTTCATGAAACCACAGACATAAGATGGTCTAGAATTCAAAAGCTACTCACTAGAGCCCTGTGTACTAGTGTAGAGCTCTGAATTCAGAAGACAACATCTCCACAAATCTCACTTAAGCACATTTATTGATTCTGACACCAAACTGCAGTAATGAATGCACAGCTGAGAACATCTATCAGAAGGAGACTTCCACCCAGAGAGAGCCACTACAGACTCAATAGAAGTTGGCTGACACAAATGAAAAGGTCTGAAAGACAGAAAATGTCAGAATCAAGATTTTTTTTAGGTCGTGAGGTCTTTCCTTCATGCCGTGATGGCTCTGATCCTCTCTGACAAGTAGTACTGCAGGAGGAACCTCCAGTACAGAAGAGTCAACATCCAGATTATCATAGACACTGAGCTTCACCTGCCTCCTACCATCTTCTGTGTGACAGAAGTCACACATTTGTGGGGCCAAAGTCCTCTTTCTGAGTCCCCAAAGTCATTTATTTTTACATTACTTCATTTAGCATAAAAGTTTTCAGTGTGCTTCCAAGTGCCCTTGGGACCTGTGTGTCAGTAGATGTGGCCTTCTCACAGTGCTACCCTATGGTTTTCAGTGTGTCCTCTCCAGGGCTCACAGATGCTTTAGTCTGTCTTCATATAAAGTCTCGAATCATGGGTTTAATTCTATGGGAGGGCCCTGAGCACTGCGTGTTCCAAATTAATACTGGTACTTAACTGTTGAGCAGCTCTTTGTAGATTTGCGCCCCGTTCTGTACCTGGGGCAGGAGAGCCTCTGCTCTGCCGCGCCAGCTCCATCAGTCAGGCTCTGCCTTGTTCAGAATGATAGATCTTTTCCATCAGTGATGCCTGAGAGCTAAGCCCTGGAAATCCTACGCCCCATGAGCCCGCTGACAAGGAAATACATGCTCCATACCACCTGTGCCTTGAGGAATGAAGGCAGATGAAAGGCTGCGTTCAGGCTGCATTATCAGATTCAAAGTGGAAACTAAAGAGAGAGAAAGGTCTGAAAGACGAGCCAGCCAGGAATGCCTGTTGCTTTCACCTTTGATCCACGTGGTGCTTTGATGTGGTATTTCAGTCCTTCAGACAAGGTAACTTATCCCAGTCTGCGGCTCGCGGCACCTCTGACGGGTGTAATGGAGGCAGCAGCCGTGCTCTTCGGCTCTCACTGAGGCACTGCCAGTTAGCGGCATAATTCAGTCCCAGCTCCCTTCCCATCCCCAATTTGCTTCTGCTTGCAGAGTCTAAAAGGAAATTCCCTCAAATAAATGCAAAAACACTTGATGTTCATCTAATGGCATTTCAGGGAAAGGAAGCATGAAACCACACAAGTTATTCATCTCCATAAAATGGTTTTATCAGGGGTGCAGAACAAAATTCCTTAGCCCGAGGAGGTCTGATCTTCCTTGTGAGATGTAAATGCACGACACTATGTGCAGAATGGGTGCTGCTTAAGAACCCAGATAGACACAGTGCAGGCATGTGGGAATGATCAGCATAAAATATTTCTTTTTAACGATGTGCACACTTCTGCTCCTTTGAAGGAGATCAATATGTGCGCTGAATACTGCAGCGCATTCTTGTAGTGATGCGGAGGTCTCGATCCGCTGGTGAGGGCTCAGGCTCAAGACGTTGTTTGTATCACTGACTCTCCACTGCTCAGGATAACGCAGCCTCCCTGTGCCAGGAATTTTCTACTTGCAAAATGGGAACTACATTCATGTCCATCAGTTCACCACTTAGGCAATGAGCTGAGCTGAAAACTCTTTGAACTCCCTGGGTTTGTGGCTCTCTGCAGTCAGCAGCAGCACGGGGTTTACTTTTCTCCCATAAGATTATCCCTTCTTCTTCCTTCACTCTCACACTACCACCAGTGTAAGCCTGAACTCCCAAACCCAGAGTGACTGAATCATGTTCAAAGGAGCCCAAAACTAGTGCAAGAATGCAGCCTTTCTTGCTGGGGGGCTGGGTATACGATGGAGGGGTCCCACTGGCTTTAATTGCATGCTATTCATTAATCCTTTGCTCTTCAGAGCAAACGGATCCGTTTCGAGACACTTGTGTTACATAAACAACCAGAAACCCTTCTGGATGAGTGTGTGTGTACACATCCACCCAGGGGAGCGTTGCAGGCATGCCGGAGATTCTCATTTCTCTGTGCAAGTGCTGTGCTAGAACTGACAGAAATTAGCATTCACTGTGTGGCTTTGTTGGGCTCTCTTTGAAAGCGGTTTTGCAAAATCCACATGGGAACCCCAAGAAAATTGCCTAGCTCTTGGTTACGTTAGGAGCAGAGATGCCTTCAGGAGTGGCACTTGGAGGGAGGCAGATATTTGCAGAACTGCTCTGAGGTACAGGAGGCATCTCCTCGATTCACAACGCAGTCCCCAGCAGGAGGGACATTCCTCCTCTCGCCCACCAGCTGTTCGTGTCTGCTGCATCCCCGTGCGCTTGATCTGCTGTCAGACCACGGGTGGGTTAGAGATGCAATTCTAGCGCTACAACTGTTAGCACTCACTGCAGTGATACGGTTTCACGGTCGCTCTACAGACAGCATCATCCTGGCGCTGGGGCCGTGAAAACGGAAAGGAATTAACAATGGAGCTTCAGGTGAAGGTGAATTGTCCTTGTCCAGGGCTTCGATCTCTGTAACACAGCTACCTTCTTGCTTAAAAAAAGAGAAAAAAGAGAAAAGTTATCTGGAAACAGAAATGAGGGAGAGAAAGGTGGAGAAGCAAATGCAGGGAGCACAGACAGGTGTTCATGGGTCTCTGTTGTGCTTTGACTGCACATTCAGGAGAATCAAACACAAATGCAGCTCTGTCATTCTTTGATTCAATAGGGATGAATCCTGGTCCTGTTGGGAGGAGGATGGGGTAACTGGCGACCTGTGCAGCAGGGGGACATTTTGAGCTGGATCTAGAGCCAGACTAACTGTTGGCCAAAGCTGTTTCTGATGCACCGCTGCCAAAAGCAGCTCAGCATTCTTCACCTCCCTTGAGCTTCACCTGGGACCAACGTGGTTGGGCTGCGCTCATCCCGGATAATCCAGCTGTGGTAGGACCCAAGCTCAGCAAACCGAACGGCGTTGCAGGCACTTGCCAACCTGACTCGTCTGAGTTCACGAACCAGATGGTGCTGGCCCACGTGTTTCATTTTCCCATTTCCCTCGACATCCCCAAGCACAGCGAGTCAAGCGTGCTTTACCACAGCGCCTGGGAGACCACAGGCAGGAAGGGATCAGATTTTCCAGCTTTGCCTCAAGCGTGTCACCACATCAGCAGACAACTCCTTTGCCTAATGCCAGTGTATTGAGTGTCACCTCGTATTTCACACGATACAACACAGTCCAGTGATGCAAGTCCCTTCTCTTGCCGGCCAACTAGTATTTATGGAGATAGCAATTACCAGGAAGCCAGGATTTAGGGCACGCAAGGGCTGGTGGTGGCGCGGAGCCCTTGCTACCGGTGGGTGGGATTCCTTTACCTCTCCCTGAACTCCTGCCAGGCCACTCAGCACATCTCCAGCCACAAGAAGTTTGCAGCTGTTTTGGTTCGAAGCACCAGAGGAGGGGGAGGCTCTATCAGCTCTTCCCAGGGAATGCGGTTCAGTTCCTCGCACCTCATCTTTGGTCAGGAAACCGAAATGGGGATAGGCAAAGCTGCTGAGCCTACTTAGACAGAATACCTCAAGAAAACATGTGGAGCCAAATTATGTCGCATTCACTTCTCCCAGCCCACCATCTTCCACAGCTATGCTGCAGGGAAAGCAGGTCAGAGCTTGGACCGCTACCTTGGCTCCTGAACACCTCCCGGTCTCGAACATGCTCTCCTTCGCAATGGTGGGGAAGGCCACGGCTGTTAGCTGGGACACTGAAGCACCAAGAAAAACCCAGATTCGGGCAGTCTAAATCGCACTGTGGTCCTTACGCTCGGTGTTTCCTGCTGACTGAGTGTTTCTACTGGCCTCTTCTGCAGATTTTAAGGGGGCCACAGTGGACAGAAGCCAGGGTGGATATTCCCAAGCAAGAAAAACGGGGTGGCTGTGTCAGGATAACCAACCAGCCTGGACTGGCACAGGCTGGATCCATCCCTCTTCCATGTACAATAACTCAGAGGTCTCTTTTTTTCCCTGCAACTCAGGGCTCCAAGGATCCCAAGTGCTCTGTGGTCACTGGTGGATGTACCCCAAGCATGGGAAGATGTGACCACCCCTGCAAAGCACAGCCAAAGGGCGCTGGGCTGTATTTCCCAACAGGAATGCAACAAGGACAGCAGAGAACAGAGATGTGGCCATACACCCTGGAGACCACAGGGCCTCCCAGACCACCCGATACATGACAGCACTGAGGTGGAGACCAAAATAACCCCCTGCCCACTCAGACCACTGCTGCCATCGTTCACAGTGATCTGGATGATCCTGTCCCAGCAACGGGGGTGAGTGGGGTGTTCAGGGCACAGATGATTGAAGGGGATATTCACAACCGCTACAGACCGGCTGGAGCCCACGGGCAACAGCTGAAGGGTCCTGGCCTAAATCCAGCCACAGGGACAGTGGGAGGTAAACTCGTTGAGTCTGGGCTGCGTGAGTCATCCAAGGTCGGACATCCATGTTTCCAGATCAAACAAGGATAGACTGGAGAAAAACTGGTTGTCAGATCAGCATCACTCTCCCTTGCTTCGGTTCCTTCATGTATAAACTGGGGACTATAAGATGTGTTCCTGTGAGACCTTGGTCTGTGGAGTGGAAGTTCACAAATGGTGGTAAATGTGTTTCTAGAGACACTGTAATTCTTCTATCTGAGCAACAGGAAGAAAAGAGAAAGAAACAAGAGTAGTTTTTTTAAAAAACATTTCTTTTTTAACTGTGATGCTATTTAAGGCTGAAAGGGGATTTCCTCAACTCCCCGTGGCCATTCTCAGCTGCAGCTCTGATCCCCCTCCCTGCCTTGCTCCACTTGCTCTAATAATTTTTTTTCCTTGGTCTAGCTTCCTTCCTTGCGCTCTTACATCATCTTTGTACTTATCTCAGATTCTAGCATTTCCCATTTCTAAGCACCTCTGAGAATAGCACGGCAGTGTCTTGGCATAGTATGTCAGCTGCAAGCAGCAGTCGTAAGTGACAGAAAACCAGCTTAGAAATCTATGATTCCTTCTTTAGAGGAGACCCACTTGCTTGCCACTTGGCACCCATTCGTTAAGAAAGTCAGCATTTACAGTTCCTGATTCTACAGGAAAATCCAGGCCAAGAAAGTGATGATTAGTTAAGTAGGAACCTGCTCTTCTGTGCCCTCTGCTGCTCCCAAATGGCATTGAAATTAGCGGGGTCATTCCTTCTTTCCCTCTTGTTTCAGAATGATTTATGGCTAAATGCTACTCATTATAAAGCAGAGTCAGACTACTTCTGTGCAAGATAACACTCATTATGCAGACTTTCTGACTAGATTTTTTTTTTCACTATATCATTGATTATTTTTACATTGTAATGTGCAAAAACCTATTCATGTCTTCATTAGCCTGACTTGTTTCCTATGTTTATGAAAAAGATCTTTCCTTGATAACAGTTGTTATTGCTGGAATGAATGTCAGACTGTGATCTACTGTAATACATCTTTCTGAATTGCCTTCTCTAATTTTATTAGTTGAAAAAAAATCACCTAATTTAAAGAGATAAAACCTTCTGGAGGTGGAACATCACCACTAATTAGGATAACAAGAACATAGGTATGAGCTGCCGGGGATGCTGGAGTCAAAGCTGCTTTTTCTAACACAAGCACAGGCACCTTTTTCTGGAACAGTCTTCCTTCTCTTTCTGAAATTCTGCTGCTTTTGGGGAAACTATTAACATTAATCTCCTTATCCATGATTCCCTTGGGAAAAATGCTGACCAGGACTCAGCAGCTCCAGATTCAGGTCCTGGGTTTGCTATAAATACCCTGAGTGACCTTGAGCAAAACATCGTTGTTCTGTGCCTTGTTTTTTCCATCTGTAAAACGGCAGTAATGACGAATCCTGTGTTTTATTGCCAGCTCTTTCATTATGCATACCTGCAGGGGAACTGCTCACCGATTCTCTTCGTGGCTTGGTTCCTCATCTCTAAAAGAGGAATAATAAATACTTCCCTTGTCTACTTATTTTGATTACAATCTCTTCATGTATGCATATACTTGAAGTACTGTGGGACTCTGCCGTGCTGTGCCAGCACCACATTTCCCTCCTCTCCACACGCGGGACTGTTCGACCCTCAAATGTGGGTTTGCAGAGTGGCTTCGCGCTAAGTCCCCTCAGCACTCCGGTGTGTCAGCTGCGGTGGCTTGCCCTCTCAAGGAAAGCCGCTATATTAGTAACTAAACTGATCAGCTTGCATTAAAGCACATGAGAAGCACTCACAGAGTGTACTGTGTGAGCTAAATTGCGGGGTAGCATCGCTGCTGCAATCAATAGCAAACAGCTAGGGGATAGAAACGTCTCGAATTCACACTGCTGTTTCTGTGGATGAACATCGAGCCACTGCTGTACATCCAGCTCCAAAACTTTTGCTCAGCTAAACCAAACACCCACGACAGGTAGGCATGCCGTCTTGATCTAAAATCTTTGTATATATCTTACATGAAAGAGACCGGTGACAATTTTTTACATTTGATACATCAATTTAAATACCAAATATCTTCACATGACTAATGGAGAGGCAAGCAGGATAAGCAGATAAATGCCTACAATGAGCAATATTTTATCTTTGCTGCAGAGGTGACCCAACACCATGGTGGCACAAAAGATTTAATATAGTGCCCGGCTGAGGAAAGGAATTTTGCACAATATTAGATGGCAAACTTGTTCCATTGTTTAAGTACCACAGGCATTATTAGTCTGTCACAGGACTGGGGTATAAGCTCATAGACTGTAACTCTTCCATCTACCTTTGAACAAGGTTGCCTGTCTCATTATGTATATGAATCATGTCTGCCTGTAAACACCAAATTTTTGCAGCTAAATTCGGATTTAAAAATTCCTCCCACCCCTCCAAGCAGACACAGCAGTCCTCACTGCCTACCCAGCTTGAAGTAAAACTCGACTCCACTTGGACTGATGGCATTTCAGTGGCGGGGAGGGGCACAGACACCTTTGCACGATCTGTTCTAGCATTTTTCAGTGTACAGACGAGCAGCTAAGTCAAGGCAAAGTTTGAGTGTACAGCAAAAGAGGACAGAGCCCACTTAGAGATATGAATTTCTTTCTCTTCATACTTTAAGCATCCATTACTTAGGGTGTCTGCATGACCAATTTATCATTCTTTTTCAGATGTTCTTCTCTAATTCATTTGCTGTTAAAATTCTGGTTAAGTTAGTTAGATCAATATGAAAAGACAGTTTGTTCAACTGCAGTTTTCCAGGAAGAATACACAATGCAAACAGGTTGAACCCAGAGAACATAACAGTTCTCCTCTGTTTATATTTCCAATGGGTATACTTAGATTATAGCCCATCAAAATAAAGAAATTATGGGTAACTATGTCTAATTTTCTTTTAACAAAGTTGGAATACTAACAGCTGGTTAAGAAACCAAGGGATTGAATTTTAAAAATAACGTAGGCGAGCCTCACTCACATCTCCCTGCCTTGCAGCACCACCTACAGAGATGCTCTCAGAAAAACACCCACTGCCAAAACTCGGGAAATTCCCAGTGCATTGACCAAACAAATCCTGGTTCAGTGGTTGACACACTCTGGAAACTGCAAGTCTGACAGCCCTGAAGCCTGAAAATCTCCTGCTATGGGATATAGGCAAGAATATGGTCTATTTTTCCAAAAGCCTCTCAATCGCCATACAGAAAATGCACGTCTAGCGATGATAGAGTTAACCCAGCTGCTTTGCTGATTTCTTCTTCAGAAACTTTCCTGCAGACGAACTTTTCTGGCAGCCAAGTGTCCCAGCTGCAAAAGGATGGTGGGATTTTCCAGGGCAAAATGCACTTAATGGTCCATTAATCCTACCTTTGGCACAAGTCAATTGTTCAGGCTTCAAAAGACTGCAATATTTCACCTCCTCCATGTATCTACTCGATTACACAAGATAAAATGTCGTGGGGATTGACCTTCATCTGATCACCGAAGCATAAGGCCTGTTTGCCCTTTATTTGGCCTGGGTAGCTGAACAGCGGTGATACAGGGACTGGACTGCAAGAAAGGGGGTTGTAAGCACCGTTTAAAAGCTGGCTTTTGAAATAAGGCTCTGAACATCTCCCCATTAAAAAAAAAAAATAAAATGCTTAGCTATTCGCCTCGAAATAGAATGTTCTTCTGAAATATGGAGGTTTTTTGTCTTCCTCCAGAAGCATGATCCAAATGTCACAGTAGTAACTGTAAAGTTCCCACCGTCTCGGATCAGGCCGTGTCTGTGGGAGGCGGTGGGTGCAGGAATGTGTGAGCGCAGGCGGCATTGCGATCACATTGCTCATTAAGAACAGAAAAGAACAGGCGTTAAAAAAGCAGATAAGAGGGGAAAGGAAGACAGAGGCTCCAAACCCATGGCCATGAGCTTTAGTACCAAGAAGCAACTGCCCAAAATATTAGCAGTATATGCTTAGAAAGAAATCTGTAGGGATATGTTCTGTCTTCGGAGGGGAAAATATAATCCTTTTTAGGAACTGACTGCTACCTTATAATGCATTTGTTTGCCCTTCCCATGCCTGTAGGAAAGATATATGAGGACCTCATTCCTCTGATGGTTAAACATTTTCTTCTAATTTCCTGCCTACACTTATTCATTACCAGACAGAATAGATCTGCTATCTTTTCTCTGTTTAGAAAACTAGTTATCTTACAAAGTCATCAGGTTAGTCTAGCACTATCCACCTTCAAGAAATGCATGTTGTATTTTAGCCCATTTCTATCTGCCATCATGTCTGGTATTATTCTTTTCTTACAAACTTATCCAAAAGTCTTGTATATTATTTGGATCAGACTTCAATTGTTTTTCCTGCTTTTAAATACCGGAACAATTTTTCCTGCTCTCAGATTGTGTTGTATGGCTCCTGCAGTGATGCTGTTACACAGCCAAATATAATCTGATAGGCCAGTGCTGTTAGATGTCTGGGCCAGAAATTAGAACATTTCAGTTGAAAGGGACCTACAGTGATAATATGGTCCAAAATGTTGTTGCATTATGATCTTTATGTTTTCTTCCACTTGTATGAGATTTCTATCTCCATGCATTCATTTCCTCTATGTACATTTCCACTATATATTATACATTCATCTGTGTCCTGCCTTTCCCCCTTTCATCACCTCTACCTCTTCTTCCTTTGTCTCCTGGTGTGTGTGCCTAAAGAATATTTTGCTATTTGTTCTAGTTTCCCTCGCAAAGTCTAACTCGGCTTTGCTTCTGGCACATTTCCCTTTATGCCTACACTTCCTAACTTCTAAGACGTAGTTTTCTTTGATTAATCCTTTTTTCCATTCCTTCTACTCCCTTTGCTTATTCCTAATATCCACTTTGAAGTGGTTATTCACCACATTAGGCCTGGACCCCTTCCTTATAGAGTTTTATCCCTCTGTGTTCAAGGCCCAAATACTTTTTATGCCCTCTGCTTAAATTCCAACATTCAAACCTTCTTAAGCTGTCAAAAATCAGGAAGTAAAAGACATTAATTGCTGGCATATACCAACTTCCAGCACATTAAGCTTCCCATTGGGTTCACATTTGCCATCCCACCCTGTCAGATACTCCAACTGCTTTTCTCTGTTCACACATCCAGATTGGGGGGAGACTGCGGACAGCAGGATAAATTCTTCTCGATCTACAGCCACAGCAGCAGTGCCAAGAGAAGGCTGGAACACCATGAGTTGAAACTCTTCTCAGAGAATAAAAAAATTGTTACAGTAGATTAAAAATTAGCATGAAGAAATGAAGTATATTTTTAAAACCTCTCTCAGGCAGCCAAAATGAAAACAGGCTTCACCAGACCACAAAAAATGAAACGTGTGTGTTAGTCCTTGTACGGCTGGAGCTGATTTCTTTGCCTAATTCCAAGTTTCGTGTCTCTCCCACTAAGAGAGAAGGGCTGCTCAAGAAAACTCCCCAAATGTCTTACAACAGCAAAGGAATACTTTTTTCTATTTCTCACTGTACAAGTTCGCCCAGGCGGTTAGATAAAACAGGGTAACATTTCCAGAAAAAATGTGGTTGTGATTATAGTCACTGTTCCTACCATATGTGTAAATACCAGTTGTTTTGGGGACTGTTTTTTGAGAATTTAAGCCAGGGAGTTTCCTGACGGCCGGTGTGCAGCAGATGCCCTGGCCATGCCGGGCAGTGGCCTCTGGTGTTTTCACAAGGGACATCTTGGACGTCCCTTGGGGTGTGGGTACAAGGTGCAGACCTGGCGGGGTGGACCCCAAAGCCCACCTTGTGTCACGTTGGCCGCGTGCAGGGGGGAGCCAGGGCAGCCCAACAGAGCAGCAGAGGAAAAAATAATCACGGTCTGACTTATTCAAAAGCCTCTTTCAGAAAGACAAATCCAATAGTGTCATTTTAAACAGTTTGTTCATTTTCAGGGAATATCCTGGTTTTCGGCTGGCTGAAGCCAGCAGAAAGAGCTGTGAGAGCTTTTTTGGAAAACAGAAAATTCACTGAATTTGGGAGGACACTGGAGCAATTCAAAAGAAAACAAAAAAGGAAAACAGAATCCATCACACCAATGCCATACTCCAGTATTTTGCTTTGAACGAAACATGCTTTTGAGGATGCTTCACAACAGTGAGAAGGAGCAGGTTAGCTGAAAACGGTATGAAAATGTCAGGGCTTTGCTGTATAAAGCCGTTTTGCCAATTTTCCTCACCAAGCAGTGGCCGGGGGCAGGTGTGGGGACAGCGGGGCTGCCGCATCCCCAGGGCCCGCACCTGCTCCTCGTTATGGGGAACCAATATGACGCCCCCACAGCCCCGTGTTACGGCCAGGAGAGGGTTGGGGTCTGCCAGTCCTAAGGGGGTTTCGCAGCCATTTGAGTTAAACGTGGGGTTTTGCTGGCCCGCGGAGGGGCCGGAACGTTGGTGCAGCGGCCGGCGGGCCCGGGCGGAGCGGGGCGGGGGAAGGCGCCGAGCGATGCACAACGCGGAAGTGAGCGGGGCCGCGGCCGGGGCTGCGCTGGGATCCGGGGGGATGGATGGGGCCGGCNCTCTGCCCGCGGGCGCCGGGCTGAGCTTGGGCCGAGGGCCCGGCAGCGAGGCGCGGAGCGGCCCCGGGGCGAGGGGCCCCGGGGTGATAGGCCATGGCCACCCGGCGTCTAACGGACGCGTTCTTGTTGTTGCGGAACAACGCGGTGCAGAGCCGGCAGCTGCTGGCCGAGCAAGTGAGTAGTTACGGCTCCTCCAGCCCTCTGAGTTCACGTAGCATGGCTGCTGCGGTGAGTCTCCTCCCTTCATCCTACCGTACCCGCCGGGCAGCCGCGCCGTGCCCGCCCCCCCGGGCCCTCCCGAGTCCCCCCCCGGGCCCTTCNTCCCTGTTCCTGTCCCCTCTCGCCTTCCCCCCCACCCCGCATTGGTCCCTTTTTTCTCCTCCTTCATGTAAAATGATTAGATCTGTCACTGTGCTGATCACGTCCCTGTTCACTTCGTGAATAATAAGTACAGTCATTCTAATAACCTCACGTTAGCATTGATATGAGGGGGTTTTGTCCATTGTACTTTTTGATGCCTCCTTTCGCCAAAGAGGAATACCTGAGTTATTTCATAGGGCAGAACTCTTCTAATCACTTAAGTGTAGTCACTGTTTTACTCTGCTGTAGATTATTCTCATTGCTTGAATTTTTCCATAGTTTGATGTCAATTGCCCTTTTAATTTTTTTTTCCCCTAAATACAAATAATACCAAAACTCATCTGTGAGAGAAGGGAGTCAATAGATTCTAGTGTAAGTCACCATTGCAGAAACTTCAAAAAGTCATTTGTTCAGAGGCAGTTTATGGAGCTTTTTCTAAGTTTTGAGCTAGTCAGGCTGTGCTGGGCAGCTCAGCTCTACTGAGGTTTTTCCAGTTCCTGTTCAGACTTATCATTTATTTATAACTGGCGCCAGTGAATATCTGCTGGCAGTCTCATCATTCTAAATTGCTTTGCATTAATGCATTGTTGCTAGGAAAAGCAGTGCTTAGTGCTGCGAATTTTATTTCAACTGATGAGTTGCTGTTGAATGGTCTTTGTCCCTTGTTAACTTTATTACACCTATGTCTGACAAGCTATGTGTTAAATTGCATTTGTAGAACAGGAAATGTCAATAGTAATGTGTATTGTACAGGTTTAATTTTACACTGCCTTTAGTTCTTGTTAACATGGGATTTTTTGCCGATATCAATATAACTTTTTTTTAGATCCTTGAATTTTTTTAAATATCGCATGGGAAAGTTAGTGATAGCTTAAACTCACAGGCTACTGAGCAGTGAAGCTGCACTTTTACTCAACAGTGAGTGCAATAACACTTAGCACTTGCAAAAATATTTGTTTACAGTGTTAACATTAATTGAAGCTATTGGTTAGGGTGCTCATTCAAATGCAATCAAAGCCAACAGTGACTGGAAATTGTCACTGTTGTGCAGTGGATGAAGTGAGTCGATGACTCAACTTTGGTCCTGGTAGGCCCTTGAGAGTTCTGTAGTTACTACAAGTGCACGGTGTTAGCAAGCAGTGTGAAGACAGTAGTATGAGCCATTTTCATTTCGTGTGTCGAAGGTGCCCGTCCCTGGCAGAGTTGCAGTGAATTCCCTTTCTTTGGGTGCATTCCCCAGAGCAGCGCTGCTGTGTGCCAGCAGGGCAGCGTTGCAAACTCTAACTTATCCTACTTTGGTTTAACCTTAGTTCATTCTCCAGGCTTCTCCCAAAGAGATCCTTTACTATGAGAGCTCTCTGACAAAAATTGCGTTCTGCCCTGGAAGATGCATTCTCATGTGGACACTTGACCACTCCTTAAATGCAGATAATCAAAGCAGCATTCTTAACAGCGTAGTCCTATTTCAAAAGCTTGATATAGGATAAGAGATCGTTAGTTGAAGCGTGCTGCTTTGTTAAACCACAAGTATTTAGTCCTTGGTTTAGTTCTGACATGCCTGATTTATTAATCTTCCAGTGAAATATCCTCTTGCTCACACATACCCTCTACAGTACAAAGACTGAGGAATAGAGAAGGTGCAGATACGTTGCCTTTTGTATTTTTTCAGATGCATGTAGGATTGATGTTAGCTGAAACTGGAGCATAATTAAACTCTGTGCATAAGTGAGCATATACTACATCTGCTTTTGCTTTTTGTCTCTGCTGTCTGTTTTATCCTGTGATAACTGGAGTGCTTGTCAATCGGTGTCTTACAAAAGCTTGGATGTGCATCTCCCAATTGTAATCAAATCTTTGAACTCACCAGTGGATGCTGAATACTGCAGTCACATTGCCCTTGCTGTCACACTTCAATATATTCTGTTGCAGTTTTTCTACCTAAAATTTTAGTAACTGGAAACTTCACTGTGCGGTTACTTTGGAAAACAAGCCAAGCTCTTAACTTGATCTCTTGTGTTCTTTCTGTTTACCAAGCGACTGAAATACTTTTTTAAAGTTTGTGCATCAAGCAATATGCTGACTTCAAAAGTACAATATCATGCTGTATTTATTAAATAGCTGTGTTTTAAAAGCCAGTTTGTTTTGTTCTTGGTAAACCATCACGCTTAAAAAATAAATTAGTATCTTCTCAACTGACCATACCCTATATCTGCCCTATGTCTTTTTTTTTTTCTCCATTTTATCTTTTGCTGTCTCTAACTGGATGGGGCTGATGGGATCCACAAATCACTTCAGGAGCTGGATGAGGTATTGTTTTTCACATTTTGTTCTGCCATGGTGCATCAAGTGTTCATCATTGAGCTAAAATGGTCCTTTCTTTTTTCGGCTAGTTTATTACATTTCATTATATAGGATGAGGTGTCTCTGTGTACAGTAGGATGACAAGGCTGCATAGAGAAGACGAGGATTTAGTGATGTGAAATTACATTGTTAAGAGAGACATGTATAAACTAGTCTGACTTATTGCATACATATGGGATATAGAGACTCTGTACAATAAAGCTGTTCACTATTTTGTGTGCTACAAGCCAAATAGCTGAAGCAGCAAGCATGTGTCATTGTGATATAGGGAGGTGTGGATTGGTCACTGCCTTGGCTGCTTTTGTTTAGCACCTTTTAATTTCCATTAAATGAATTTAACAATTTTAGTTGCATGTCAGTTTGCATGAGTGTTCCTCAGCTGCCTAGTAGGTGAGTGTCTGGCTAAACACAATGTCGTTTGAGAACAATCGTGGGTTACTATTTGTATTTCTTTGAGATAAGATAAATACTTCTATTTGGGAGATTTTCCCAAATGAGATTTTCAGATTTACCTGGCCAGATGTAAACCCTGCTACATTATTGATTTGGGATCCCTTGGCTGTGAATCATTGTCCAATATGACATGTACCCATAGGATAATTCCTTGAATTCTTACTGTAGTACCATATTTTCTCCCTGGAACTCTGCTAAGAATTGATTCCAGGAGTAACTTTCATCTTTCAGATCCTGTAGGAAGCAGAAGAATGTAGCTCATTAGCGTGTAGGGACAAACCAGGAGATGTGGAGCTTGATCACACCTTCATTGTGTGCAAACACTTGGGGTTTGTGAGGTTAATTTTTATGGCAAGGCATGCACGTGCTCTTTCCTTATATTCAAGGATTTGGATCCAGTTTGAGTAAAATTAATTTGCTGTCTTTTTTTGTCTTCTGTAGCTTGCAGATGATCGTATGGCACTGGTATCGGGAATAAGTTTAGATCCCGAAGCGGCAATTGGAGTGACGAAACGCTTACCTCCCAAATGGGTTGATGGAGCAGACGAAGTAAGTCGTGTGGCAAATCCAACGCAGAGTTGGATTTCTCATGCAGGAATTTATTAGTGTTGTCAGGTACATTGCCAGCGCTCTAAGTTTTATCACAGAAGTAGTATTAGAAGAAAAAAATAAATGTTTTCTGAATTGACAACCTTGTGTAGAGGAGAGTATCAGGCAAGCTGTGACTTATCTTGAAGGATGTATTGCAAGTGAAATAAAGGGAGATTATCTAGGGCCGGAAGTTCCAGAAGACTGGGTTTGCATCATCAGTGGGAGCCCAGTATTAACAGTACACTGGGACATTAGGATAGATGTGCTATTGCTGAGCGTTTAGACTTGAGGCTGCAGAAAGTTCCTGAAGCTCCTAGCAAACCAAAGTTGTTCTCAGTTTGAAACCGAGAAGGAAGAGTACAAAAAAATAGCACTTTTGTTTGAACCCTTTGAGGGTTCCAGTTGAATAGACCCTAAAATGGTGAAAACAGAAAGTGTTGGTATGTTCTAGCAGGAGGATTTTTCCTGCCTATGCAGTATTGATGCCTTTCAGGTTATGGAAGTATTTGAACAATACAAGGGAATAATTTTGGAGGAGTCCCATTAAAAACCTTTTGCAGTATCTGGAGCATGAATCTCTTCCTGACTTTCAGAAAATCCTTTTAAAAGGTACTCTCAGAACACAGGGTGGCTCAGCAGTTTGTGCTTATAGAACCTGTTGTGCAGAAAGGTGATCGGTCTCCTTTTTATTATGATAATAATCATCCTTACAGATTTACTTTAATGACTTGTTTGAACGCATGTCCTTTAACTTCTACAGTCAAGTTCAGGCTATCCAATGTTTGACAGAGTTGAAGGTGTGACCTGAATTTTTCATTTATATTTTTGGAAGTTGGCTAAACCTTCTTACTATTATATTAATTATATGAATATTAATATAATGAAGCATATTTGAAAACAGCAGCTTTGCCTAAGACTAACAAGAGTAGATATTAAAAAATAGCAAATTCAAAGTATATGAGTACTCAGTTACTACCTAGCTCTTTATTTCTTTTTAAATGATCTTTAGTGTGCTCTTTGTTATACAGCTTTCTTTCAATTATTTTCATCTAGCATTTTTCAGAACCTTTTCCTCTGAAACATTAGTCACTTCCCTTTCTTTGTTGGGCTTTCTGTTTTAGATTCAGTATGATATTGCCAGGGTTAAACAGAAGATGAAAGAATTAGCCAGTCTTCATGATAAGCATCTAAACAGACCAACGCTGGATGACAGCAGTGAAGAAGAACGGGCAATAGAAATAACAACCCAAGAGATCACGCAGGTACAGACTGCTTTCAGTTCTCACCCTGCAGTTTGACGTATCTATAACGCATGGCGGTGAGGCAGGGCTTTCCTTTGAGCGCAGCTTTTCTCTTGCGTTCAGTCTTGAGATGAGCCGGGAGTCCTGGGCTCTGTGCTCGATACTGTGCTGTTTACCTGCCTTAGCAGGTGGGTTGTCACTTCCAACCCCAACCGGTCTGTGATTCTGTCTCGGTGAACACCTCAACAAGTCACTTAACCTCCCTGTTCTTTTACTTACCTTTTGTTTTCCTGCTTGGAATAGGATTGGGAGAATTAATAAAAATAATTTACAAATGTCTTGGAGAAATACAGATATATTTTCTAAGGCTTCCAGTCCAAGCAGTTATAATGAAACCAGTGTCTTTGGTCAGCAGTAGTTGTGTTACTCTGCTATGCTGTTAGCTTTTTGTTCATTCATCTGTGTTCTGCGTTTCCAGACCTTTTTCAACGCTGCATTGGGCAATAAGGAATTCATTTATATAATCTAGAAATCCAAATATTAGTTCCATTTGGAACTTGTGCAATGTGATATTTCAAGTGTGTGTTGCTGTATTTTTTACTAATGAAATTGTTCTCTCAGTTATTTCACAGATGTCAGAGAGCAGTCCAGGTCTTGCAGAGCAGGTCACGTAGTTGTACAGAACAAGAAGCTCGTGTTCTCAGGAATGTAGTGTCTTCCTTAGCACAGTCCCTTCAGGATCTATCCACCAACTTTAGGCACGCACAGTCTGACTATCTCAAACGTAAGCATAAGAGATACAGTAATACACGGGCTCCTGTGGAAAGCACTAATTAAGTGTGCTTATTTTCTTGGTTGGGAAAACTGAAGCACAGAAAGGTCAAGTGATGCACACAGGAACACCAGGAGTATAGTAGAGTGGAGGTTAGAATTTGGGAGTTTCTGGTTGACAACACATGTTCAAACTGGTTTACTGTGCCTCTCTATTTCATGTTATTAAAGAGAAATTTCATGGTGTATCAATGAAACGAGTGTATTTCGTCCATCCACATTTTTAATGCATCATTGCTTCTCAAGCTGTGGTCTTCAAAGCTGCTTCTGTTACACTGGTTGAAGCAGCCTGTGGTCCTCACACATGATACCTGCTATTGATTGATACTCTGTGATAGATTAAACTTTAAAAGGTCATCTGTGGTAAAATTCTGCACCTGTACATAGATCAGAAATGGAGTATCTTCTGTTTAAAAATCTAAAATTGTGTGCAGTGCTCTTCTCAGCTAAGTAAGATTATTTTGATCTTGTAAAAAAAACCCACAAAAACTTGATCTTCAAATTTAATACTAATATAATATTTCTTTTTCTTGTGGTATAAATGACACAGGTGGAACTTAATATCACAATTCAGACAAGGGATGTTCCTAAGGGAATTTGTTAGAAAATAGCCTAGAGTGATTGCACTTTAATGCTTTTAACTTAGCTTTTTCGTAAATTCGTTGAACATAATCACTTAAAATTGCTGATTTAATCAGAGTTGAACTTGTTATGTTTTGTTAAATAACCTTTGTGACAGTTAAAACTTAGATACTGCTATTCGTCATTTATTAGCCAGACTTTTTTTCTTGTGCTTTTCTGTTTGGTGCTTCAGACTTTACTTTTACTCTGATTTTAGTGTGCATAAATACACTCAAACACAGCTTGTCTTTTACAGGCATGAAAAACAGAGAAGAAAGATCCAAGCACTTCTTTGACACCTCAGTCCCACTGATGGATGATGGGGAGGATGATACACTTTACGACAGAGTGAGTTAAGATGTTATTACACAAATTCAATGCAAAGAAACTTTTTAATGTACCTTTAATTTCAGTATGAAAATATCAGAATGGTATGCCATGAGCACAAAGCTACACGGAAGTTCTATTTCTGCAGATTTGTGATACATTTTGCTAACTGGCATTGCTGTTGTGATGTTAAGATAATTGTGCCACAACTGAGCGGGATTAGGTGTGAAAATACAGTTCTGTTCTTTGTTACACCAGCTTTCTGGGCAGATATAAGAGTAATTGTTAAAAAATTCTAAAAGGACTATTGTGTTATGAAATCTTCTAATACTTATAATTATTTCTAGTGTTTTCACACTGTTCAACATCTAAATATTTTATTTCAACAGGGTTTTACAGATGACCAGCTGGCACTGGTGGAGCAAAACACATTAATGGTGGAAGAGCGGGAACGAGAAATCCGTCAGATTGTACAGTCAATCTCCGACCTCAATGAAATATTTAGAGACTTAGGAGCAATGATAGTAGAACAGGTACGTTGGCATCACAGTGTTAGTATGAAATAGCAGACTCCATGTAGTGTTAAGGCTTCAAGACTCCTCATGTTGTAACCTCCTGTATTCACGTGCTTCTTGCTTTTCCAAACTTACCTCTTCAGTTAAGGTTTCCTCTGCTTGAAATCTGCCAGATAATGAGTTGATGGGGAAAAAAGTGTCAACTGATTAGGGGTTTTGGACTAAAAATAAAAAAATAAATCCCAGAGTTCTGTTGATCACCTGACCTGGAAGTAAGGTGATTATTAAGGGACGTGGTGTGAGATGGTGACAGAGCTGCCAGTTAGTCATTGAGCAAGGAGGTCTTTTAATGAAGTCCCAACTAGTTCTCCTGTAAAAGTTCCTAATTTACATAGCTCATTAGTTGTTTGCTGTGAGCATTATTAATTACTCTATTCCTCATAATAGTAATTGCTTTGCGAAGTTCATTTAGGTTCAATTTGGTGCTCATTCTCTCCATTTTATTTAGGGAACAGTTCTAGATAGAATTGACTACAATGTTGAACAGTCATGTATGAAAACTGAAGAGGGTCTAAAACAACTACATAAGGTAAGCCGATGGAATGCTTAAGCTGCTTTGCATATCTAATAATCTTCTATAATTTAATAGCTCTGAGGTTATTGAGTCATCTTTCAGTTGACACTGTCCCTTTTAGAAATGATTGCTGTACAGTGTAAAATGTCCAACTGTACTGTAGGCGGTACTTTCTGTGTATCTTCTGTTAATGTCCTGCTTGATGCCTAGTGGGAATTTCTTAAACAACTTTCTGGGTATCCAAGTAATGGGCTTTGATCTTTATATTGCTGACCTGGTGGGACCGATCTGCGATTTCTTCTGTGTTTTGAGAGCCCAGCACTTGTGAAATAGGAATGATTATTGGGTACTTCATATATATTTCAGTCAGCTGAAATATGCTAGTTTGAAAACATTATCTCAATAGTGCCAGCAGGAAGAACAGTTTCTAATGTTTTCTCTGACTATCTGACACTTGTTAGAAGTTCAGCCCAGCCTTATGCTTTTTATGTGAAGCTTTTCCTATGGACATCTGAAAAGCTTGAATTGGCAGCAGAACAGAGTTTTGTGGTTGTTTTGTTTTGATTTTAAGCTGAGTTCTGACTTGTCAGCTCAGTTGAGTCTTTCTGTTGCTGGAAGTAAAGTAGAATTAGAGATTTATGGAAAAGCCTTGAAGTAAAACATTCTCTTTTGGAAGCATGGACATCTTATTACTACACACTCAACTTTGTATTATAGTAGACTTCTAATACAGATGCAAAAAAGTGCCATTCGAGGAAAAGCAAAATAAATTTGTTATAGGTTTATTCTTGTTATACATAAAAGTAAATTGGGGATTGCTAAAGTAAGGCATTGACTGTTGATGAACAAGGCTTAAAGTAATTACAAGGAATTTGCACAAACTGAACTGGGAATAAATGAATTGGTTGGAATCGACACTATTTCTAGTCTGGTGGTAGTTAACAAATCATCAGCAAAGCCCTGTTTGGCTTGCTGACTAAATTATGCATGAATTTTTTCACTTGTCTTGGGAGGTATATGCACTGGTCTGCATAGTTATATCAAAGACAGATACCCTGCTGTTTCTAATACTGTTGGTAACTTTAATCTGATTTAATATCTATAATTTCGGTTTTCTGTTTTACTTGGCGTAATTATTACTACCCACTGAGACAGCACTTTCACAGGAATTGCATTAATTCACTGCAGAAGTCTGGTGATATGAATCACTAGTTACCAACTCCTGCTTCACATGAGAACTGGCAGCAGTCGTGATACTTTGTCAGGCTTTGATACCTAAAGCCTAATTAAGTAAATAGTCACAGTGGTTGCATGTTACATAGTTTCGAGTCAAAAACTCTTCTTTAGCAGATCTGATGATAAATAATTACTTTCCAGGGACTATAAAGGAGAAAAATTAATATCTTTTTCCCTTTAAATTTTGAAGGTTTATTAATTTAAAAAGAATTAAATGCAAGTTTTGTTTTGTTTAGCTTCTATTAGCAGACTTTCGTTTGGCTTTTGGAGAGTTTTCTCCACATTGCCTCCTTTTAATTCCTTTGGGAAAAAGAGGAAAGGAATGAGAAAATGTGGTTAGAAGAAAGAAGGAATAAAGCAGAAAACTGAGAACACTTGCACCAAACAAGATTCTACACTTTGTAACTTCGCAGGAATCGAAGTATTAACTCTTTCTTTTATGTTTCTATAGGCAGAGCAATATCAAAAGAAGAATCGGAAGATGCTTGTTATTTTAATTTTGTTTGTTATAGTAATTGTCCTTATTGTTGTTCTTATTGGTGTAAAGTCACACTAGGTTTCACTTCATTTTCTAACTCTTGGAGTTGACGTGAACTTTTTTCCCCGTGTGAATGGACGGACCTGCACTCCAGAAAACTGCCTTTGAATGTATAAGCCCTTGTGGTGCGAAGTCTGTGCAATGTTTCTGTAGAATTCTTCAAAGTTCTAGTTTGGTGATCTGTGAGGTGTTTGTAAAGATTACATGGAAAACGTCAGGAAATTTGCCCCCACACAAATAATTTGGCGCTCTATGCAGAGGTATTTGGAAACACAGTACTTAAAAATAATTACAAAATTGAAGTTTACCAGTGAGTACAGTAATTAGTGTTACTGTGAACAAAAGTGTATTGTCTTCTATATTCTTATGTTACAGTTCTTACAGGCTTCAAATTTAAATCATGTTACTGAGTCATGGGACTAGATAACAAAAATTCGTCTTGATGCAAAATATGAGGCACGAAAATGTTTGACTTCATCTCCTTTCTTCCAGACTCAAAAATTCCAAAGAACTGGATAGAGAGCTAAAAACGAAAGCTTTTTTGCAGCCAGAACATAATCCAGCCCCTGTGATCTTAATTTAGATACTGCACCATTACCAAGAATCAGAGTAGTACTTGATCTTGTAAATAACAAGATTTAATCACTGGCCTAATTTAACACATTTAGTTAATTAAAGAATGTTCTGAGCTTGAGTAATCATGTTTTTCCTCACCAGAATGATCGTATTTTTTTTCACCCACCATTTTTTTAGCTAAAGTACAAACATTACAGTAAAGCAGTAGTGAAGTTAAACTTAAAACCCAGAGATTCTCCTTTTGGCTTTCTGCTCCATCTGACCTACTGTAGTAGGTCTTGGGTGTTTCATACGTTAGTTGTTGTATAAGCTGTTTATTTTTGTATAAGAAGTGACTTCACTACAGTATATATTACATTGTTTTTTCCTGACAGAAGATTTATTTTTTTTTCCCCCAAAATGCCTGCCTGGAAGAGGATGTGTTTATGACGTTTAGGATGTGTTTGTGCTCTTTTACTGACTATGAGACGTGTCATGGAAATGACATGTTACCAGGCCTTCAGTAGAGAATCTGGGGCTGTTTTCACTGTTTTTCTCAGTGGAAAACTTTGCTGTAGGCTATAAAAGAGAAACTGGGGAAACATCTAACAGAACACTCAGAGTTTAACTCGGGCCTGAAGTGGTGTGCAATTGTAGAGGCCTTGCTTTAATATTTTTAATATGGCTTTTCTGTCGGGATTTTTTTTCCCCCAAAGGACTGTAATTTATTTCCTTTTCTGACAGATACAGCGCTCCCCATGGACTTGCAGAGATGCTCTGCTCAAAGCCCCTGAAGTGCAGTTTCATAATATTATGATATTAATGTTGCATATGTTGCCTGCCCTGAGTTAATCTTTACGATGTGCTAAGGATGAGTTAAGATGTGGCTTTAAACTGACTTAGCCAGGAACAGACCTGAAAGCAAAGACTACAAAGGTGTGAAAGCCTTGGCTTTTTGCGGCTCATTGTGAAAAGCTTTGTACCACTCCTGTTACCTCCAGACCGAGGGGATGGTGAACTTCCAAACCTGCCAGTTCAAACCCTTGATTAAATTCATAAAGTAGATTGGCAAAAGAAAGAATGATGCTCGTAGGTGGGTGTGCAGCTCCCCTGTTCTGGTAATAGATCTTTTCAATGATCGTGAGTATAACTACTGTCTCCCTAGTGTGCTGTCTACATCGGTTGGTGTGAAGCAGCATATTGCTATAATTTAATATACTGTATTTGCAACTTTCTCTCTAACATGAGATCGTGTTATTTATTTCTGTCTTGGTGCTTTGGACATTTTATCATGGCTAATGAATTCAAAGAAGTAATAAAACACTTCCAACCTAATTGGTCAATTGCTCCTTTTTCAAGTATAAACTGAACCATAATGTGTGTCTATACAGTCTTTGTAATTAATTGAAAGGGGCAGTGACATGAAATATCTTGGGGGGGGGAAGTGTAACTTTCTGTAGCACAATAGAAGTTGCTTTATCAAGAGTAACTCCCTCCCCAGCTGTCACTGAAGTGCCTGTGGTATCTTCACTGCACTGAGGTAAATGGCTACGTACTTTCTATTCAAATTCTGTAAAAGGAAATGTGTTTTTAATATGCATTGGACAAGAGGTTAAATCCAGATGTCAACTGTCCTGTGTAACTTGAGCTATGACTTATTGAATCTGATTATATCCAGGAGAAGAGGAAAAAAAACCAAACCCCACAAACTTCCAGGCTTCTAAAACATTTTGGATGTCTCTCCACGTGCAGTATTACAGAACAGGTACCGTCTGTGCCATGGGGCAGCGGGAGCCCCAAAAAGCCACTGCGACTGAGGAGTAACTTGGCTTGAACAGTGGACGTTAGAGCAGTGTGAACCTCCTCCCTGTGCTTCTGTCCGGCCGCAATGGTCTGTGTGCTGCATCGCGGCTGCTTCGTGCTGCCTGGATCCTCCTTCTCGGCTTGTATCGAACCTCTGATTCCTCACAAGTGCCGTGGGAAGCTGCAAAGCTCGAGCAGAGCGGCATCCCCGGAACAGCTCCCAAGAATCTGTGGCTCCCCCACTTGCAGAGGGAGAATTTCTCCATCAAAATGCACGTGAGTGTGCGAAAATGAGCTGCTGCTCCTCCCTGTTAACGGAAGTTGGTAGTGATATGTGAAAAAAGACTGTATTAAAAGCACTGTAACAGCAAATTGATTTCTACTGCAAGCCTCCTATAGAAACCAAAAAGTAAATGGAAGAGTTAGTATTTTGCTTGGTGATTTTGGGAATGTGCTGAAAGTTTTGAATTAATATAATTCATGCAGTGTTCACTGAGGCTGCCTCCATTGAATTGATTTAGGGTTTGCTTCTATGAAACACCAATCACAATACAAAGGACTCTTCTCTCCTTTGCTTAAATCCTTGGAAACCTTGGTTTGGGTACAGCCTTGTGAATTGTAGTATCTTGGATAGGTGACAGTGAAACTGATTTTGTTGGGGAAAAAAAAAGTATATTTACTAGATCTCAAAACAACCAACCAAACACCTGCAAATAAAACAAAAAACAAACCCCAACAACACCAAATCCAGGCGCCTTCCTCGATGAAATTCATTAAAACGAGGAATCCATGATGATTTTATGAGGACAAATATGATATTTAAAACAAACATACAAATCTACTATTAAAGTTGGCATTTGAAAAACCCTGTTTCCTTTTAGTGAATTTGCAGGCTCTAGGAAATAAGCTTAGAGCCTATTTTGACTTGTCCCTCTTTCTGGAATATTTTTTAGGCGTACATTCTATCTGATATTTAACTTCATGAGGAAAAGAGGAATTCAGCTTTTCCCCTTTTCATCCCTGTATGTCTCTGCATTTTCAAAATGAAGTATTTCCATCCTGAAACGGTTTTCTGAGGGGCAAATATGGACTTTCAGGTTGATGTTTCCTGTCCACTGTACCCAGAGACAGCTGGATTGGCACGAAGAGGTTTCCTTCTCTATAAACACACGTGCAGTAGGACACGGGATCTCACACTTCGCACGAGTGTTACTGTGGTTTGGGGTTTTTTTCCATTTTCCTCTATAACCCGTGAAACTAAAACCCCTGATGGGCACACAAACACACACAAAGCCCCGGCACAAGGGTTTTTTCCAGCCCAGATCTCCCGGGCAGGGAGGGCTCGGCCGCCACCCGTGTCCTGCGCGGCCAGACCAGGGCAACGCGCGAACGCGGCCCGGGGGCAGCACCGACGGCGCCGGGATTGTGAGAGGCCGCGGCCCGGGCAGCGTTTCCGAAGGGGACAGGAACGGCCCCACCGTCCCGGCCGGGCCTGCGCCCTCCGCCGCNGCGGCCGGGCCGGGCCGAGCCGAGCCGGGCCGGGGGCAGGAAGATGGCGAACGTGCAGCTGGAGTTCCAGGCCAGCGCCGGCGAGGCGGACCCGCAGAGCCGCCCGCTGCTCGTCCTGGGCCAGCTCCACAACCTGCACCGCCTGCCCTGGGCGCAGCTGCGGGGCAAGCTGCAGCCGCGGGTCACCGAGGAGGTGAGGCCGGGAGCGCGGTGCCCCCGTTCCCCCGACACACACACACACACACACGGAACCGCTGAGGCGGCGGCCCCGGCCCGGGGAGCCCGGCCCCGTCCCCCCCGGGTCCCCGAGCGGCCTCGTGGTGCGGGGCAGGCGGGGGCTCGCCCGGCCGAGCTCCCTGCGCGGCGCGGGGCCTGCGGCGGCGGGGGACACCCGGCCTGGAACCGCAGCCGAAGGGGTTTACCCCGGGAATCCCCTCGGAGTGGCCCGTAACGGACAATCAAGGGGAAACGAGCCGGTCCCGGGTTCGGGGGCGGCCGCGGGGTCCGGGCCGAGCCTGTTGCTGCGGCGGGGGGACCCGCGCAGCNGCGAACGTGCAGCTGGAGTTCCAGGCCAGCGCCGGCGAGGCGGACCCGCAGAGCCGCCCGCTGCTCGTCCTGGGCCAGCTCCACAACCTGCACCGCCTGCCCTGGGCGCAGCTGCGGGGCAAGCTGCAGCCGCGGGTCACCGAGGAGGTGAGGCCGGGAGCGCGGTGCCCCCGTTCCCCCGACACACACACACACACACACGGAACCGCTGAGGCGGCGGCCCCGGCCCGGGGAGCCCGGCCCCGTCCCCCCCGGGTCCCCGAGCGGCCTCGTGGTGCGGGGCAGGCGGGGGCTCGCCCGGCCGAGCTCCCTGCGCGGCGCGGGGCCTGCGGCGGCGGGGGACACCCGGCCTGGAACCGCAGCCGAAGGGGTTTACCCCGGGAATCCCCTCGGAGTGGCCCGTAACGGACAATCAAGGGGAAACGAGCCGGTCCCGGGTTCGGGGGCGGCCGCGGGGTCCGGGCCGAGCCTGTTGCTGCGGCGGGGGGACCCGCGCAGCCCGTCCCCGAACCCCCCGCGCCCACCCCGCGCTTTGCCTCCCCCGAGGGGACACGGGCCTGTCCGTAATTAACACAGTTACCGAAACACGCGTTCCCGGGTGGCTGAGCCTCGGCCCCTGCTCGGGGTGAACGCGTTTCCCCCTCCCCTGCGCTCGGCTGCCGCGGGGGGATGTGCCGACCTATTTTTATTTAGGCGGTGTTGATGGCTTGCGGTGAAATGATGGATGTTTTGCATTGCGGCGTTTTAGGTCGCTGGATGTTTGGCAGGTTTTTCGCTGGACTCTTGAGTCTCTTCTGACACTATTTGGCCTTCTTTGTTTGTTTTTGATTAAATTGCTGTGTCAAACAGGACTAGTTAATCAATCCATCTATTTATCACTCAACTTTAAAAAGCTCTGAAGCAGCCTTTGCACTATATGGTGTGTTTTTTAATTTTCATTCATATAGCTCGAAAGAGATGCTTGTAATGGAAAGTACATTTGTATTTTCTGGCTAGTAACACCTTTGTCATATTTCCTGTTCCTTTTCGCTCTAGAGGTTATTGCATTTAAAAATGCGTGCATAATGTCTTTATTTCCCACGCCTAACATCCTGCAGCTAAAGAGTGCCTAAATATACTGGGAGCGAGATGGCAAGAAAAGTCGTGTAGAGTTCTTTGTCTTTAAATTCTTCTTTTCTCCCCAGATATGGCAGTCGGCGCTGAGCACTCTGAACCCCAACCCCACGGACAGCTGCCCGCTCTACCTGAACTACGCCACCGTGGCCGCTTTGCCTTCCAGGGTGAGCCGGCACAACAGCCCGTCTGCAGCTCAGTTCGTCACCCGCCTGGTCAGGAATTGCCTTCCAGGAGGCGTCAACAGATGTATTGTCGTAAGTGGCTGTTTGAAAACGCTTCTGGTGAAATGTCTAGTCAAGTGTTTTCTCGACTTTTCGGGATTTTAGCTGTATCCAAGGAGACTGGGGGTAGGCAAGTTTTGCCGATATAATTATACTGACATTTATAACTATTTTTGCACTGATGTGTAAACAAGACCTAACTATAATAGCTTACGCGTGCTCAGGCAGTTGGAGGGAACTGAGGTTGGATATGTATGAAATGTCTTCCAATTAGGAATTGCAGTGCAAAGGGAACAGGTAGTGGCGTTTTTCAAATTAGGATTTCTAACATTAGCACACGCTTTACAAGATTTGTGTAGCCTGCATGCAGGGTGCTATTCTCTATTGCTTGTCTCATTCAAGGTGCCTTGTTTGTGTTATTCGGTGAGTTTTTAAAGTCTTAATGCCAACTCGTGCTGCAGTGCGAGTCCTTTGCAGGACAAGCTCTGGGACTGCTGGGGTCATCTGCTGTGTGAGCCTGATGAATTTGGTACTTGTTTCTGTAGCTCCTGCAGGTTAATTTGGATTTCTAGGTTGTTAGAGAAAGCTCACATAGCCGGTGTCACTAACGAAATCTAATCATGCTCTTTTCTGGGAAAACTGATTTGCAAGAGTAATAGCTCTACTTAATTTTTTTCCCTCATAGTTAATTTTGAAAATGTTTAGCTAAAACTGCTTTCCATTGGTAATTTCTGTAATGAACTTCATAAAAATATTTTACATGTTAAAAAGCTTTGGGTTCCTGTTAGCTGCAGTCTCATATCATTTCTCTGTTTGTTTTGCACACACATTGATAGTTCCCATGCTTTTTTGTCTTGGTCTGTAGGCTAACCTGTGTTAATTGCAGTAGTATAATTAAAGTAGTCCAGCTCCCTTATAAAGACGTACTAATTCCCGCACAGTCCAGTCCAGCAGCGTAATTCATTTCCATGTGGGAAATGAGCTGAGCCAGTTCGGTGTGGTACTGTTGGTAGTGCCACCCGTGCATGCCCAACGTGACGAGGAGCATGTCTGGGTTCAGACAGCGGTTGTTTCCCACCCAGCCCCTTTCCTTCCCCAATAATATCGCAGGTAACGTATCCTCGGAAGTGCAGTTTCCCACCTCCCTGAAGTTGCCTGTCTTGTCCTCTGGCCGGTGTTTCAGATGGTCTGCGAGCGATCCGAAGTCTTCGCTTCTGCTTGTGCGCTGGCCAGGGCTTTCCCCTTGTTCACACACCGCTCCAGCGCTTCGAGACGCACCGAGAAGAAAACCGTCACGGTGGAGTTCTACCTGGTTGGACAGAACAATGGACCAATAGAAGTGGCAACACTGAAAGTAAGATTTTGGGTTTTTTCCATCTTCAGTTGTATCCATTATTCCCTAAAATGTCTTTTTTTTTTCCCTTCGATTTGTTGCATGCACAAATACGTCTGTCTCAGGCTACACATGGAATAGGTGTTATATCTAAAGTGACAGATTATTGTAGGTCAAAATTCCTTGAAATGGATCAGTTCACAGCACCTGTGAGCAGAAATATTGAACATATTACTGCAGCAAAGGCTGAAGGTGTTATTCAGAATTTGGATTTCAAGGGTGGAAAACACCAAAGAAGTAGCACAAAGAAAATGTCTCCTTTCTCATGTTTTTCATAGGTGCAAATAATGTATTTTTAGCTTCCAATATTACATTGCCTTTAGTGTGTGGGCTTCACTCTTTCTTTTATGTGGGCAAAATCTGTATGTGGCTGTGCAGGTGAATTTCACAGTGAAGTCACTAAAAGTTGCTTATTCTGGGATCACATATGGCCTCTGCTATTTCTGTCTCGTGTGCCTTTTTGGCTGAGTTTTTCTAGCAGAACCGTAGCCAGAAACAAGAGCCTAAGGAACGATACAGCTCAGGGATGAGCTTCACATAACTTAAATATGTCCAAGTTGTCTTTCAATAGCAGATGATCAAAGACTGTTTCCCTTTCACCTGGCTATTACAGAGAGGAAACTCCGCATCAGATAACTTAGTATGTTAGGTCATTCCTCTTCAAGATCCTAACTTAGAAGCTATTCCAAGGTTTGCACTTAAGCTGTTAGGTGACTTCCCACTCTGCTCCAGGTTCTGTGCTTCAGTACAGATGGATGCTCACTTGGCTGATCAGCCAGTGAGGTTATTCAAATCCCCTAAAAATTGTGGCAGTGCATTTGTTGCTGCACCTGCAATTCACAGAATTGTGACTTCAGTGTATTTCTTTTTCTTTCAGTATCTTTTCCTCCCTACTTTGTCCTTACTCTATGAACTGAATTGGCCACAGCAAATGATGCCAAACCAGTTTTCAGGAAGGTGACAGACATACTGCTGATGAATCAATTTTTCCATGCCCCAAATCAGCAAAAGTGTAACTGGTGTAAAAAATGTTTCCTTTGGATAGGTAGATTCCAAACCACTTGGGTTATTTATAACTACAAAACAAAGCTGAAATGATTTCTACCTCCTGTTCTTCCCCTTGATGCCAATGCCAAAACTATTACTGATTTCCTCCAAGGTCAGTTTTCACCCCTTAAATCCAACCAGCACCAGACAGCTAATGCAGAGCATGGAAGAGGCCTGTGGTAGGATTCTTTTAGCTAAACCTCTCCCTTGGCATGTTGCTGTATTTTGCACCTACTGCATTGTCCAGGATGTTTTATGGGGAGGGCTAGCAGAGATGGTCACAGTTTTACAAGGCGCTTATTAAAGGCTGCTGTTATCCGGGTTCTCTTGAGTACCCTGGAAGCCAAACCAGGCACAGGTTGTTTCTCTAAATTATATTGTTTGACCTTTGGGTTAGAGCATCTCCATTTACCTGCATGGCCCTGATGGTGAATCACTCCAAACCTAACTCAGCTCCTGAAAGGTCCTTATCCCTTGACGAGGAGTAAAGCAATCAAAACTAATTGTAGGGAATCAGGCATCGTTCCAAGGCAAGCCAAGGTTTATGAGTCTGCTGGGATATGGAATGTATAGAGCCCTTAGGCCAGTCTGGCCAAGCCAGACTTCAGATACCTCAGCACGAGTAACTGCCCAGCACATCGGATTCCTTTGTAGCCCGTCTGGGCTCGCCCTTCTGCCGTGTGTGGTCTTCACTGCAGTGTGGCTGCTGGGAAGCCTGAACAGTTTCCTTCCACCCGGTCTTTGTTTCAATTGTTAGCACCCAGGAGTTAAAAGTTAGTGTCCAGTGCTCCCCTTGTCCTTTTTGCCAGGAGGATCCTCCTTTAAGGAGGCAGCCTTGGCGTGCTCGCTCTGGACTGTTTTCGTTCTGTCCGCTCTTAGATGTGTTTACTCAGTCCAGGGCGAGGGTCAGTCCGTTTTGCCACAGGAATGAGGAAACAGATGCAGGCGTGTTTTGCACAAATATGAAATATTCCACGTTCCCCACGGGCCGGCCATATAGAATGTCTTGTGGTGGTAATCTTTATTGCACTCGCTGCCTGCCACACATAAACTCTGCGGTTTCCTATGTTGTAGATTGTATAATCTCTGCAGTTTTCCAGCCCAAGCAGACTACAGGCTCATTGTGACTTCCTGAATTTGCTTTCTCTTATCTTTCTTTTCTTGACTTCATGTTGCTTTCTTGGTCTCCCGTTGATAGTGGAGAAGGCTGGTAATTTTGCAGGATCGGTTCACTGTGGGAAGGAATACAGTTGCTTAGAAGTGAAAGCACGGGATAGCGCATAGGAAAAAATAATGGTTAGCTTGATTGACTTTGAGTTGTAGAGTTAATACTCTACAACTGCCTGCGATTAGTTGCATTAAAACATTAATGTTCTCCAGAGGAACCACACATGGTGTAGGCTGCGCAGGACTAAATGCAAAGCTGTGCAGAAAACCAATCAAACCAAGGCCAGTTCTCAGGTGTCCTTGCTTCTTTTCATAGTGTCTGGCAAGTGCTACAGAAGGAGTCAGGCTGGCTGCGCGAATTGTGGACACCCCGTGTAATGAGATGAACACAGATAACTTCCTGGAGGTAGGTAATACACCTGATGAGTAACAGTTACTAATTGTAAGTCTAGACTACAGTAATCAAGAGCTAGTCTTGCTATCTCTTAGCAAAACCTGGATGTCAGCAGTGGGCAGCACATCAAAGAACCTGTCCAAGGATGCTGAAGCTATTTCTTTGGCCTTTAATATTTTGTAGAACTTTAATGGAAGGAGGTGGAGTGTAAAGCTTGAGGTGAGGCACTGGGAGTCGGAAGATCTGAGTTCTTGATTCGGTCATGACATTGGCTCCTTTACCAGAGCCAGTGTTGTCTTAAAGCCCAATGGTGATAAGAGTTTCTGAAATTATAGGACAGACACTGACATATTTCCAAATGAGCTTTATCGTAAAGATCTGGAAAGCTCTTGAGAATGAAAATACTCCTGTCATACGGTATCATGATCCAACAGAGTGAACAGCCGGCCTTTACCTCCGAAGACTTCTTTTATTGGGGGAACTTAAAGGTCAGATCCGTATTTCACGCCATAGTAAATCAAGGATGTCTCCGTGGAATTAGAACATTGGAAAACCAGCACCACTCCCCGATTGTGAATGTTTGTGTGTATACGCATGCAAAAATCACACAGAACGCTTGTGTGGGTGCCCATATGTGTGGAAAGACACAAATGTGTCCTTCTGATGACTGACTGACGGTGTCCTTTTTCTTTTAATGATTAAGGAAATAAAAAAAGTTGGCAAGGATCTCGGGATTACTCCTACCATTATTCGAGATGAGGAGCTGAAAGAGAGAGGCTTTGGAGGTATATCTTGTTGAAATCTCAGCTTTTTTTCCTAGCAGTTAATTGGAATGTTTTATTTGCACATTTTTGGAACAGTTTCATTGCCCGTAGTATTCCAAGATGTTTTACAGAAAATAGCCGCGGATTGCTCCCGCAGTCTTTCTTTAAGTGGTTTAATCCTCTGTTTTGCAGGTATCTATGGAGTTGGCAAGGCAGCTCTGCACCCTCCGGCCCTGGCGGTTCTCAGTCACACTCCAGACGGTGCCACACAGACCATCGCATGGGTGGGCAAAGGTATCGTGTATGACACCGGAGGGCTCAGCATTAAGGGAAAGGTGCGTAACACCTGTTCTGCTGCTGCCTTTGTTTGCACTGTTGTTTTCTGATGGAAATAATTCAGTTCGTGTCTGTAGGAAAACAAGGTATATTTATTTGACTAAACACTTGATGAACTGTCATCCATGTGGACACAAACTACCAGGGGAGAAGACTGAACAGGATTCAAGGAGCATTTTATGGAGCAGTTAAATAGCTACCTGATATTATTGCCCTTTAAGTATTAGCCGCTGGTAGGAGAAAGCTAGACACAAAGATGTCGAATTTCTGATTTTGGAGATAGATCCAAAACCCATTTGAATTGTCTTCAGTGCGAATCTTGTAAAAAAACCCTTTAAAAAAATTTTCTAACAATTTAGCAGCAGAGTTTTAGTATTTTGCAGTTCGAAGGCAAGATCCACCAATAAGCAGGTGCACGTGGTCCGTGTTTCTGTTATGGCTGAGAATGGCCAAGACCAGAGTTACAGAAGCATCAGAAATACTAGTCTTAGCAGGCATTACTGTGAAATTTTCTTTTAAAGAAAAAAAAAAAAATCTCTGTGGTTCTGTTTAAACAGACTACTATGCCTGGAATGAAACGAGACTGTGGTGGAGCAGCTGCTATTTTGGGTGCCTTCAAAGCCACTGTAAAGCAAGTAAGTAAAACGTGTTAATTGATATCATGTATCCCAGCATTGCCAAGAGCAGTCTGGCTTTTGGATATATTCCCAGATATAGGGGCCAGTCTGATCCTGAAGTTCTGACCTGCCCCTGCTGTTACTGATCTTGGCCACTCTGCTCTTTCTGCTCTTTCAGGAAAATATTTCAAATCTTCACCAGGATCTTGAGAATTGTGAGAAATTCCTTGAGTGCTATTATTTTTTTTTTAAAGAGGCTTGGATTTCAGGGTTTATTCTGCAGACTGAGTGGTTTCTAGTTCCTTGAATCAGATTTACACCTGAGTTATCCTGTGCTGACTTTGTTTAAGCTGTGGGATTTGGGGCAGCTGTCGTCCCCTTAGCGAAGAAGGGAATGAGTGACTCTGGGATGTAAAGTCTGTCCGTATTCCAAATCCTGTGCCAGTTCTAATATTAACCTACTGGGGAAGTGGCAGCTCTAGTCTCGTCAGCAACTGCTTGTTGGTTTGCTTCTGTGGTCAGAAAGTAGTAGGGGAGCTGAGAGGAAGCCACGTATTGAAATATGAAGAATTTAAAAAATGCTTGTTACGATTTAACAGTAAGAACTGGGGAAAAGAAGTGGCCGCTGCCAATGAAACTGCCCTCTCCACAGATCCAGTGACTGAGTCTTGCTGACGGAGCAGCTCTTGCCTCCGAGGAGTATCCAAAGTTCAAAGGACATTTGCTGCTGCAGATTAATGCATAGATCTGATGGAAGCTTTGTCCAGGGGATGATCAATGCCAAATTCCCATTTCTCAACAGTTTAGCTCTGTGCCTTGGCCCTAGCAGCGTGTTTGATGTGGAGAGATTATAAACTTTCCAGTTATCTGCAGAGACTTAAAATTGAAAGCAGATTTGTGAGCTGCGTGTTAGGCAAAATGGCCAGTGTTCCATAACTTCAGAGAGTTCAATCACACGTTTGCAAGGGGCAAGAGCTGGAACTTAGAGCTTTGGGAGAGCCTGGGAAAGCCGTGGATGCTGGACATTCCTTCAGTGGTTCAGTCCTTGTTTCAAAAGTAGTTTTGCGTGTAATTATCTGCGCAGAGAGAAGTTGCATTCACAGTCATGGTGCGATTGTAAATAATCTGTCATTTCGTGTGCAATTACTGTAACAACGAGTAAACTGGCAGTAATGTGTTTGGACAAACTGAGCCTGGTGAGGCTGTCGTACCTCAGGCGTAATCTGTGCCTTTATGTGTAAAGACAAAAGAACGATCTTGCTGCTTGACTTAACAACCTCATGTAAGAAGACCTGTTAATGAAATCCCTACAGAAAATGTATTCAGATGGGCAGTGGAAAGAATTTGTCGTTACTGTTTCAAGACTTTTTTTTTAAATGCTCTAAGAGTAACGTAGAGCTGGAAGGGGTTTAAATTAGCTGTGCTTTGTCTCAGAGACTGAAGTTGGAAACGTGTTGGACAGAAATTCTGTGGGAAGAGGGGCAGAGGTTGTTATCCATCTTCAGGAGATATCTGCCTACATGCTGTTCAGCAGTTTTACGACGTGATTTTAAAAGGCTTTGGATAGCAAAGTTAAGCAAGTTTTTTTTTTTCCTGGAGATGCATTTTGTCCGTTTTGAGCTTTCCAACACAAGGGAGAAGAGGAAAAAAATCACTTAAATTGTTGAGATCCTTCTTGATCCTACATGTTGACCTAGTGAATCCTGCTTTTGAAGAGCTACAGATGGATTGAGATTGAGGAAAAAGCAACTGATACTGGAAGTGGGTTTTCACTTTTTGACAGTAAATTAACCACATCTCCCACTTGGAGGAGGAAAATCTGGCTCAGTCCAATGAGAGACTGTGAATAGAGCGGGGTTTTCGCTGCACAGCCCATTTAGGAGGAGCAGAGGGTCACAGGTGGAAGGTTATCTCATCAGCAGCGCTGTTTGCGTGCTGGCTGGACTAGAAACTGCAAAGTTACTTTATGGCTTCTAGATGCTGCCCAGGATTTTGAAATGTTTTGATTGATGCGTTTGCCCTTTAGACTTCAGAACATGAGCCGATTCAGCAAGTCCAGATTTCTTCAGCTACGGACTTTCATCAAGAGATTAACAGTAAAACTGACCCTGGTTTTCCTGGGAATTTGGAGTTTTTAATGCTAGCTATCCTAGCTGAGGAGGAACTGTGTTTTTATTTGTTAAATGCTGCTGTCTCGAGGATGCTTTCTGTTTCTAGGATCCCTCCACACAATGCAGCTGTTGTAGAGATAGCAAAATGATCATAGATTTTAAAATTTCATCTGTAATCTTATAAACCAAAGGAAACCAGAAGTGGATGTGCCATAAGAGAGGAGGCTAAGGGGAAATTAAAAAAAGCAAAAATGCTGTGTGCCTCCCAGCAGGAATAATACATTAAAAAAACAAACAAAAAAACCAACAAACATGCACCTGCTCACCGCCACCCTCATTAAAAACCAAAAACCCCACGAAATCCCTCTTAGCCATGGATATTTTTGTTTTGACATGGGAAGAGAGAGGACAGATCTGGTCGCGTGTGTCTGGGCTGTGGTGCAGGTTGGATGCTGAAGGGCAGCGAGCTCTGTTGGGACATCCACTGAGACACAGAGTGCCAGCAGTTCCAGGACCGCCACAGTCAAAGTTACTTTCCAACAAAATTCTCAGAGGTGGAATCTGTTCATCTAGGGTTGGTTTTTCAGGAAAAGTAAACAGTTCACAAATGGCTGCATATTAGCTTTTATTATTTCCATCATTTCCCACTATTACTGTAGGCTCTACTCCAATATTGCAGAAATGATAGGGAGGAGCTCAGTTTCTCAAATGGCCCCAGTTGAGTCTTTGTTGTTATTGGAGGCTAAATAAAAGCAGTGGAAAATACAGGGTTTGGAAAATAATCCCAAGCATCCTGACTGGCCGTGTAATGTCCTCTCACAAGCCTTTGTAATTGTCGCGTTGAAACCTTCTGTTACTTGGATCTTTATGGCTACAGAAGGTGAAGGAGTTACGCAGTCCAGTGTGGTGTTTGTGGTCTCTGTTGTGGGTCGGTCTTAAGAGTTGTACTGAAATTAGAGGAGTTACGTGTCTTTGGAGATGTACCCTGCTGGTTTTCGTGTGGGGGTAACTAGTCTAGTGACTTAAGGTTTGGTTTTGGTGGGCCTGGTGGGTTGGGTGGGCCTGGTGTGTTGGATGGGTTTGGAGTTGTGCTTGTGAAGATCCTGCTGGCGGTGGCCGTGAAGCGCCTGACGTGCTCCTCCCAGGTTTGTCTCAACGTCAGCCCCTCCAGTCGCATTTGCACACTGAGTACAAGAGATGTTTTAATTGGGAGACCTTCCCACTGCGAGAGGATTGTCCTGATTGCTGCTCAGCTGACGGAAGGTTTCTAAATCCCCTCCCCGTTTCGTTCACTCAGGGACAGCTCTAAAACCAGTGTTAGAGGTTACCTCATTCTCACCTGTTTTCTATATCTCTTGGCCTCACCTTCAAGATATAAGACATTCATCACTGATTTTCTGTGTAATTAGTGGCATTGCTGTCCAGAAGTTGTAATCCCTTATTGCTTTCAGTCCCAGTAAATTAGTTTGATGTCAATCAAACCCCATTTATCTCCTATTGTCGTTACAGGGTTTCAAAGACAATCTTCATGCTGTTTTTTGTTTGGCTGAGAATGCAGTCGGACCCCGTGCGACAAGACCTGACGACATTCACGTTCTTTACTCTGGAAAGTAAGATTGTGTCTCTCCTTTTCACAGAAACATGAGGAGGAAACATTATCTTTGGTTCTATTTATCCGAGTACCATGCAGATTGCGAACCTCTCCCTCATCGGGATTTCAGCCAGCCATAGTAGTGAATTTTAAGTGTGCTTAGTTTCCTGTTAGGTGTATAAACGCATGTCAAAATACATATCATATATCATGTGCTGAAGTTTCCGTAAAGCGCTCAGGTTTATGCATTTGTTCCAGTACAGCCAGTTTTCTGTGTCCATCTGTAGTCGATGTTGTCTCAGTTGCAGAAGCAGACTAGCTAAGAATCTCTTGTTTTAAGCAGAGTATGATGTTTCTTTGTACGGCAGTAGTCTGTAAAACCCCAGCTCGACATACTAAGCATCATTCAAGCCCAGCAAGTAGATGTGACCATGAGGGCAATACTATTATAACCCTCTCCCATGTTTGCTGCTGGATGCTTGCAGCTGGGGAATAAGCAGCCAAACATGCTTGTGGAGTCAAGTATGAGCTCATTGTGTGTGAGTCTGCTTTCTCACCCAGTATCCCAGTCCAGATAGATGTTCCAGTCTCAACTTCCAGCCTGGAGCGCTGTTGTGCTCAATGCCCTCTCTTCTTCCTAGAACTGTGGAAATCAATAACACGGATGCAGAAGGAAGGCTCATACTGGCTGATGGAGTAGCTTACGCATGCAAAGATCTTGGAGCTGATATCATTCTTGATATGGCCACTCTTACCGGAGCTCAGGTACCGATACGGAGCTGCTGGTGGGCAGGGGATGCGCGCCCTTTGCTGGCTGTGCATCGTACGCTGCTTTCCCTCTGCCCTGCCCGTCTGTGGTGGAAGGGAGATACCGTCAGCTACTGTGACTGATGGTGGCTTCCAGACCTTGTGCAAGAGAAAGCTGCCAACAGCAACCCCAGTAAACTGTAATTCTGTGCACATGGCATGTGCCGTGAATGTGTTACATTTATAACTACATTACTCAAGCAGGTTTTTTTTTGTTCTTCATGCAACTTTCATGCTTTTGCATTCTTTAAGTGAAAATGAAATTCTTCTAATGGCGTTAGCAGCTGATGTAACTGAGCCAGTGTTCAATGTTTGCAATTCAGTAGCTTTATAATGAGCAGAACTGATTTGATGATAGTGATTTGAAATTTTCTTGTCCATAAAATGGCTTACATTGTAAGTCAAACACAGAATGACACACGGGTACACAGTTAATGCTATTCTTTTTTGAAATCTGTTCCTGATTTGTAGGAGGTTCTGTTGATGAACAGTGATTCTTGTGGTTTAATTTTCTAGAAAATGAATTGGTTTTCATATCAGGAGGAGAAATGGTAGCAAATTTTAGAAGCATGAATGTTGCATGCGTTGGTGTACACGTTAGTCTTTTGGAGGTCTCTCGTCATTGTCCTACTGGAAAACTGATGTGATGGTGGCTTCTGGGTTTTGTATATTTGGAAGGAAGCAACCTTCCTGATGAATGAGGGTGTTCCACTCAGACACACATTGCTGGGGTATCCTCTATGTGTCTGTGTGTTAGATGTTTTATTTATAATTTATTCCTGATTTAATTTTATTTCTAAGGCTAAATAATTTTAAAGTGATATAGTTTGCTTGCTAGGTAACTGTAAAGAAATATTTTTGTAGGACAGTGGTTTGAATAGGCCAGACAAATGCAGAATGGGTTTTCAGCAATTTTAAAAGATTCAGCAGTAGCTACAATGTCTTTGTCTGCATTTGTAACACAACCTTCTTGTTGTTTTGAGACATTTTTTTCTGGGTGGTTTTATTAGACGGAAAGCAGCTGTTAATGCTGAGAGGGAGTAGTACAGAATTATTCTGCCCAGCACGGTTAAGGTGAATCCTTCCTGATTTTGTCGTACATCTCACTAGGGAATCGCTACAGGAAAGTATCATGCTGCTGTCCTTACCAATAATGAAGAGTGGGAAAAGGCTTGTGTTAAAGCTGGCAGGAACTGTGGAGACTTGGTCCATCCTCTTGTGTATTGCCCAGAGCTCCACTTCAGTGAATTCACCTCTGCTGTAGCTGATATGAAGAACTCTGTGGCAGTAAGATTTTTTTTTTCTTTTCCTTTTACATTTCATTTATTACATAAAAATGTGTGTTTTCTAGATAATGTCCATACCTGGCTGAAAGCTCTTCATGTGGGCTGTAATCTTTTAGAAATGAGCCGTATGATTACGGTCTTCGGAGTATCGTACCTGGGGATTTTGCAAGCTGTATGTCCCTGTGCTGCTATTTGGTGTCAGTTTTAAACAGGGTGGCCTGCTGCAGTGGTATCTTTGGGCTGCTTGCCTTTTAGGCATGGCCCTAAGATAAATGCTGAATTCCTGGATGGGCAAGGCTTGAGAAGTTAAGGTGGGTATTCCTCAGATCAGCTATAACCAGCAGAGACAGTAACTGGGGTTGCAGAAACCAGGGAGTTGAGGACAGAGGCCTCGGGGATTGCTGCAGCTGCTTGTGCTGTGTTTGAGAGTTACAATGTGCAGTAAGCTCCAGAAACACTGCAGAAAGGAGCAGAAGAGGAATTGAGAGGGCCGGACCGCTACCAGGGAGTAAGTGAAAGCATTTACAGTAGAGCTGGTGAGCACAGACTTGTGTGGTGGGGCCACTCGTTAATCTTTGAATTGCGTTTGCACAACTATCTTGTCTGTAGGCAAGAATAAAACACTGATATCTTCTTTTCTTGCAAGACCAGCTGTATTTTTTTATTTTTGCAGGACCGAGACAATACTCCAAGCTCCTGTGCTGGGCTCTTCATTGCTTCTCACATCGGCTTTGACTGGCCAGGAGTCTGGGTCCACGTAGACATCGCTGCACCTGTTCATGCAGTGAGTATGTTCACATGACTTCTGACATTTTCCTGGGTGAGCAAACTGGGCAAAGAAAACTGCTGGTGCCTGCAGATACTCTGAATTCTGTGCCATCAAATTCAAAGTGAGAGAATTAGGTGGAGAAGAGTTCTTTTGAAAAGCATTTGACTCTTCATCTGTGGGAATTTCTTTGTTTTGGTAGCTTCATCTGTTCGTATTTTTCATTTGGGTTTTAAAATATTCCAACAGTCACTTTAATCAGCAACATCTTTATCGTTGTAAACTTGGACAACTTGCCTACTTTGTGTTCATGGCAATAATCCTAGCCTTCCATTTTCACCCATATTGCTTTCAGATGATTGACCGGAGTTGATTATCCTGCCTGCTGACCTGCAGCACGGAAAATGTTTGTTCCTTTGTGGGGTTTTCTCTTACTCTCTTCGATGGAACTTGTGTATATGCTTTTTTCCTAAAAAACAGGTCAATTTACTCCTCCTGCCTCTTTATTGTTTTGAAACCCAGCTTAACTCAGTTCATACTCCAAATCCATGCTCATGCTGGATGGAACATTCCCCGCCCTGAACAATGCTACTATAAATCCACCTTTGAGTCGGTGTGAGCTCTGTTCTCACATGAATCACCCAACATGTTGGTTTATTTGAATCGGGACAGATTCCGATAGCAGGAAGGGTACAGAAGCACAGGATGAGCCGGCCTGCCAGGGACCCCAAGTATTCACTGTGGCCAGGTGCCATCACTGCCCTTGCTAAGTAAGTAAATTAAAACTAGATGGAAATTACACAGTCTGAAGTGTGTATTGTTCTTTTTCTTTCCTAGGGTGAACGAGCTACTGGCTATGGTGTGGCTTTGTTGCTGTCCCTGTTTGGAGGGGCGTCTGAAGACCCGTTGCTAAACATGGTGTCCCCTCTGGGGTGCAATGGAGACTCTCCCGCTGAGGATATGGAGAGGGATTCAAAGAGGCGGCGCCTGGTTTAATGCGCCCCCAGCCCGAAGTGACGGGGTGCGTGGGTTACCTCACTTTGCACTGATTCGTTCTCAAGCAATGAAAATGTCACACGTCAGAAATTGCCGTTTTTGTTTTTTTTTTTTACTATCATGATAAGATTTATTACTTGTTTCTGATAAAAAACAGCCTGATTTCTTGTTTTGTTTTGTTTTTTAAATTATTGGTGCACACAGTTGCTGAACAGTATCAGTGGTGCAGAGTCTAGGCTCAACTAACTGTATCAGGAAGAGGGCACATCCTCCTCTGAGCTCCTCACAAAACCTAACTAAGTGCATTAATGCATGAGAAGCTCTCTCTAGACTAAAGAAGCAACTGCAGCTATTGCTTACAAAGCCTTCTGAATTACTTATTATATGTGAGGTTTTATCGGACATTTCTGCAGGCCCCACTACATCTCAGAACACAGGACAAGGAAAAAGAAACCTCTCTAGACTTGGCTTACTCAGTGACAATTTAGTGTAGCAGCAAAGGAGATGTAATGAGAAAAGGCCTATAGTTTTAATAAGGTGCTGTTTTCGCATGTTTAATGTTTTTCTGACCAGTAAAATCAGCAAGAGTGGTCCAGAACATATCTCTGTGTAAATCTTTCACATACGAATTACAGAATGTATTCATGTTAAATGAGGAAAAAAATAGAGGGACTGTGATTGAGTAAAATCGGTTTACAAAGCATAGTGGCTTCTTGCCACTCAATAAATTTATTATTATTAAAGCAGCTTACGTATCCCATGTGGCGTTTCGTGGTGTTATTTACATTGCTGAGAACACTGAGTGCTCCAAAAGTTTCTGCACAACATCATTACTCTGTTCAAATTCCTTTTCCCAGCACTCATACATCTGAAAACACGGCTGATAGCGTAACAGCTTATACCGAATGGTTTGGGGCTGTTCTGAAGAACTTAAGGCTGACTGATTCACTTCATTTGTTTGATTCAACAGGAGTCAGGGATGCATAGTGCTAGTTTCTGTATAAGCCGGTCACAAGGCGTTCACAAGCAGGAGTTTGGATGCGATGCCCACGGGAAATGACTCGTCCCAGCCGAGGTAACGTCAGTGGCGGGTCTGGGAGCACAGGGACCAGGTTTTGATCAGTGCTGGTCCCTGCCCGGTGCCTCAAGCATCAGCTGTTGGAAGCGTTTCTTGGCTCAACCAAAGCGCTGATGGTGAAAAATCCCACCCAGCGCACGCTTTTGGCTGCTTTGCAGATAAAGTCAAGCTGAGTTGTGACAAATTGCACCTTTCGCTGTGTTGGAGGTGAACTGGTGCTGGGTTTTAGATGGAGTTCCAACAATGAGGTACACATCTGGTTTAGTTGTGAGTCCTTTTGGTTAAAGACCTCATGGAAAGCTTAATACAGAAGTGAGCAGAAGAAACGTTCATTTTGGTTTTGTGGCTATAATTGATTCTTAGGTAGAATGTAGCTTTAAAAAAAACCCACCAAAACTTCATTATTTCCTACATTTGCTTTTCTCTTGCTGTTTTGCTTCTCTGGTCCACTTGATCGTATTTTCAGGAGATTTGGTCTCTGCAGCTGCCACTACTTCTGCTGATTGCTGTGCAGCCTGGAGTGAGCATTTCACAGAAACTGATGGTCTTACAGCCTCTGCGGCCGTCCCGACCGAGTGCACCGCAGTTACTAATGCATTTCACAATCCCTTCTGTGTGACAAAGCAGTAGTTTTTCACAGGAAACGGTTCCAGACACCAGTGGTTGATCTCAGTGAGTTTAGGTGACTGCGCTTGAAGTGTCCTCCGGTGCCACTTAACTTTCAACAGAAACGCTCCTCACTGGGCACCGTGCACCCGCGTAGTTTTGTAAAACTGCTGGGACCTCGATCCTCTGTGCTGTGGGGTCCCCTGGTTATTCAAAGGTAACAAAGCAGCACAGAGCTCAGTGAGTTGCTGAAGATCATCTAAGCAGGGACCTGAAACTTGAGGGTGTCCCCAGATGTCCTCCAGCTCCTCACCTGCCTTCTGAGCAACCGCAGGAGACAGAACAGGGACACACAGGACCCGACACCATGCTCCAGAAGCAGAATACAGCCAGGGAGGTGCCTATCTGGATTGTTCTGTAGGAATTAGAGCTTAAATTACTACAGCTGTGGGCCTAGCACTTTTAAGAGGAGGGGGTGACAATTAAGCACAAAGCAATGCACTCCCCCAGGAGATTTCTTTCCTTCCCCTGGTTTCTTTCTTGTAGCTGTGCTGCCCTTACCCGAGGATGGCCCAGGGGAAGCCGACAGGCAGCAGGTGAGTTAGGAGCCTGCTCCACGTCCACTCCAGGGGCTGGTGGTCCCCAGCGGTGCTCTTTGTCTTGGTGACAACGGTGTCCTCTGTGCAGTGGTTTGCTATGAGCTGTGTGGCAGGCCTGGGAGGGGAGGACAAGGCTATCTGATGGTTTGCTTGTTAAAATGAGGTCAGTGTTTCGTGGATTGTCCAAGGCCACCATGGTCGGCCAGGGAAAAAAACTGTCTGTGATGTTTTCAACCTGTAAACCTACTGCAGGAAAGGCCTTTTCTGATTTTGCCTGGAGCAAATTAAACCGATGGCGTATTTTATCACATTTTGGCACTGGCGAATGCTGTCTGAATTGGAGACAGGCCACAGACGCATCACCAGAGTTTTATCTACAGAGAAAATCTATTCTGGAGGATGCTGTGGTCTGACTGACAATGAGGGCAAACTCTTTCCCACTGACCACAGCGAGCTGGGGTTGGGTGTTTGCAAATAGCTCCTCCTGCATCTGGGACCCCGTTTATCACAGACAATAAAATGTTTGATGCGGTTGGATGTGCTGTGATGTTGGAAGGCGGAAAGAAAGTAAACTGGGATTCACTGTGTCCACATTTCTCATCTTACCTTTCCTTTCTTCTGCCATTTTCCTCCCTGCTGCTCTGCATGTGGGACTGAACAGTTTGCAGTTAACAGATGATGGTGTTAAAGTCTCTTGGCGATTGAGGATATGTCTGGAAGAAGAAAATTTTAGTTAATTTGCCACAGCTGTCTCAGAATTTTTTGCGAAAAAGGCTTGCACAACAGGAGTCATTTACCTTCTTGGAGTCTCTCCAGCTTTTCATCATGAAAATGTTCTATAAATCATACATGTTATGTATAGAAAAGGTATATATAAATCATATAAACACAGATCTGGCTAGAGAAGCTGAGGGTTGTGTCGGTTCAGACGCGTCTTGGTTCCCTTTGGGTGTGTTGGACTTTATCTGCAGCTTCTGGTTTGGATCCTGCGGTCGCTGGGCTGTGCCGGTGTCTGGGGCTGGAGGGGCCGCCTGCCGCTCCCTCTGCGCACCGTGTGAGAGCAGGGGCACGGAAATCCCGTCCTGTTTGCAACCCACACAAACATTCAGACAAAACAGCCTTTTGAAAAACAGTCTTTGGGACGCGAAGTCAAGAGCTTGTGTTCCGAGGCTGTTCTAGGTGAGTCAGGGCATCTTTTAATCTTCTGGTACCTATACGCAAAACTGCTCTTAATGGTGTTTGTTACAGCAGTGGCCAGGGAGCTGCTAAAAAAGCACCCGTGCAAGAAAAGGGTCCTTTTATACTTACACAACACTGAATCCGAAGATGCACAAAGCCACATTAGACAATTAAATTGATTTTTCTTCATTTGCACGTGCATGGGATGGAATTGCTACCTCTCATTCCTCAGCCCTCGTTGTTGTTCATGTCCTGGAAATTCTGTTGCCTCGATGTGTGATGACCTTAGGCTCCAAATGAGCAAGTAACAGTTTTCAAAACCTGCAGTGTGGGGATTTTTACTTCTCCCTTTCATGTTTTCTTTCAAACTCTTCTCTCGCACAGAACCCACAGAGAAAGTTCCAGGCAGTGTCCACCCATATGAAACCAGACATTTTTTTCCATAGTCTTTTTATAGATTTGATTATATTTAACTCAGCATGTATTAAAAATGTATGCAGTACATAAAATTCATTATAGATGTCACCAAACAGGCCAATGGCTTTTTAATATCACTGCCACAAGACTGCATTTTAACCTATTTCCTCTCTGGATCCATTCCAGTGGCAATTCCAGGAGGGGAATATATTTAGTCTATATTTACTTAGTCTGTTTAACTTTCAGTTAGTGTCTTTGGCTCATCCTGTGGCCGTGCTATTTTGGGATGATTTATACAATATTTACATTAAATTCTGCTAATATTTCCTTGCCTCTTGAAGTCGGATTACACTATTTACATCTCAGAGGCCCAAGCTGGAGGAATACGCAGCTGTTCCAGGCACCAGAGAGAATTTAGCGTAGGGGAGGCTGCCAGAAATGAGACCATGTGTCTGAAATGCTCATGGAAGAATTATTTAGAATCGGATCAGTCCTCCACGAAGGAAGGGGGAAGGTTTACCATAGCAGTAAGAAATGTGGTTGTTATATATGGGTCAGACAACAGCATTCAGATGTTGTTTTTGTTTTCTGCAATGAATTTCTGGTTCATTTTCCATAAATCGCAAATGTCCCGAGTTAAACCATAGTAGGACCGTCCTATGGGCTGCTCTGTGGGTAGGACTGGGCTTGCAGTTTTCATACTCTGCTGTTAAAGCTGAGCGTCGCTGCTGTGCTTACCCCTGAACTAAGGGTGGATGTGATTGTATCTCCATCAGAACGTTGCCTGGGACCAGACTGGGCCACAGCCATGCTTGGTCTGATCGTCTGACAAACCAAAATAGGTGCATTTGACCAAGTACCGAAGCTGAGCCATGTGGTTTCTGTTAAACCTCCTGGAAATGAGCAGAGCATAGCGTTTGCTGGAGTGCTTTAAAGAATTTCACTTTACAGAATAAAAAATGTGACTACTTAAAAGTAACAGATTTGACTTCTTTGTTAAGGCTGAATCAAAAAGCAAGCGGGCAAAGAAGAGTGGCTGCACATCAGAGGAAATTCCCATCGTGTCCCTAGTGGTAGAGCAAAGCAGCCAGCTAAAGGGAATGAAGTGGATCTCACACAGATCTGTGCGTTGTAACATAAGAAGCAGGGACACTGGTCCCTAGGTGTGTGATTTAGCCTTTTGCAAAGCTGAGAGACACCTTCAAATCAAAGTTTGGACGCTGAGGCCGTGTTAGTTAAAGCAAAAAAAGTCGGCTTTGGATTTATAACAAAAATTAAGACAAAGTAGACTCAGCGGCACTTCATTTAACAGCAAACGTGCCTCAGAGTTAGGAAAAAAAAAAAGTCCTCTTTGCATGTGTGAAAATTTACCTTCGGGATTGCTCTGTGAAGGAACGCAGCAAGCGGCTGGATGAGATCAAAGCGCACGTAGCCAGCCGCCCTCTGTCCCAACAACATCTGGCAGAACGAATGGTTCATCTGCACTGATGGCACAACACAATATAGTGGTCCAGGGAAAGGGTCCAGACTGTGGGAATATTTGACAACTACTGTTATCTAGAGGGGGTGGGGAGTCAAACGAGCTAGAATTTTGGACTATAATTATTCTCAGAGGACTCTGCAGATCTTTAAAGTATAGGGGATGGTTCCAACAGACATTCTTAATGGTTTGAAACTCTGGAGAACAAGTCTTGCTCTGAAAGCCAGTGAAACTTTAGGGTGGATAAATATTTTCTCTTTTTACTCAATTTAGTTCTCATTTCCAAGTCAATGAATTGTCTACAGTTCATGAACAAAATATTTGAAGTCTTATATCCTTGCTAATCCACTCTAACATTAGTTGTAAAGGACATTCATTGTACTTCGAAAATGTCTTGTTTGCAAAGTTACTTCAATATTAAGAAAAACTTTAGCAGTAATAAAAACATATCTGTATATAAATAATAGCTGTCATCCAGATGGATTTTGTTGGCCTTTAGAATAGATAAAATGACCCAGAAAAGAAAAGCACAGAACCAAAGCGAGAACTGAAGCAGAAATCCTGTGATTCAGAATGATCCTGAAATAGCAGAGTCTTTCTGACTTGGACACCGTAGCACTGTACAGAGTAAAGCACAAGGCAAATGGATGAATCTTCCCTGACTCCTCCAGTTCATTGTCATGGAACAGCCTGAATTCCGTGGGAGAAGTGGGGTGGGAAGAGTTAAAATGAATCATTTTTGTTTTCTGAGAAAAAAGGTGTGAGCCTGCTAAACAGCATTTTGAAACCAGATGATGAAATAAATCAGACCTGGAGGTGGCATAATGGAACCTCTTAAGACCTGCAGGTGTGAGGTGGTAACAACACGTTAACCAAGTCTGTCATAAAAGCTTTTGCTGACTCTGTCAGTGATACACAAGGGCTGATTTATAGCTATTGAAAGGATATGAGTTAAATCATCCAAACTGCACCTGCTCTGTAACCCCCCTAAATTACAAGGGTGTGTTTACACTTACATTTCAAACAGGGCGCTAAACATTTGCCAGATTACTTTGTCAGAAGTTCAATTTTCTTTAAAAGGCCACGCAGACAATGTACCGTGTGACAATGGGCATCGGTTCCTGCACAGGCGCTGGCGGAGGCTGGAACCCTGGGCAGCAGACACGCTCACACCGGGTACCGGCAAGCAAACTATATCGCTTTACAGTTATTTTGCACCGATCATATGTGTATTGTAACAAGTAGGCTTGCTTTTAGGTTTTTCTTGCCTATTCAGAAACAGCTCACTGGCAGCTGACTGTTCATTTAATGGCTTGCCTGCTTCTTTGCTCCTCTGAATTGATGGGGAAGGGATGTGATCTGCTGCAGCTAATGAACGGCTCTCCAGCCGGGGAAGGTGATGGATTCACCTCTGGCATCTTGCCTTTGATGCCATCTTCGACTTCCATCCTTTCTGCCGCTCCGTTTCCACTTGCTTCTTCGGTATCGTGGCTCAAATGTGTTGTTTTGAACATTTATGAGTCTATCAGAGAAAAAAATAGATGATGGTCATTTTAGATAGAGTTAAGGGAAGGCTTGTGTGAAGTGGCAAATAACCCACCTGTGGTTTCTCATGTGCCCTGGGTCCTCCTCCTATTAATATTCAGTCTCAGAGAGGTGGTAACACCGGCTCAAATCACTAAAACGGACTAAGAAACAGTGGGGTTCAGAGTCGTGTAGATGATTTAGAAAGACAACTCTCCTCAGAATCCCAAGGAACTGTGCCTGTAAATCATGCGTGTGCTGTTGGACGTCTTAGTGCATATGTGCAACGTTTTAGTACTAGTTAACTACAGCATAATGGAACATGCAGTTAATGTTTTTATTCTCTTTATTAGTATTTTTAGTATAATTTTAATGTAGTTTAAGGCAGTTATTGAGCTCTAAACAGAAACATCTGGGACAAAGAATAATTTTCCATGTACATTGAAGTATGTTGGGCAAGGGTAGTGTTTGGGAGGGACGGAGTGGAAAATTGTACATGTCTTGCTAAAATACACACCCTCCGTTTAAATGAGGGCAGGTCGTGGTGCGGCTCTTGGAGAGCCGGGGGTTTCAGTCCCGCAGGCCGCGGCTGTGTGCACAGACACGTCTGCACCAGGGTGTGTTGTTCCCACTTCTACACATCATCTTTCCTCCTAGTAATGGCTCATTGGCTTTTAATTTCCCCAAGGTGTAGCTCAGCCAGGGTTCCACCATTTCTTTTAGCCAGCGTTTTTCTGCAGAACCCAGGGAGAGAACAGGAGCAGAGATGCAACGTGGTGCTGCTCTTGGAGATGCTGCTCTTCGTCTGGTGGGATCACAGGGTTTGCTTCAAACTCTCGCGTTTCTTCTCTCTTACTTTGATTAGTTTCATCCTACTGGTTGAAACCAAAATTAAGGCAAGAACGGCTCTAAATGAGGTGTGCACTTTATCTGAATTCAATGCCTTGCAAACACTGTCCTCATGACAACTCTGGGCACACAGTCTGCAACTTCAGTGTTATAGAAATGACCAGAAAACTCAGATTTGATTTTAAAATGACTTGAGTATAAAATGGTTGTTTTGGTTTTTAGCTAGTCAATTACTTTTATTCTATTGTATTTTACATAATTTTTTACTTCCTGTCAAACCAGCCCTAACAAATAAATCCAGATTGTAAATCTGGAAGTATTTTTCCCAAAGACATAAGGTTAAGTCTAAAGCCGAGGAGACAATGGCTGTAGATCTGGTGTTTAAAATTCCAGCCGTTTCTTTGTTGTGGGCATTCACATTCACACACACAACTTTCTTCCCCGTGTGACTGTGACACTCTCATAAGATTGGGTGTCCCACCAACGTGTGTTTTTTTTCTGAATTGTACTTCACAAGCAAGCAATTTCATAACACTTTGCCACTTTTCATATCTGTCTGAAATACAGCCGGTGATACAAAGACAGCATTCCCTTTGTCTTCAGCAGACTTGACAGTGGACAAGCTCACAGACCTAAACCAAAGCCTATTGTGTGAATATCAAAAGTGGTGGGGGTGGGTTTTAAATGCATAGTTTCTTGGATAGCACTTGGACATGTAAGATATAAAGGCTATGAGAGTAACAGAGGCTTTCTTATCTTTGGCCATCAGGAATATAGCATATGTCTTTTAAAATTACCCCCCTCCTATGAACACATGTAAGCTTGCAAGCCAGGAAATAATAAAGGGATAATTATTCGTCTGAGTATTTATACTTCTTCTGCTATTATTGTTTTTACTTTTGCGGAGCACAGCTTACTTTGGACCTGGCTAGTATTTGGAAATTCTCCATCCCAAGATCTAATATCCAAAACAGGAAGCGGATTTGACAGGCACATGCAATACTATAGGCAAACACAAAACAACGCCGTAAAGGTTTGGCTCTGGACCAGCTTTGTATGTGATCTTGAAACATTTGGTATTCTGCTTAAGGTTTCTGCGAGGAAACATCTGTGAGATTCTGCTGCAGATAACACGAAATGTTTGATCAATCTTTGTTCGCCTAGAAAGGCATTGAGAGGGCTTCGCTCAGTCCTAACTGTAAAACCAACGTGCGCCTCATTATTCCGACAGGGAAAGCCCACGTGCTGTCTCCAGTGGTGTTCCACCAAGCAGTGGTGCTGTAGTGCCCAGGCAGATGAATGCGGGCCCTGTTACAACCCTGCTGGGACACAGATCGGGGTCGTTATGAAGATCTAGATTTAACACGCTTCCCCTTGCTCTTAAAGGAAAATTTTACTATTTTGTCTTCTCTTCATCTGCAAAGAGGTTTCTCCAGTGGAGGACTCCAATGAGCTCTGTTTATCGTAAGGCTTTCATGCTGGTATGTCGCAGAACGTGTTGTTTTAGTGCTAGGGCTTTTTGGAGAGCCTGTGACAAAGCACAGGGGTCAATCCCAGTTTATGCTAATGCAGTGTGTTTATCAAAAGATCCTGCCTTTCCACCTGTAACAACTCCCTGGCTCTTAGCTGCTGTGCACCGTGTTTGGTGCAGGACTGTAGTGGCTGAGGGCAGCCAGGCCTAAATCACGACCTATCTCCACCTGTCCTCCCGCCCATGTTCTCACACACGCTTTACACTCATCTTTCAGTACTTGCCACTGGGGGGAGGCAGAAAGCAGAAGTCAAAAGTCATCTGGAAAGACAGAAGAGCCAGAAAAGTATGCTGCCGATCAGCTTTAGCTGTGGGATTGCACTAGGCAGCTTCAGGTCTCTCTGCAAAATCAGGCAAAGCCATTCAAGCAGGTTGGAATGGATGGGCTGGGGAGAGGCTCTTCACGGGTAAGCTCTTAACAGAGGGGTTCTATTCATCACATGCAACATCCTGAGCCAGTTTCGGTATTTGTGACGTAGGAACACTGACGTTTCTCTCAAGGAAAAAGATGTGTCTGGTAGGATGTGCAGAGCTGACGTGTCTGTCCATAAACATGGAGCTACCTTCACAGTGCTCTAGCGCTGGTGACAGTGATGGGAGATGCTGTGTGAGTTGACTTCAGCCCCGGGAAAAGCCAACAGGAGCCTTTGTAATGGAAGATGGATGTTTACAGCTGCATGCTCTACATGCGGTTCAGTGCTTAGCAACTGGTGATTCGAGGATATAACAGAAGGAGCTCATTGGGGTCTGTTCCAAGATGCTTTCTGGTCTCTTCTTGTCATTAGTTAGCACTAGCTGAACTCTGCCAACCGCTAACTGAGCTCTGGGATATCCCTTCTCCCTGCTTTTTCTTCCTTGTTTTAAATATTTAATTGCAGTGTTTGCCACCTCCGGCCACTCTTTGGGCTCTACGGTGGTTGAATCTTGGTGGCTGCGCTGCTCGTGGGCAGGGAGGGGACTTGGGGCCTCAGCTGTTCTGTGCGTTTACTGCTCTCTGGGGTTGTTTGTAGGAACGGGAGCCCAGTGAGAAGTGGATTACCGGTAGAGGATTCCCAGCCCAGAACACGTGCAATACAGTGATGTGGGAAGAGTCTTCTCGTAGTACTGCAGTTAACAATAACTGAAGTATTTGGGCCAGTGGTGATTTTGAGGAATAATGTTTCTGGAGTTGTGTAATAAGGATTTTAGGGGGAGAGGGCTTAAGCCTCTAGCACAAAGCCCCTAAGCACAAAGATAGCTGAGAAAATATAATTTGTTTCATAAATCTCTTCTCTCTTCCATTTCCTGTCACTAAGATCTAAACAGGGTTTTTGTTTTAAAGAATCTTTTACACCCTGTTTATCCCATGAGAATAATGGATTATTTAGCCTACTGACTGAACCAGAAGTCATTTAAATAATTTCTAGCCAACTGGAAAGTATGTTCCAGCTCTCTTTAAAACAGAAAACCAAACAAAATAGAAGAATGAAAGCGCAACTGTGTTTAAAAGGAAAAAAAAAAAAGAAAAAAGAGAAAAAAGATCAGTGCAGATCCTGCTAATACTGCAAGGACTTCCTTCTCTTGGTAAACACCACAGCCTGCTATGCAGCACAGCTTGGTACTGCCTGGGCCTCCGGTGAGGTTGCTCCAGCAATCCTTCAGTTATTAAAATAAGGCTCCTACCTCGAGGCAGGGTAAAACAGCCATTGCACTCCCGGAGCCCTCTGCACCTTCTGCAGGATCGATAGGAGCACAGCACAGCGCGGATTTGTGCAGCAGCTCATTCAGGCTGGCACAAAGGTGCAAATTAAATTGAAGTTGAACATTTATTTTTTTTTCTCCCCACAACAAAATTCAATAGAGATGTGACAGTTTACTCCACCTGAAAGTCTCCTCTCAAGGACACTATTTGTTTGATTTTTCTGCTTACTTGATACTGAGCCACACAGAACCAAAAGAGAACAGAGTATTTCATATGCCACTATGCTGCTGTTGAATTAAAAACATGAGAATTAAAAGCATCACAGCATAGAAATAAATCCAGTATTTAACTAGCGTTCCCGTAAGCAGAGAGCCAAGGATTTCCAAAAGAAGAATATGTGGTTTGTCCCCTTCTGTAATAAGAAGAAAACAAATCTGTTTGGCGTGATGCTATCACTGTATCATCTTGACACCTTTTTTATAATTATCCATGCCTATGGCTGCAAATGCCTCTCTTAGTAGGTGACTTATCTTGCCTTAAACATTGTCACCTAGCAACAGAGGCCAAAAATGCAGAGGAGACTAACAGTCCCATAAAGTGGTTGCTGCTCCTGAATACGTGTAACCTGTTTTCTTCTACTATATGTGGCAGGGCTCCGCTTGTCTGCCCAAAATCCACTTACTCAAAACAGCAACCAGAGAGAGACGAAAAATTGGTAGAAACACAGGTATGTTCGTGGCAGCAGAAACTTCTGCTTCAGGAGCATCGTGGTCCTTATGATATCCTGTGTTGTCCCCAGAACGGCTGGAAGGTCTCCACTGTGAGCATGAATGCATCACCCGTCTCCATCGCGCAGGTTGTGATTAAGCCTGTGATATCTTACAAGTCTGTTGTTGTTCCAACGCTGGAGCAAATGCACAGCTGAGCTGTTTGCAAAAGCACACGTGCAACTGCGTGGACAAGCCAGATACCCGTCTGCAAATCCAGTGCTCATGTTTGCACGACTGATATTTAGTAAAATCATTCTTAGAGTGCTTTGGTAACAGGTTCCAGCTTTAGTTTAGCAAGAGTGAACGCTTAACTGTGTTGCTATAAGAGGAAGTCAGAGAACCACACTAGGATGAACTTCGGTTGTTTCCTTACTGTTCTCATTCATTATCCCTTCTTGGAGAGATCTTGTGTTTATCCTTCATGTGTCTCTCAATCGCGTGTTGCCTTAGCAACAGCCAGACTGTGAATGCAGAGAGAATCTGCAATTAAACCACTTTTGCACCTTATTTTTTCCACAGAAGTTGTGGAGGTACACAAGCAACACCTTTCCTTGTTTGGTAATTGATAGAGATCCAGATCCTTGCAAACAATCTGGGCAGTTCTAAAGAGATTACACTTCAGAGGGATGTCTGTCCGGTAGCTATATCTTATATATGTGTAAATTAGGGAGTTCAGGTTGCAAAGGCTTTGGAGGCAAGAGTTGCTTTGTCTCGGTATTGCACTGAACGCTGTGAGGTCTGAGCATTATCAGAAAATAGGAGGTGAAGTCTAATTGCTGTACTTTTCTTCAGTAACAACAAGTGACTGTTTTCCCTGACAGTTAATTAAGTTAGCAAAGGAAGACAAAAGTTTAACTTGGCTATGGAGCACGATCCCCTTTGAACTCCACGTCCTGCCTTGAAGTGTCTTCAACAAATCAAACGACAAGTGTTTCCAACATCGCAGCGTTCTCCTGTGCAGACTCCAGGACCGGCCATTCACCGCTCTGGGCTCTCTTACAAAGCCAGATTCTTGTGCTACGATAAACTGGCAGGCCTGGCACAAGCTCCCGGGCTTAAACAAGGAGAGCTGGGCTTTGCGGGTGGCCTGCCCTCAGAGGCTGAAAGCGTACACACCAAACTGTGCGTGTATTTCAGGAATGCCTTTGCCAAGCCTGTCCCTCGCATCATTCCTAACACGGTGCTGGGTGTTGCAGGTTGAGGGAGAGTATAATGCAGTATGGGAATAAAAATACAGTTTTATCAAAGGCTGGCTCACCTAACTAGGGAATGAGAAAAATATGGAATTCCCACCTTCATGCCAAGAGGCATGCTTGGCAGTCAGTATGGTTTTAAGCCAAAGCTGATGAGAACTGATTGTCGGATTGTAGGGAAGAATTCCTCTGGGGGGATATTTAGCCCTGCAAAGAAACTCGGGAGAAGCAGGATGTTCCCACGAGCAGGAAGGAATGGGGAACTACGCAAGGCATAACGCCGCCGGTCACGAGCTGTCCAAATATCGCAGGACCAAATCAGCAGAGCAAAAGTCAAGCAGGGGTAATGTGCAATGCTCCAAACTTGCAAGACAACAGAAACACGCAATGGAAGAAATGCTGCCATTTAAATGTCAATAGACCTCAAAACTAGATAGATCGGAGAAGCTATGTGCTGTGTTATTGCTTTGATTGCCTCGTGCGAAGTGAAATTAAAGATTAAACAGCTCCAAAGTAAAAACGTTGTATGTCTGCACCAAACAAATGGGCATCCCAAAGCCTGATTTGGCGTGTCTGTAAGGAATGAGGTAGGACAGATAGTCCTTTAGGGAACCAGGGCCCAGTGTCCTTTTAAACCCGTTTCTTGACCCTTCTGGTCCTGGTCACCAGCGCACGTACAGAGTTTGTGTGCGCAGCCCCTGTGCCTTTCCTTTTCTGTTCCAAATGCCATTATTGCCCTATTTCAGTAGGAAGCCGACGTGACACTAGAAGGTACATGTGCCAACAACAACACCACTCATAAATTAGCTCATATATTCATGTTGTCCAATTGTTTTGTGTACAAAGTTGTACTATTATTTGTAAAGTTTACTAAGCTAGTATTTTCTTTAAGTGTAAAGAATAAGCAACGGTGTATTGTACAAGCCATTCTTCAAAACAAGTTTCCAAAAACAGTAAGTGTAAGGAAAAATTCATATCAGATAACTAAAAACTAAGCCTCTAGAATTGAAAGTAAGTTTATGAAACTTACTATAAGAGAACATCGGAAAAAATTATTCTTTTTTTCCAGGAGAGCTTTCCATGCTAAGTTACACTAATGCACAAGAACTGCAGGAATGCTAGAGTTTCAGCAGGATAAACGAAGTTGTACATGATATACTAAAATTTTAACCATGTACAGTTTATGAGTAAGGCTATTTTAAGGAGAAGAAATCCTTTATTTAAAAAAGAAATCCAACTGCTGATGAAGGTGAGGTGCAACCTAATGTCCCTGTGCCAACAGCACAACATTTTTATAGCAACTCTTCCTTTCCAAGCATCATTGTTCTCTCTCTCCCTCTCTATTTCTCTCCAAAGTTGTTATCTAAAAGAAAATTCTTCTAAAAAAAATAACATCTTCCAAGGTTCTGACAAATAAATACGTTGGAGAGTTACTGAGCACTGGAGAGTTTCTGAGGTTTTCTCTCCTTCCAAATCTGCCCAGTTCTTTTGTTCAGACCGTGCCTTATCTTTCCACACAATGTAGTGCTGCTGGAATTTCTCTTAAGTGAATGTAGCTTCTAAAAATCTTATTTCTAAATCTCGAGGCTTTTCTATTTCTTTTTTTTTTTTCTTCTAATCTCTAGTAACGTTGGCTACGTTTTAAACACATGGTTCAATTTCAGCCTTGCTTCATCTTCATCGAACTTTCTGTGTTTACTTTAGGAGTAAGTTTTGCCCACTCTTCCCATCACCTTGCCGCATTATTCTAGCCATGAATAAATTGTTTTACTTGCTGTCAGGGCAAATGGCAAAACTACTCCGAAAATCAGAAGCTAAATTATTCTTCGTGATGGTCACGTCGCTTCTGCGGTTGGTGTAGCAACCTGAGAGGTTTCCACAAGCTCTGGGCTGGCACCAGTTGTTTAGGCTGCTTAAAAACGGAAGCAAACTCTCAGTGAGCTGCTTCTATTTTCTTCCCCTTTCTTTAGCTCTCTCAAATGGAAAGCACAAACTGTGTTCATCGATTGCTTTGCAGGTACTTTTAATGTACACATTTCCAACCAGCAAACCAAACGCTGGGATTTGTTTTCTGTCCAATAATCTTCATTTTCTCTGAAATGGGAACTATTGATCCCTTATGTTTTGCTTTAATCCAGACTTTTTATTGCTGAACAAGTATTCTGAAATGTGGTTCTTGGGTCATTCTTTCTAAATTAGAGTTTCTTTCCAGATACAAATAACTGGTCAGAACAGGAGTGTTCTTCAAATTGAAAATCAAGTTCTGATGATTCTCTTTTTCATTAATGTTCAGAAGTCTAATTCTTGAGTTTAAGATGAATGCGGACAATCTGTATACAACACAACTTTAAGTGTTTAACAGGCCAATTGAAGAGACTTTGAAGAAAATTCTAAGCAGCAACCCAAGCATCATAGAGGCCACATCTTAATTTTACAACAGATAGATCTTTATTCATCACCCCTTATTTGCCAAGTTTTACAGCTATGGAGAAGTGGGAAATTAGGAAATATAAGGAAGGCACAAGCCCTGTGAACTTGGAGGTTGTGTAAGTTCTCAGCAAGGTGTCATCTTTGTGCTTAAGGAATAGATGAAGATCTAGTCTTAAAAAAGCCTTGGGATTTTTTTTTTTCTGACAAAGGCTAAATCTGGAGAAAATGGCATGTTTAAAAATTAATCTTATTTTCATGTTTTCTAACTAGCTGTACAAAAAGTGGCTGAATTCATAATGTAGATACAGGTTTGGCAAAAAATCTCCCCGGTGTAGAATACCAAAATTCTGGCTTGCAGCTCTGAAAGCTTGCAGCTCTTGCTTTCACATCCAGAAAATGATAGATTTTTGTCTTTTTCCTCTTGCAGGCTGTGTACCCGTTGCTGATAGCGTAAAGCAGTACAGCCTTTGGTGTCCTCTTTGCCAGATGGAACAGTTTCTTAACATGAAAAGACTTTGTTGTCTTCATTGTTCTGTTCTCTTGTATTTTTTTCAGTAGCAATAACAGCAAAGGGAACCATGAATGCTTTGCACTTCCAGGAGGCTTTTAGAAATGTGAGGCTTGAAGTTTTCTCCTCAACGCAGTCGTTCTCTCTTTCACCTGGGGCCCTTCCATTTGGTTCAGTGAATAACGCAGGTCTTCAGCTCAGCACAGAAGGGCCCTCCTGGGTGAAGGGTCTGTCTGTCCTGACAAAGGGCAGCTGTCTGTCCCAACAAACACAAGTCTTTTGCTTGGACCTTCCAACCAGACGTGGTTCAGCTCTATCCAGACAAAGAATTAACCAATTCTTACTGTATGGAAACCATTGGGAAGTTGAAAAATACAGCAGTTAGTGGGATAACAGCAAAACACATCTAGTGAGGAGGATGAGATGGAACACACTATTTTTCCAAGACTGTTTATTGTGTGTGGGGGGGTGTTCTTGTTTTTATTTTGGTTTGGTTTTTTGTTGCACCAGAGCAGGAAAGGTTGTAAATTACTGATCACTCGCTTCCCTTTCGTGCCTGCAACATGAGCCCCAAAGCGTTAACCAGCACAGGAGACGCAGACACCTGGATTGATTAGAAAGCAGATGTGAGAGTTATGAAGTGACAGCCTAAACACTGAAAAAGAAATGAAGCGAGTTTGTTCTTTTGTTTTTAGTCTTTAATGAGGCTGGTGTTAATACACTGGGGCCTCATTAGCAACTAAAAAATGGCTTTAAAGCCGGCCGTCTCGACAGCAGTAACTCTGCCGTTGTTCTTGGTGGGGGCTTGCAGGGCCGTGTTCCTGCAGAACCAGCCACCTGCAAGCCTGTGGCACTGGGGACATCTAGAGGACTCGAGCTCTTGCATCGGCCACAGCTTCGCGCTGCTGGAACGACGGCCCTTCCCATCATGTGCCGTTTTCTGCTGCCAGATAAACCCATTGCACGGTGATGTAGCGGATGAAAACACGAAAAAAACCCCAACAGAACATGCTGTGTGCACATGAAACTGCCCCCTGAGAAAACGCTGCGCTTTCCTCAGCCTGCAGCCCTCCCTGTAGTTTCAGATTTCATTAACTAATAGTGTGAGCTGTACTACTGCAAGCAAAGAATAGAAGGGCAAAATCTGTTCCTTCACTGCGGTGATTGATTGGCTTACCAAAGGCCTGTGCCTGGGGAAACTCCCTGACCCGGTTCCCAGGGCCGGGGCGAGTGACGGTGTGTGATGCAGAGCAGACGCTGTTGTGCTCTGGGGAGTATTTCCACTCTTCCAAATCACCGACAGTCCCTTGCCCTGGAAGCATTGCACAAATAATCAGAATTACGACCGCAGCTGCAGCTACATTGAGTTGATGCCTCTGTTTTCCGCAGTCCTAACGAAAGGCAGGAGGCAGGTGTTCAGGCAATGCGAGTCTATGAAGAGAAGGTGTAAGTGGGAGCTTTAACCCCTCTGCAGGGCTGCTGCTTCCCATTTCTTCGAGGCACGCCGCTCAGCACCGTGCTGAGAGCCCTGGGTTCGCTCAGCCCCCTTGGTCCCGGCAGCTCCAGCTCCTTACCTGGGCTCTTGAGTGTGTTGGCACAGACCTGTTGAGCGGCAGAGCTGCCAGGCTGCTCCGGGGCTTGCCAGCGCTGGAGATCCCTCCCTGTGCTGTGCAGCCAGCAATACTTTCGTGTTCAGCGTTTAGGGTTGGTTTGGCTTTTTTTTAACCAAGAAAGTAGATCCCTTGTTTCTGTGCCGTTTTCTCCTTTAAAGCTGCATGAGAACATCGAAGTTTTGCAGGCAAAGTCAGCCTGGCTCAATGCTTCCATGGGAAATATTAAGCTGTGGTGCCCAGAGAAATGATGAAATCTTTACTGGTAGAATTTAACAACCTGCTTACACTGGAGCAAACCAGGAGAGATTTATAAAGCTGAAAAATAAGCTAATTCTGTTTTAAATTATTTCAAAAACTGAACGGCACAAACTGTCTTTAAAATTAAAGGGCAGATTTTGACTTTTTAAAATGAGATTATACTTTGTAAGGCCAAAATTAAATGCTCTTGACCCCAGTACTTAACAAATATTTGTGAGGAACAGCAGGGAGAAGGATTTCTGGAATTGTTTCCACTCAAAAAGGAAACTGATGGTAGTCTCCATCTCTCTCAAGTCTGCCCTCCTGTCCACACCATCCTAAAAGTCCTCTTCGTGTAATTTCCTCCCATGCTCACAATACCGCTGCGCTACTTCTTTGCTCTTTCTCTCACCAAGTGCTGCGGTCACATCAGTGCCCAGATCAGCTGGGCACCGTGTTTGCAGAGCGTTTCTCAGAAAACTCCTTGGACTGCACCATCAGATTGGGGACTTGCCACACCAAGGGCGTTAGTCACTTGAAAAAAGAAAGAGAGACCTGTAATTGCTTCATCGCTGAGCCTGATGGAGAAGTGGGTAGCACTGTTACCCACTTCAGTTAAGTCTTGTGAATTATTCTGTGAATAAGAGCTCTGACATATGAGTACAGTATTTGCAGGATGGAGCTTTTAACCAAAGCAGGATGCTGGCTAAACTCCAGGACATCCAGTTGTTCTTTGCTTATAACACTGAACATACAGTTGTACTCTCAAAACTGTACATCTGAGTAAGACTTCACTAGTTCAAGTAAAATGCTTTGCTCAGTTCTTACTTGTTTTTTCCAAAAGGTTGTGTGATCTTTTCAGACACTGATTCAGAAATGAGTGTTCATGTCCTACTGGTTTAATTAGTCACACAGCTGGAACAACATGCTTGAAGAGAAGCCCACAGCTTCTTCAAGCTGGCTTGAGCCTTATCCTTCAGAAAGGCAGCTCCTGGTGTTTCAGGGTACGAGGAGAGCCACAGGATTGGAAAGAAGATCGCTGGGAATTGCGTGTTTCACAGGGAACACGGGACATCACCAACTGTATAGGAGCGTCTAAACTTATTTGACCCTGCCCACTGGACAGTCCCGTCTATGACTTACTTATCACCCCTGGCTGCAAGCCAGTGTTATTGCAGGATTGCTCACCCGGTTATTTTTTTTCCTGCCCACAAGCGCTATCTCAGCGCATAAAACCAACCGGGTTTGTTTTTTTCCTACTCTGGTTGATAAGAGCCAACAGATGTCAGTGCAGCCTGAATAACAGGAGGCCGTGGTGCTGCTCGGGGCTCTGCTCCTGCACAAACGTCCCTCGGTGGGAGTTTGAGCATCAGACGCTGCCGCTCGCCTGGGAGAGGGGGAGAACGGCACCCGGAACAGTATCGGTGTGTTAGGGGAGGCTGGAGAAGCTCTCACCGCTAAAAATACCCGCCCAAGTATTTTTAAAAACACATTTGAGGGTCCTTATAAACACGCAGACTCCTGTTGACAGAACAAGACTGCTCATTTGTGCTGTGTATTATCCTTGAAATCCTGCTCTGTTTGTGCAGGGAGTCCCATGACAACCCCGGCCTGCTGAACGTGCCACAATGATCTCAACAACAAACGTGTCACTTTATCTGCTGGGGAGAGACGGAGGGGAAGCAGGAAGTATCTGCAGGCTGGAGGAAAAGCGGTTAAGAAATGGAAATAAGCTGCTTTATCAAAATATTGCTTTGCTTTTTTTGCAAGCGAAATCCCAGTGGCTTTCCAGCCCTGCTTGGGGCACCTTTTACACAGCAGGTTAATGCTCAGTAAAATTAGTGGAACTGGGTAGGTCATCTGGTTAAGTGATTTCTGAATGGAAGGAATTTGACAATATGCTTTTTTTTTTCCACCTGAAGCCATAAATATTTTTTCAGGTGACAGCTCTAGGACCCAGAAAGCCACTGTAGGGAACCTCACACACGATCTGCAGTGGGTAAAAAGAAAAAAAGGGAAAATATTTTCATATTCCTGAAGGAAAACTGGGGCATGACGCTGAAAACCAAGTGTCCATAGAGATAGTCAAGGGGAAAGGTAGCAAGTGTTATTGTATTCAACAGAGTGAAAAGTTCGTACTTTGGAGTTTGGATGGTGACACTGGCTGGTTCTGTGCCCAGTGAAGCTGACTTGTCAGGGAGCAGCTGGTCTCTCTAGAGACTAATGCCGCTCATTCTGCCTTTTTGGTGTATCATGATGTCTATTTTAGAGGTGAACTGGCTTTTAAGTGAAGAGATGTCACCAGGCCACTGGCAGTGGCTTTGTGGTTATAGGTGTCAGGAACTCTTGGCTCTCACGCTATCTGGAAGAAGACAAAAGGTTGACAGTTTAGATTGATATTTAAATGAGGATTTAGGAATCAGACTAGATGTAAGGAAGAAATGTTTTACACTGAGAGTGGTGAGAGCCTGGCCCGGGTTCCCAGAGAGGTGGTGGATGAACCATCCCTGAGACATCCCAGGCCAGGCTGGACGGGGCTCTGAGCACCCTGAGCTGGTGAAGATGTCCCTGTCATGGCAGGGGGGGCACTGGATGAACTTTGAAGGTCCCTTCCAACCCCAAACTATTCTGTGAATCTATGAATCCATAAGCGAAGTTAGGTGCTTAGTCACCCTTTTCAATCTAGACTTCAGCGTAGGAACCAGAGAAATGGCAGAAAAATAAGTATTGACCTGAAGCAAAGGACCAAACATAAAGACCAGACAGAACCTGCTTCCACTAAAATTAATGGAAAACACTCACAGCCTGTAGTGGGTGGTCAGTCACACAGATGCTGAGCAAACTTCACAAATGTAGATTCCTCTCCTTATGCCCTAAAAGCCTTGTTTTGCAGTTCAGTGGTATCACTTATTTTCCAGGGGTGCTCAGCGCCTTTTGTTTCTCCAGCCACATTGCGAACAGCAGTTACGGGGTCCGTTTGAAAAGGTGACTCCTTTACTTGAGATGCCCTTACCAGAGGTGCCAGGCTGCAGCCTCCTACAGTGGAAAAGCTGAGCGCGGGCTGGCGCCCGGGGGGAGGATGCTCTGTGGGAGGGCAGCACCAGAAAGTCATGAGCAGGTCTGACACATGGGTGTTTGCAACGAGGAGTGAACATCGCATGTACAGATCACTTACGGTAACAGGGGTGGGAGTTTGAGTTCAATCAATCGTTTTCCATCCCAAGGTACAAATAAATGCAAATTTTACTCATTTGCATTTCCTTGCTGACATATTTCCCGATGTTGATCCAAGGTTTGTGATTTTTTTTTTCTGTGTGTCCATGTCTCTTTCTTTAAATGCTGCAGTCTCACAGTTACTGCCTCTCTTTCTCAGTATTTTTTGCATTCCCAGATGCTCCAAGTACTATGCAGATGAACAATATTCATATATGGCAGAAGATGGTTTGATTTTCGAGGTAATTTTCTCGTTCTTTGAAACCCGTGTCAGTTTCAGAAAGCTGTTAACCTGTGTCACGCACTCTTTACCCAGATGAAATATGTGACCTTATACTTACTGTCATTTCTTGCCACCAACTAAAACCGGTGTAAGCTGGGAAGCCAATGAACATTGTCTCTGACATTAACAGCCGGAATTTGAGTAACTACATCTATGCTGTAACTACAGGCAGGGCTGTAGCCAGGAATATACCAGGATATGAAATTTCTGATTTCCTGAAATGAGTAATTCATAAGTTTTATGAGTTATTCTGTGTGTTTAGAATAATAGGATGAAGGAAAGCCTATCTTCTACTTTTAAATCCTACTTCATTTTTGGATTTCTGCTTCGGGTCATACCTGGGAGAGGGTTGACATTACAGCAAAGGTAGTCTTGGTGTGCTTTGCAGAACTTGTCACCTGCACTAGAAAGGTTTTTCAGGTAACAAAACCAAGACGGACTGATCTTAAACTTGTCTTGCTATGAGCTGCACAAGCAGCAAAACTCTGCTTGTCTACCTACAGAGCCAGAGGAAGGAATTCATAGACTGAATGCTGCTTTCTAGTTTCACAATTTACCTTTTGGGTTTGTTTTGACTTTTTTTTTAATTATTTTATTTTTTTTAGTTTGCAGCCTTTTTTATTTCCTCTTGCAGGTGGTACATCGATAGATCCCCACAACATAGCATGCTTTACAGAACTGTTCTGTCCGTAAGTATGACCTTCCTCATGTTCCAGTGCCTCTCCAAAAAGCACAGGAAGAAAAAGAAAACTGCTATTCATAATCCTCTAGGCTGACCTTTACATTTTCTTGGTACATTACATTCTCAGGGGTGTATTCATCAGAAGGACGAGTTCTCAGTCCAAGAGGAAAAGGCATTGCAGCAGGGGAGACAGAGAGTGAGTCGTCGGCATCTCGAGCCTAATGTGAGATGGATTAATTCCTGCAACACGCAGCAACTGTTGCTGAAGCTTGGGCTCATAGTGATGTGTAAAGTGAACTTGTCTGCTGTATAATGGTTTAATTTGTACACTTGCTAATTGCTGTAACAGCCAGGCAGCAGGGTATTGATTAGGTGCCTTGAGTGGTGCATAGGCAGCACGATAAATGGGAAGAAGATGTCCTCTCCCTTCGCTCAGGTGATGCCTTTCTCCTGGAAGAGACCCACTGACTTTCCATAGCGTAACTTCCAGGAGCGACAAGGTAGAAATTGGGCCACCAGTTACCAGAAAGTGAGTGAAACAGAAACAAACTTATTGAAATAACTAATGTCCTTCCTACGAGGGACACACACAGTCGCCTTATGGAATAGGTGCAAGTCTTTCCAGGCATGTTCCCACTGTGAAGCATTTGCTCATGTCTCTGCCTGAGCCCAAACTCACAGACCATTTAAACGTGCTTCCTGAACTTTGTTCTGGCATCACCATTTGCCGTCACTGATTGTTCCTGGAACCACTCTGGGAACAGGATGCCAGGGAACCAGTTTGCAGAGAAGCCTGAGCTCCCTCCTGCAGGACAGGGCTCAGGACGAGCAATGGCAAATGGGTTGATTTAAGGCTGGGTCCCAAGACCAGGAGTAACAAAAAGTAGGAAAAAGAGAGCTGGTCAGCTCACCTGGTTAACGGTGAGCGCCATGGGCAGCTCTATCATTCCTGCTGAGTCAGCAACAGAAACACCTGAAGGTTCCATATAGGATTTGACCCGCTCAGCCTTTTAGACGGTGCTATTGAAGAGGGAAGGGAAGGTCACTGCAGCCGTCTTAACAGATGTATCCTTCTACTGACACAGGCTCACGGAAGAGTTTGAAAGATAAATTTTATCAAGAAGACATCTAACGTGTGAGAAAACACTGAAAGGAGAAAACAAGATTCTACGAGATTTCGGTGAGAACCACACGGGCTGTTTGCAGATAGGCTACGGCACGGATAGCTGGTTGGAAAGAGCTCACTCCAGAGCGCAGGATGTGTGGCCAGGCCCCAGAGAGTATTAGTCATATTGTAAGTGAATGTTCAGAGCTGGCCGGAGATGAGTATAAAATACAGCATGACAAAGTTGGCAGTGCTGTGCAGGGAGCGTGCTGCCAGGGAGGGGGATGTTACCACAACCAACACCACTCCAAGCCAGGTAAATTGGTAGCAACGGAGGTGAATTTGAAGTTTGGTGTTCAAAAGCAGATGTGTACATCCAGAAGGGAGGCGGTGAGTGAGGGAGCAAGCTCCATCATTAACTTCTCCACTGGATGGTGGTGTCAACAGAAAACAACAAGAAGCCACTGACAAATACGAGTGTGTGTGGCAGGAAGTGAAGACAAACTGGGGCATGAAAATGGTGCACGTCTTGGTGTCACATCCTTATTTTCAGTGGGCTGAGATGTTGTGGTGGAGAATCTCAGTGCTCAAACTGGGTGTGAGCTCTCTCATGGTTCTCCCCGCCCGCCGCAGCATCCCCACGACATCCCAGAGGCTGAGATGTTGCCTCAACTCCCAACCTGGATCCATGACTGGGGCGAGAGCCTCACCGAGGCCAGGTGAAATATCCAACCAGCGATAGCTAGGGTGGTTTGGGGTGCTGGGAACGGGACGAGCTGCCCGAGGCTCTCCCGGCTCCCCCAGCCCGCACCCTGTCCGCAGGGACACGCTGGCCGGTGGCTTCCCCGCGCGGGAGAAGCGCGGGGGGACCCCGCAGAGCCCCCGCCGGCCCCCCCAGACGCCGACACCTTCACCCCCGGGCCCGGCGGCGCTGGGCGGGGGTGCGGTGCCGTTCCCCCCTCTCCCCAGCACAGGCGGGAGGCTGCGGCGGGGGCCGCTTTCCAGAGAATACGGTAAACATGTCCGCATCACGTGTGGCCGCCTCCCGCCGGCCGCGGCGCGGGGACCGGCCGAGGGGAGGGGCGGGACGGGACTCCGCGCTCCGCAGCCCCGCCGGACCGGGGACACTTTAAGAGGCCGCCGGGCGCCGCCGCCGCGCTCTGCCCGGCCCGGCGGAGAGCATGTCCGCGGCGCGGTAGGGCGGGCAGCTCCGGCACCATGGGGCTGTGCTACAGCCTGCGCTCCCGCCTGGCCGCCGCGCACCCCTCCGCGCCCTACGGCGGTTGCGGTGAGGTGGACATCCCGTCCTCCGCGGCAGCGGGAGAGCACGGGGACCCGCAGGTGCGGCACCGGCTGCGGCAGGACCTGGTGGCCAAGGAGCGGGCGGACAAGAAGCGGAGCAAGAGCATCGACAAGACGCTGAAGGCGGANCGCGGGTGGGCCGGGCTGGGGCCGCGCTCACGTGGGTGCGGGGGGTCCCCGGCCCCGGGGGGCTCCTGCGGGGGTTCGGCTGGGGTCCCGCCGCTGCGGGGGCGCCGTGCCCGGCGGTGGGTGCAGCTGTCGCTGGGGAAGGAGCCTGTGGCAGCCCGAGGGAAGTGACATCCCTCCGCACCCCGCCTAAAGGTACCTGCTCGGCCCCCCGAAAGGTGCCGTGTCCGCCCCCCCACGACTAGTGGTTGATATAAAGCCACTCAGACTGCAGGAGGAGTGGAGTTCATTGAGCTGATGGAATTTTTCTGTATAGGGAAAGCCTGAGTTTTTATAGGTGTGTTATTTTGTTTGCTGTCGCCTTCTCTGCCTCCTAAAATACACACCGGGGGAGTTTCAGGCTCTAAGGCTGAGGGTTGTTTGGTTAGTGGCAGTAGCACCTGCCTGCGGTTTGCCGCTCATCGCGACCCCTGGGCTGTGGGGGCTCCCAGCTCTGGCACTGGGCTCCATTCCTCGGGAAACTCTATGGAAAGGCACCTTTTCTTTACCTACCTGTGTCCTGTGGTGTCTGAGCTTGTCCGTTATGTGACCCCAACACAGACGGTCATAGAAGTCATGTATTGGCCTTCAGGTAAGTCGAAGGGGTTTGGAAGTGTTTCCACTCCCCTTTTCCCCAGCACACTGCAGGTGGAGCACAGATTATCCCGCACAAGTGGATTGCTAAACTCCGAACATCTTGGAATAGTAGAAGATATTTTCGAACATCTGCAAATAACTTAAGAGCCTCCCACCTGCTCAAGGCATGTGTGGTACCGCACGTGATAAATGGCGAGATTTGGCCCCGGTCTTTTCAGTATCTGTTTGTAGCCTGTAATAGAGGAGATTAATCTTAAGGATGTTTAGGAAACATGGTTTTCTGAGTCCTAGTGCTCAAAGTTTTTATTCTGGAAGTACAGCCTCTTTTGATGTGGTTGTAGCTGTCCTAGTGTCAGTGTTCATGAAGGTGAACTTCTCAGGAGAAGGGGGTTGAGCACCTCTTGTGTAAAGACTAAAGCTGATGTGCTCTGAGTGTATTGGTAAGAAATCACACCTCCCACCAGTGTGCTTTCCTTCTAAGTACAGGCTATGTTGTAGGTATTGTATGGGTTTTTTTGGTTGGTTGCATTCNCCCTCCGCGCCCTACGGCGGTTGCGGTGAGGTGGACATCCCGTCCTCCGCGGCAGCGGGAGAGCACGGGGACCCGCAGGTGCGGCACCGGCTGCGGCAGGACCTGGTGGCCAAGGAGCGGGCGGACAAGAAGCGGAGCAAGAGCATCGACAAGACGCTGAAGGCGGAGAAGCGGGAGTACAAGCAGACGCACCGGCTGCTGCTGCTCGGTGAGTGCGGGCGGGAGCGGCGCGGCTCGGCTCGGCAGGTGCGGGGCGGCCCGGAAGCCGTTGTCCGCACCGGTGCCCGGCGGCCCCGCGTTCGTGCGGTGGGCGGCGGCCGCGGGTNGAGCTGATGGAATTTTTCTGTATAGGGAAAGCCTGAGTTTTTATAGGTGTGTTATTTTGTTTGCTGTCGCCTTCTCTGCCTCCTAAAATACACACCGGGGGAGTTTCAGGCTCTAAGGCTGAGGGTTGTTTGGTTAGTGGCAGTAGCACCTGCCTGCGGTTTGCCGCTCATCGCGACCCCTGGGCTGTGGGGGCTCCCAGCTCTGGCACTGGGCTCCATTCCTCGGGAAACTCTATGGAAAGGCACCTTTTCTTTACCTACCTGTGTCCTGTGGTGTCTGAGCTTGTCCGTTATGTGACCCCAACACAGACGGTCATAGAAGTCATGTATTGGCCTTCAGGTAAGTCGAAGGGGTTTGGAAGTGTTTCCACTCCCCTTTTCCCCAGCACACTGCAGGTGGAGCACAGATTATCCCGCACAAGTGGATTGCTAAACTCCGAACATCTTGGAATAGTAGAAGATATTTTCGAACATCTGCAAATAACTTAAGAGCCTCCCACCTGCTCAAGGCATGTGTGGTACCGCACGTGATAAATGGCGAGATTTGGCCCCGGTCTTTTCAGTATCTGTTTGTAGCCTGTAATAGAGGAGATTAATCTTAAGGATGTTTAGGAAACATGGTTTTCTGAGTCCTAGTGCTCAAAGTTTTTATTCTGGAAGTACAGCCTCTTTTGATGTGGTTGTAGCTGTCCTAGTGTCAGTGTTCATGAAGGTGAACTTCTCCGGAGAAGGGGGTAGAGCACCTCTTGTGTAAAGACTAAAGCTGATGTGCTCTGAGTGTATTGGTAAGAAATCACACCTCCCACCAGTGTGCTTTCCTTCTAAGTACAGGCTATGTTGTAGGTATTGTATGGGTTTTTTTGGTTGGTTGCATTCGTATTTGGTTTTGTTTGGTGTTTTGTTTGTTTTTGTTTTTGGAGGGTGTTTAAAATGTATTTGAGTTTGTTCTGTACTGAACAAATGCTTGAAGGAGCTTTGAGAGTTTGTTTTTTTTCTTGGTAGATTAAATAATTTGAAAAAAAAAAACCCAGTAGGACTAATTTTGGTGTTAATCTGCAAGCCTTTAAGTCATAAAGGCTATCTGATAGCCTTATCTATTTGCAGTAGGCAAATGTGCCATGAACTGTTATTGTTTTTTTTTTTTTCAGAAATGACAGTAAACATTGAGTGGGTTAAACAACGTGTCTTAGCAGTTCAGAATTATCTATGGTGAAGCCAACAGAGAGCATTCATTGTCAAAGTACTGATTTATAAATCTGATGGATATGAGTCAGTATTGTGCTGGCAGTGGTTTATGACATTTCAGCCTGTGCTTGAATAGCAGGAAGTCACTTTTTGGCCCTCTTGTAAATCTTGGGATGCCTGAGTGACCCATTTCCCTGCTTCTTGCGCAGGGACTGTCACTTTTCCAGGCAGCTTTCTTCCCTTGCTGCTTCTCCCCTGCATCCCACTCTCACTTTTGCTTTGTCGATTTTTATATTTCTAAAGCAGAATCAGAAGTTTGGGGTATATTCAGTTATACTTTATGTACATCTGCAGGTATTGCTGCCACAGCTGAGTGTGTCTCTGCTGGGATTTCACCTAGATGCTTATGGATTGCATAAACAAATAGTCCAGGACAGTAAAATTGAATGGGGGGGCAGGAGCGTCTAGCTGGGACTTAAAGCTGCAACTGAGGCTTCATCCAAGGAATGGAGTTAGAGTGGGGAAAAAAGAGTGAAGAAGTGCCGAGCCAGGGGTGTCTCCTCACCTGGGGCTGTAGGCTCAATGGCAAAAGCTGCAGTAAGTGCTCATGGTTTAATCCTTGGGCTGTGTTCACGCAGGAGCACGTTGCTGATGCGCACAGCAGAGGACAGCACAGGTGGCGGCTGTTTCTTTGAGAGAAAGATAATTTAAATGAAGACTGCACTGGTGCTTCAAGTCTGGTCTGTCCACAAGGCCAAATTATTTTTAAGGTACGGCTGCATTAGCTCGTATACTTTTGAGGGCTGCAGAGTTGCACTAGAAATCGAGCGTGTTTCTTCCCATCGTGAGCTCGGCTGTACAGAATACCAGGAGTGGATGAAGTCACAGGTGTCTGTGCCTGCGTGTGGTTTGATGCTGTGGTGTGTATATAACATACTTTACAGCTGTAAACTCTGGTTTCTTACTTAGAGTCTCACTCAGATCAGTGCTCTTTAGCACAACTGGTGCTTGTGTTCCATGTTGCGGTTCCTTTTTTGGAAGGAAAGTTCCTCACTTTATTGGAGCACTCAGGGCTGTGCACAGCTGTAGTTGCCCAGTGAATATCTGTATGTCCGGTTACTTGATTTTAGATCATTTTCATAATTTTTTTCAATCCTTTTTAATCACCACAGGTATACCAGGTAAATTATTGATCGCTGAATCTTCTCCTAATATCAGTAGAACGAAGATCTTACAGCTGCTCTATTTTTGAAGCAATAATCTGACTTTGCACTTGCAGGAGAGTAGTTTTTTTTGCTTTGTTTTGGTGAAAGGGCAATGCACAATCAGGTGTAGTCTCATTGGATTTTGTTTAGTGTACCGTACAAGTCACAACTTCAAGATTACAATCGTTGTTATGTTGGCAATGTAGTGTGAATTCAGGGCTACTACTGGGTGTTGGAGAGTGATTTGCAGTGCGTGGGGTTGTTTTTTGTTTGAGAACAATCGTGGCTCTAAAATGGAAAGTGTGTGCTTATGGGGGAAAAGATTTTAAACTTTGCCATAAAACAATTCCATTCTGCATGTGCTTTCTCATTGGTGACAGTAGTATGGGTCATCTTCTATCCTTTTTAAAGACTCTGAAGTGTAATTTAACTTCAATTGTGGTTTTTATCTTAAAACAAGTATTATATGAAAGTGATTAATTGTAGTCTTTTTCTGAGGGGCTTTAGTGCTTTTGATCAGGTAGTATTTTCCAACAAAACCCCACTCTGTGCGAGTGGGGTTGTTGTTCAGCTCTGCTGTTGTATATTGTGCTTTACCATGGTCTTCCTCCTCTTCTGTGACCTGGTTTGCTGTGAGACAGTGACCTTGGGCTGGGCTGCTCTCCGTGCTTTGCCGATCTTTGCCTACTTAGTTTTTGCACTCTTTCCTGCTGAACTCTTACCTGTGTAAAAGGTACTTGTAGCTTATTCTCATATTGGAAAGGAAATGTGGATATCAATATGTTAATATAGATATATACACTTGTCAGCTTAAGTATTTGTATTAAGCTGCAATATATTAAATAATGTCCATTCTGAATGTTACCTACATCATTGCTTAAGTAACAATGTTCCTAACAGAAATGTTTATGTTGGTACAAATATGAATATAGGGCATGCAAATTTGAATGGGGGAATATATTAATACAAGAAGAAAAACATACTTGAAAACGCTAGGAAATATCAGTGTGAAAGCTAACCACAGTCACTCTCTGTATGCTGCGTGGTGAGCCCCTCCATACCATATAATTAAAACTGTCTTGTATGTTTTACATTGTATTTTTTTTCCACAGGGCTTGTACTTCATTCAGGGCACAAGATGAATGTTGTGGAGTGAATGAGCAGCTATTCAATATTCTTATCCTCCTCATACAATATGTCACCCTGTGCCCTATTTACAACACACCATCTATACCCTGTGCTGAATAAAGAACTGTTGAACTCCTCATGGGCTTTTTTGTAGTACTGGTCACTGCAGGGACTGAATGCTTCATAAATGTCAGTGCACGGCACTGCTGTGAAATGAGGTGGTATCGTTCCCCCATTGTGGCCGCTGGAGCGGGAAATGCCACCGTAGAAAGACTAAGGCTAAAATTGCCTGAAGCTATCACTGATTTTTAAATGCCCGGTCTTTGCCTAAAGCTATTTTTTCTCTGCAGTACTCAGCTTTTTTTTAATAACACTTCATGTGTTTAGAGCATGGATCTCATGATTGTGAACACTCAGCACTTTTGCAGAGTGGGCTTTAGCTAAGCGCAGCCCAGTGCTCTGTTGGCCATGGCAGCTCTGCAACAGCGTGGAGCTGGTCTGCTTCTCCAGGGCAGTATTTAATCCCACAAGAGATCCTTTCTCTTGTTGTGGTTCCCTGTCTCGCTTGCTTACAGCGCACTGGTTATCCTGGCTCCGCTTCTCTTGGGCATCGGGCAGGTGGGCAGGGTAAGACGCCCAGTCACAAAGATAGGCGTGTGGTCAAGCACTTGGTGAAATTCCGTCGCATAGGAGTTTCTTGACAACAGTTTCATTCGCTTACAACTGATTTGTTTTTTGTGCCCCACGTATTGTGAGCTAGAAGAGGGGGTACACACCCTGCTAAAAAAGTGTGTGATCCCTATTGGAAGATCGTGTAAAAGACATAGAGAACAGAATAGACTAAAAATGCAGAGAGAACCTTCATCCTGGAACTTCCTCGTTCTTGAGAACAAGATTTTTGACATTAAATGTCGTATATCGAGTTGATATTTAATTTCCCTTTTAAGAAAAGCAGGAATAGCAAAACTAAAAAATCCTGGGGGCTGCTCTGCCCCCTCCCCTCCCTGCACACTGCGATAGCGGCTCGCAGGGCAGCAGAACGTGGTTGTTCTCCAAATGGACTGTCATTAGTGGTGAAGGAATTACAATATTTTCCAATAGTGTTCCCTGTAATTACCAGATACTACAAGAACACTTGGACAATGGGAATCTCTGTGGTTTCCATCTGCCTGGTACGTTCCAGTGCAGCTGGGACAATCCTGTGAACACCAGGAGGTGGAATGCTAATTATAAGTCTTCCTTTATGATGATGGGCCCCTGTAAGACGAGTCCTACTCTGTTCCCACTGCTGTATACAAAATGTGCTCTATGGCATAAAGCACTGCCTGTTCAGTTGGTACATAGAGATCCTCTGGGTCTGGAGCATGTTCACCCTGAGCAAAAATACCTGGAAAACTTTGCAAACTTTAATAAGGCTTTACCCAGCATGCAAGCAATGCTGGCTCCAGGACCTGCCGTTTGATTTGGCAAACGGCTGCTGAACCTCAGAGCAATATAGCGTCTTCAGAACTGGCACATCTATGCTTAGGTCACTCAGTAAAGTAGTTTCTCTCCTGCTCCCATTTTAAAATTCCGCAGAAAGGAGACAGGAAATCTCCTTGTCATTCTTGCTTTTTTCTTGGTTTTGTTTTTTTGGGGGGAGTTTGGGGCTTTTTCTTTCCACATGCAGAAGGGTGGCTGTGGCACCTACTGCCATCTCAGGTAGTGAGTGAACCCACCGCATTCCTTGCCTGAAAGAAGACACCTAGAACACAGTGTGAAGTTTGTTATTAGGGAAGCTGAGTCCTGTGAAGTTTTTCTTTGGGGAATGGGAAGAGGGCTTTGGGGTGTGGATGTGTGGTCTGACTTGAAAGGAAAATGCAAACTTGTGGAAATCTATTTATAGCCTCTGGTTACAAAGAGGTTACCCGTTGAGCGCAAGACCAATTAAAAGGTGGTGCTTAGGCCTCACCTGTGCTGTTGTATTTGTAACTAGTGGCTGGTGTGGGAGGCTCTAAGTGCCGCTGGTTCAGGTGCAACAGGGCTGGGAGCAGCTTGTCATCCCATTGCTCAGTCAGCACCGTCTGTTTCCAGAGCAGGCAAAGTATCTTGATTGCTTCTGTGCAACCATCAGCTCCTTTCTGCATTGGTACATCTTAATGGGCTGTCTCCTGTGCAAGGGTTTCTCTACACCTGGCCATGTCATGGTTGGGAATAGCTGATGGGATGGACCGGCAATGAAGAAATGAGAGAGAGGAGGATTGAACCTGACCTGGTGCTTCTTAGAAGGAAAAATACTTCGGAAATAAGTAAAAGAAAATAAAGGAACAGGAGGAGAGGGAAGACCAAGTGCCTTAATGTTATTTATAGTTCAAACTTTACTGCAGTAATAAAGCTCAAGCAAACTCCTTCTGTCTGATGAGGCACTTGTGAAGTTTTTGGAGCTCCCTACAGAAATATGGTTCAAATTCTCTCTGGTTTCTCAGCATTTATCTCCGGTGTTCGTGTTGGAGCTGTGTTTGTGTTATCATGTGCTGCCTTAGAGATGTGTCTGGGGCAGCTCAGGCAGGAGTGGCAGGTACCTGGAGGTAGAATATCTGGACTAGAGAAATTTTGTGTTCTTCCCTTGAATTGGGCGAAACCCCTGCTGTCAGGGTTAGGGAAGTACCTTCCAGCTATGACACTCTGCTTTTCATACCTGGTGTCCATCCATTTTTTTTCCTACTAGAAGTATCTAGTAATTCCTTATTAACCCTTGTTCTTGATATGGCTTCCTTGTGAAGGAGGGATTATAAATTTATCTCTTGAGTTTGTAGAATGCCATCCCACCTTGACTCCAAATACACACTGTACCATCATAGTCAGGCGTGTCATTATTCCTGAAAAAAATTCCACGTGAAACTAGAAGGGGTTTTGTGTGCTTATTAGCCGGTTAGTCTGCCAGTAACACTGCTGGAACTATCTGACTTAATACTTTCAAGTGTTATTGCTACAAGCATTTGTACTACCCGGTGGTTCGTTCATGTTCTCCTTTGGTATCTCCTGTAACCTCAAGAGACTTTTCCAGAAATCACTGAATATTTTTGCCTTTTCTAGGGGAAGGGCTTAGGGCCTTTGAGTGTTTCTGGTAACTAACTACATACTTCTTCAACATATTGTTCAGGAGGGCTGGACCTAATAGTAGGAGAGAAAGACATCTTGGCTACAGCATTTGGATCCAAAGGGTGAGCTTCATGGTACTTGCGTGAGCTGATCCCCGTTGCTCTGTGTCTAGGTGAGCTTCTTACGTGGGATTGTGGGCCGCCTTGGCACAACGTTTTGGTGCCTTTCTGGTGCTGTCTGTCCTTGAACAGCCTCGTGCAGTCAATACCTCAGCTTCGAGAGCTCCGCTTACGCACAGGCAGCAAGCAAGATGCTGAAAAGTGTGTTAGCCAGCAATCCTAGCTTGATCCAAACCTGTAGTGTCAGAACAACAACAACAAAAAGGTTAATAGGCATCCTAGCAGAAAAGTGGAGAGTTTCTTTATGACCCTTTGGCATGTTATGGATACCCACACATCTCCATATGCTGTGTTCATGCTCACTGAGGAAAAACCTTGAAGAGTGCAGATAGTTCTAATTACAAGCAGTTCTTCCCTGGCTCCCTTAAATTTGGGAGTGTACTTATTCACAAATATGCATGATTTCATTGAATTTCCTCCTAATTGCTATAATTTAAAAACAGCAAGAAAAAAGCTTGGCGATTCCCTGAAGTGAGGACAACTCAGATATTTGTCATAAGCAAGCCCGGTTACCAGGCATGTAAATCCATGGTGGTTTAGAGCTGAAGCATGCATCTCAAAAAGAGAAGTTGAACTCCATGAGTTATTCTCATAGTTCCTCTGGTCAATGAACCATTTGAGAAACAAGCCATGTAGGCTTTATAAATAGCTCAGCTGAAGTTTGCTTCCCCTAACCTGTTCCCTCCGCAAAGAAAATCCACACTATCTGTGTCTGAGCAGCATTTTATAAGATCTGTATGTCCCTAAAAGGGATGTGAGGAGGCAGAGGGTGTTAAGCAGATGTTAGAAAGTTGCTGTTTGTTTTGCCAAGCGAAGGAAGTGGATGCTGAGGATAGTGGGTCGGCTCCTAACAAGGAATAAGATGCAGTTTTACAGTTTATGGTTTTCCTCTGTTTAGTCATTTCTGTCTCTGCTGCAGTGTGTGGAAGAGGGGGGGAGTGCTGAAATTCCTGGGAAAACTCAGTTAAATTCTGATTCCAAATTGGAGGAAGAGTTGAGGGAGTTCCTCCTACTGAAAGACTGTTCCTTCTCCTTTTCCCCATTCTAAGCACGATTAAATCCTCTTGCATGGAGGGATTTGCATATAGAAATCATAGACAACACACCAAACAAACCAACCTGGTGCTTCCCATCCCCTGGCACGTGTCCCCCAAAGCTGAGCTTAGCACTCGGCTGTCCGTGTATTCAGCACTATTTTCAGAAATCAAACCCACACGTTCCTGCCCCAGCGCAGGTTCGCACAGGTCCGTTTGTGCATAGCAGTGCTACCGCAGCTTCGTAACTTTGACCTCAAGGAAGTATATCGGGTTCAGTGGCAAAACAAATGAAGGGAGGGCCCAACCCCTCGCCCGTCCCGTGTGTGCCCTGCGCAGGGATGGCGTTTGTCACAGCGCCCGTGGGAGATGCTCCTGGAAATGTCCCCTGCAGCTTCCCCCGTCAGCCCAAGGTGATTTGTGTGTAAGGTGGACTTGTGCCAGTGTGACTGGAAAAGTGGCTTTATGTGGATTTTTTTTGTGGCAGAGGTTTTTGTTTTAAAGCACGATTTGAGATGTGACCCGAGAGCTTTCTGAGCTCTGGCTGGATCCTCCTGCCCTGGGCTGTCCCGTGCGGTGCTGCGATCCCAGCACCGCGTCCCTGGCACGTCTCACATCTGTGCCTGCCACAGGCTTCCTCTGCAGTAAGTTATAGGAACACTAATCCGAAATAAGTTGTGTTTAAAATCTAACGCTTGCATTTTGGGAGCATTCATTTGATTTTTTTGAAATTTGGTGATATCTCAGCCGAGGCTGTTGTTGGCTGTTGAAGAGCAGGTTGCCTTGCAGAGGAGCTGGTGAAGTGTGTGCTGCTCCCCTGGGCCGTTCAGTACAGGTTATGGGGTAATCGGGGCAGCCAGAAACGTGAGCCTGAGCTATAAATTGTTCCTGTCGTGTTGCAGAGATTTTTCCCTGATATACTGAAACAATTCGGATCATGGTCTTGCTGCTGGTGAATGAGCACCAGCATGTGCAGGAACCAGAGGCTGGTGGTGGAATGGATTCTCCAGGCTCCAACTCTACAGTTTAAAGAAAGTTGTGAAGCTTTTAATTACAAACTAGTTGGCACATGTTTGTGAAGAGTCCAGCTCAGTCTTCTCACCATTGTGAATCAAAATAACCTCAGAAATACATTTTTATTGTTATTCTAAGTGTCCTTTCTCTTTTTGTCAAGGCAAGATAGCAGGGTATCCAGGGATTAGGCTGTCTTCTTCATCCCTCTTGAGACTGAAGGGGCTCCTTCTTCACCTCCATCTTCCTCTGCACGATGAAAGGAGTTGTGAGGCAGTGCAACAACTGGAGTCGTACCTGTTGGCTGAGTAAGTGAGGAGTAGCTACAGGTTCCATTTCAGTGTATGGGTGAGTGCCCTTACTAATGCCTGCACTGCATCTACTTGCTTGGGCACCATTCAGAGAGCACAGTTGTCATCTCCAAGGAGGACACACTTAGAGTTACCTGAGCTCCTCATATTGCCTTGCACTGTAGGAGGGAAGTTTCAGGCGTCAAAGCCAAGGTGTCGCTTTAGTCCTTTCTGACTCTCTGATTTTACTTTATGGCGGTTTGACAGGGACACCGACTGTGCCAACCCCATCGCTTAGTTTTTCAGAGTTCTCGAGCTTTGCTGGCTTCTTGGTGAAGATGGCAAACAGGTATGAGTCCACGTAACCTGGAGCACCAGGAGCCCGTAGTGGACACCAGCAGCTCTCGTGTCTGTCCCTGAGCTGTGACACTGTGACTGTGCGGTGGCAGCACCCAGAGAGCGGCCTTGGTCCCCCGGGGTGTGCAGGGCACGGAGCTGGGGCTGCACCTCATCATCAGCTCCGATGGAGAGATGCTGCTGTGGAAATAAGTTGTGCAGGGAGGAAAAAAAGGTGCTTGGTTGGGTTTGCCCTTCTCTTTTTCAGTGACACCCTCACAGAATCACAAATGTCAGGGGTTGGAAGGGACCTCAAAAGCTCATCCAGTCCAACCCCCTGGAGCAGGAACCCCCAGAGGAGGTTACACAGAAGGTGTCCAGGCGGGTTTGAATGGCTGCAGAAGAGATTCCACAACCTCCCTGGGCAGCCTGGGCCGGGCTCTGGCACCCTCACCATGAAGAAGTTTCTTCTCAAATTTAAGTGGAACCTCCTGTGTTCCAGTTTGCACCCATTGCCCCTTGTCCTGTCACTGGTTGTTACCGAGAAGAGCCTGGCTCCATCCTCCTGACACTCACCCTTTCCATATTGATCACCATTAACGAGGTCACCCCTCAGTCTCCTCCAAGCTCAAGAGCCCCATTTCCCTCAGCCTTTCCTCACACGGGAAATGCTCCACTCCCTTCAGCGTCTTCGTTGCCCTCATCACGTGTTACACCACAACCTCTTCCTCTTCCCCTCCCCGCCACCTACCGAGTGAAATTTTTAGTTTGTGGGCTGTGTTTGTTTGGTTTAGCATTTTTCCTGGTTGTTTTTTGTGCTGAAATCTCAAGGTTGCTGGTTAGCCACAAGGTTTTCTGGAGCGCTGGGGGATTTGTGGGACTGGGACTTTACAAGGGGAGGAAATGGAAACACTGAGGAGAAGGATTTGCTATTGTGAGCTGAAAATCTGCATTCAGATTTTGTTTTTTATAAATACCAGTTAAAATTGTCTGGTTGGAAGAAAAATACTGCGTAAAATACTCTTGATGTTTTTCCTGCCCCATCTCCACACAATTTCATAATTTGATAGACCAAATTTTTCTCTGGTGATTAAAAACATGTAACAAATACCTATTAGACTATAAAAGCTGAAAGATATTTTCTCCTCTAAGCCTGATTCCTTAGCAGTACCTGCGCTCTCATTTCTCTCAGCTTCTGTGAAGTTTAATCTCTTGTCTGTAGCATTTTGTGGTTTTAGGTGGTGAGTGATGCAAGACTTGATTTACAGATAATTCAGAAGGCTGTATATTTATTTTTTTTTAACACTTGGGAACAGGGAGTCATGTCTGTGCTGCTGTCCCTCGGCAAGGGGACACTCGGGGACAACCCTCTGTCCCCTGGGCAAAGTAACAGTGACACACCATGACATTGTGCTTAATCCACTCCAGTGCAGAACCAGCCACTTTAGCCTGAGTTTCACCGTCAGGCCCAAACCAGAGTTTTACTCTACAAAGGAGTTTAAGAAAATGTTATTTGAAACTTCCTCTGACATCAAATTATTCTGTATTAGACGGTTAGGGAATCTGTTGCTTCTAGTGGCGGTCTAAGCAAAAAACTAAAAATTATACTGCAAAGATATTGACCATTCAGGCTTATTTTGGGAGGGGGATGAGGAAAGGCCTGATAAGTTATGTACTTGACCGCATGTAGTTAAAAATATTATTTGGAATATAAACTTTCTTGTCTGAAGCCCAGCTTTATGCACAAAGTCAAAAAGCACAAAAAGCAGTTCTCCTCCCGGCCTCCATAAGTATACCTTAATGCTGCTGAATCCTGGAAATTATGCAGGGCATGCTTTTTAAATGTTGACTTTGACTTCTTGCCTGGGACCAAGTGTAAAGTCTTTCCAAGGAAATACTTAGAAGACTTGCAATGAAACCCAAAAGCTACTGCCAAACCTTAGTTTTTAGAAAGGGAGTAGGGGGCAATCCAGACTGTTAAAAACTTCCAGTTGTTTGTAATTAAATCTACTTCTTCTGTGCACAATAAACATATACTTAGAAAAAGATCATTTTACATAATACTTATGTGGTTTACTGCTGCTCTTCAGCTGCTAAAAATCAAGCAGTAGGTCTGCTATTTTAGTCTGGAAAGGTTAGTGGGAGCTGGGAAGCGGGGCCGGTGCAGCTGTGCCACCGCAGTGGCACGGATCCACGGATCCAGCGGTGACACGCAAATCAAGCCAGGGAATCCTTTTCTCATCGTGAACCATCTTTTCCCACCCCTAACTGGCTGAAGTTTGTTTTGGATTGACTGGGATGGGAATGAAGAGGAGATAAAAATATCCCGTCCGCATGTTCCTCCTTGCCAGCAGCAACACCGCTCGTGGCTTTGGTAGAAGCTACGGGGTTGCAGGAACTTCTCATCACACAGCTGGCTTCTTGGAGGGCTGGCAGGAGGCAGGACCACTAAATCCTCACTGTTCTCCCCACCCTGAGTTTGGTCTGCTGTGGTTTATTGAAGATTGTTCAAGTCCACTGCTGTCCTTCATCTGGGGGACGGGATGTGTGGGGTGGAAGCATCAGCAGCAAATATTCAGGAGATGCCCCTGGGGCTGAAGCAACTGGTAGGTCTGTCAGAAACCCCTGCACAGATAGCAGAGAGGCCAAAACTCAAGTGGGGTTTCAAACACCTTTTTGCAGACAAGGGATGCCAGCAGGTTGAGGCAGTGGGACGGATTCATGATGCCTCTGCTTATGTCTTGGAGAATGGAGTCAGTTCAGGCTCCAGCGCAGTCTGTCCCTTGTCAGCACTGCAGTCACCTCCAGTTTTGTTTTCGTTGTTGGTTGATGCCAAAGATCAAATACTGTTGGTGTGTATACACATTTGTTATGGCACAGGAGTGCCATCACGTCTTAGACAGGAGGTGGCTTCTTGTGTGCCTGAGAGCCATCAGTGTGGTATGGTTTTGTTGTTGTTTAGTTTTGTGTTTGCTCTTTTTGTGTGTGTGTGTTGTTGTTTTGTTTTTTTCCTTTTTGAAATAAAGGTGACATAGCACTTCATTTTAAGTGTTATGACTCTGCCAGCACCACTGAGATACCCAATGTCATGGCAAGGGGGCAAGAGTCCTGCTTTGCTGCAGAACTCACTCCAGCCTTAGTGCAGGGTTATGCAGGATGTAAATTTTGCACTTACCCTTGGCAAGGGAGGGAATTTTTTCTAGAATGGCATGAAGAAATTGTCAGTTGTTACTAGGCAGGTTGTAGGAGCCTTTGGGTGCTGTGGAAGAATAGATGTAAAGAATGGAAAGAGCAGAGAGGAGCAGCTGAGAGATATTAGCTAGTAAGTGACATAAGAAAAACCATGAAGCCTTGCAGAGCAGATTTGTTAGGATTTGAAATGAAAATCCCTGTTGCTTGCTGAGATTATCCCCCAGCATATGGCAGGGAATGTAACAGAGATGTAGAATTAGCTGCTAATGATCTGGACACCTCTTGAAAACAGATGTTTGTAGTCCTGTACAACTGCATGTCATTTAATTCGTCTGAAATCTGGATTACTCAACAACAGGCTTGGTGTGGTGTTTAAATGCTTAGTATTTTCATTTCCCACGGGTGTCACCCAATGTGGATCACCTCTTTCTTAGGAATATTGCTGGAGCAGTTCGATGTGACACTGGAACCGAGAATTCGGGAGGTGGCAATGAGCGCAGGCAGCGTTAGCCAGGAGCCAGAGAGGTGGCGTGGGGAGCTGTGGGCACCTCTTAATAAGGTCTCTTAATTTACTTACCTCAATTTGCATTACTGGAAGACATCCTCCTGGAGTCGGAAGCCTTTATTGTTCACAGGGGAAAAAAGTGTGTTAGCTGTCAGTTCAGTTCATCTTTTTTCCCCTCCCTTTCCTTCATGTTAAGCTTCCTTTTGGACTTAATCTTTTATGGCAAAAGCAAGACCTTAAACTCAACCTTTCTTTGTAAATTAGATTCTTTTGACCTGGCGTCATCTTTGTTACAAAGCTTCACACACTGCACTACAATAATATTTTTCTTGTGGTGCAATGAACAGCACTGCAGACGCTGTTCCAGATGGGATCATTTTTCTCTAAATTAGCAACTGTCTTAATAGATATTTTCTGTGGCTTCCAAACTGTGTAGTGTTGCTTGAACGAAAATGTAATTCCACTGAGAGATTTCAAGCCCAACTGGGCTTCCAGAAACAAGTTTTAAAAAATTTGTTTGCACAGTCAAAACAAGTTTGCTAGCATACTGTGATTGCGTTTTGAAGCTGCATCATTAGAATTGGATTGAAAATATGAATGTTCTCTGGTATATTTTTCTCACGGAACAGAATTTTCATGCAGGCTTATGTACTAATGTAAGGGTTAAACTAGGGCAAATGTGTCTTGAAACAATGGAAATATTTCTTTGCATTAAGAATGGAAAGCCTCTGGTAGTCAGTACGGTACTTAAATGTAGCTGCTCTTTGGTGGTTTTTGGTTTGGTTTGTTTTTTCGTAATCCCCAGGCTTCAAATGATCTTTATTAATAATAATAATTTAAAAAAGCTTTATTATTTACAACAACTTCATACAAACGAGTTATTTTTGTTATATTGAATTGCTATTTGGTAATCCACATGATGGTGAAACTTTATTTTGACTGCTAGAAAGCTCTTACTTAGTTTTCCGAATATCTCAAAATAGTTGTATTTAATTTATTCTGAGGAAGTTCTAACTTTTTTTTGAATGAGTATTCACCTAATATCACTGGCATGGTCAATAGATTATTAACTATTAAACTTAAAGCTGGGCTGTTTCAAAGTCTTTTAAGATTGCGGGGTCTGTGTCCTGTCTTTGAGCCGCACAGTTTCCCATTCGGTCCATATTCTTCGCGCAGCTCTGTGTCCACCCTGACACATCCGTCCTGAGCTGTAAAAACACTCGGGCATTCCTTCTGCTAGGCAGGATTTTTTTTTTAACGCCAAAACCAGAAGGACTGTTGCCATTTTTTACGATTTTGTCAAGTGGAAGGCCCTGAACCAGCTTCAGGCCTTGCCCTGCAGCATGGCGGTGTCTGTTAGGGCCGCTGTCACCCAGGTTGTGATTCACACGCCGTGTTTGGGTGAACAGCCTAGGGTAGCGTGCTCCATCTCCAGCATGATGACAGCAAAAGGCATTGGGCAAGACCTGATTCCGAGCAAGAATAGCTCCTTTGTGTTTGTGCGCTCGGAGCCGAGCACGTTTTGTGGTGGAGTGCAGAAATGGCTCATCCTCTCACGCCGGAGGCCTGTGAGATCCTGTCGGAGCTATTGTGTTTCGGGAGAGAAAGTGGGATTTTTGTATAGCTGAAGTGCTGATTTTGTGCCCGGGGGGTGGGAGGGATCCCTGCCAGCTCCTCATGGGAGCGCTGAATTTCTCACGTCTTGTGGGGTGCTTTGGTTCAGCTGAGCCCTCCTGTGAAGATGTTACAAGAAGAGCGCACATCTTGGTTGTTAGGAATTAGCCCATGTTGTATCAGTAAATGAGATTTCTATTCACTTTTTAGCTGTTATCCTCTGTTGGCATCCCACTGTGCATACAGTCAGTCCTGCTTTTGCCACTTGGGAAGCAGCGGTTTTCCAGAGCTTCCCAAAATTCACTTCAGAAAAACAATTATGGCACATCTGACCCAGATGCTTATGGAAAACAAAGTGTCTCAGCACAGTGAGTTCTGGGAGAGACCCTCACACACCGGAGCCCATGGTGGCAGTGAGGATAGTGTTGGCGGAAAAAGGCTTTTCCTTAGGTTAACTCAACTGACAGCAAAACACTTTGGTTTTAATTAGTGAGGGAGGGTAAATGCTGGCTGGCCCTATTTCCAACCTAGACCTTTAGATTTCTCAAGTGGGAGTGGTGTTCTTGAACCTCTAAAGCCTCTAATGTATTTTCTCCTCCTGTCCTTTGATTAAGGATTTGTTTGCTGACACTTCAGGGGGCTGTAGCTCTTATGATAGAAGCCCTTGTGTCAACCAAGAGAGAGCTTCTCACTGTTGGTACTTCTGGCTTTCTCTGCTTCCTAGATGTGGTCTAATAGAGGTTCTAATGATCTTGTAAGTTGTGAGTAGAAATAAATCTCAGTACAGAAGATAATTAGGTGGATTTTTGTATTTCCCCAATTGTCCCAAGTGCGTTTCTGTGGACCAGACAGATGGACAACAACAATACCTTGCAGATCTCTTTGTCAGGTATTTCTTTTAATAGCTTATCTGCAAAAGCAAATGTGTAGGATGAAACAGAAGGCTCTTACTTGCTCAATAAACATTTTAAAAGTTAGCTCTGGACATACTTTAAGATGATTTTGCAATGGAAAATAACTGCTCAAACGTACCATGATAGCATTTCCAGTGAACTAAATGTGGTATAAAGTTCGCATTTACATTTCTTTTTATAGCTCAGAGGGTCTCATCTTAAAGGGGTTTTAATATGTGCCAAATGTTCTCAATATCTGTCAAGGTCAATTAGATTTTTTTTTTTTTTCTTTCGTGGAGCAGAAATCATGAAGCATCTCATTGGAATTGTTCCTAGAAGGTTTGAACTTAGCAGATGTATGAGGGTTTTGTATGTCTTGATAACATGGTAAGTTTAAAGCTCAGCAAATTACTTAGCTGGCAGTTAACAGAGGATTCCAGCTGTGCTGATTCGGCAGGAAAAGATACGAGATTGAAGGATTTCCAGCCCTGCGAAGGGAGATCTCTTGGTAGGTAACTGATCCCAGGGAGCAGCTCGGCTGTCGGTCTGAGTGCCGTCTCGAGTCCCGTTGAGCTTTTTCGAGGGCTTCAGCAAGCCAAAACTCAAGGGTAAAATGTGCTCCTCTGGTTTCCAGCTATAAACACAGAGATCAATATCATGCCACAATGTGAACTGTTAAAATTAGAACATGTAGTGTTTGTTATTACTTATTTTTAAAGCTTAACTCTTAACTAATCACAGTACAATATAGAAGAAAGGTTTCATTTGTTATCTTTGGAGTAAAGTACTTAGTTACATTGTGCTCCGTCCCTTGCTTTATTATTTCTTGGCACATGTAGATTTTAGGGCATCTTTCTTTGATTGCTTTCCATTTATTAGCTTTGCTTCTGCCCTTTTACAATTGCAAATGATTTTTGACATATAAGCAGTATTTTTATAGGACTGGTGTTGTAGTTGTCTCTAAGCTTTGTAGTTGTCTCTAACCATCTCTATACTTTAGAATGTGTTGTCAGGCACACCTGCTTTACAATATTTCTGCTTTCTCAAAATTAAGATCAGGCATTTTCTAAAACACCAACAAGGATGTTTTTGAACATTGAATTCTTAAGAAGACAGGCAAGTGTTGAATAGAATGATGGGGAAATACAGCACTGCAGCAATATCAGAGAAAGTTAAGAAAGCTCTTTTCAGTGTTCATTGTTTCCTTTCACTATTTCCCTGTTAAGCAATCAGTACTATCACAAGTTCAAATGTAAAGTTGTCTCTTTTCTTCCCCCCCAATATATTTTTGAGACAACCATGTAATTAATAAACTACTACAATGAAAAATATTGAGCATTCTGCCCAAAACTGAGAAAGAGAACACAATACGGAAGTCCTGTGATTAAAAAAGGGGATGTTATCAAATGCAACGTTGCATTGGCAGAACTTCTGAACAGAGAGGTTTTTTCAGGCTGGCAAGTTGTAACTTCAGTGAAAAGACTGTTTTTCCTCCAGCCTGTTTCACATCAAAGCAGGGATAAAATTGGAGGACTAGTGACAGAAAAAGCCGAAATATTAGTGTAACCCACAGGGAACGTAGGTGTCCGTGACCCAAGGCTGGAGGTACATGTGCGCTCGGGGTAGAATCTGAAGGAAAGGATCACTGATATGGGTGGATCTTGGACCTGGCACTGAGCATCCCAGACTGCACATCAGCATCCCGCAGGAATGGCTGGTGGAAGGTGCAGGTGGGTTTATTTGTGAGGGCCAAGAAACCTTTGTAGGGAGGATGCTGTTAAAGGCCAGGGAAAATGGAGCCAAACAGTCTGCCTGTAAAGAACTACAGCAACTCATATGTCTCCCTTAAGACGAAGGGGTGTTGGCATCTTCACTCCCAGTTTTTTTTTTTTCCAGTTCCATTAACAGATATGCTTTCTCACACTTTCTAATTTCACCCAGAGCAAATAAATTATGTATTAAAAAAAATCTGAATTAAACTGTTTGCTTGTCCTCCTTCCGCTTTATCAATTTGTGCAAATATTTGAAAGGATAGCTAGGTGCTAACCTTGAATGTTTAATGTTAGAACCGACTTCTGCTCATTGTTTACCAAAACAGTAGGGCCGCTGTGTAACAGCAATAGTGTAAGGAAGTGTCAACAGCGAGCACTGGTATTTTAACAGAAGACTTTAATTCAAAATAAACCTAAGTAGATCTTTTAGGGTGAGTTAAACTTACTGCAGCAGCGCCCTCAAGTGCTACGACACTTTAAAGTGTCCCTCCCGTGCGACACTGGGAGTTTATTTGCTGGGCTTGATTCTTTAGCATATTCAGCCCAGAAAGAGCGTATAAATTATTTTGGTGTAATTTTGAGGGCTCACACAGATCTGTGAGGCTGTTGAAATTAATAATGGCATGAAGGGAAGCGTGCTAGTTTGGGAGTTTCTTTTTTAATTGCTCTGTAGTAAGGATGGTGTTGTCAGGACCAGTTTGGCTGGCAGTGATGGTACAAGGAGACGGGAGCACGGGAGCTATCATCAGCCAGGGCAGCAATGCGCCAGGTCCTGCAGGGTGCTGATCGGTAGTTTGGGATGCTCAGTGCCAGCAGAGCCCAGTCCATGGCTTTATAAACTGTTCTTCAACTGGCCTTTTGCTAGTTTAGGCAGTGGAGATAACGGATGCGGTGTGACTCGCTACCTTAATGAAGAACTTGTCTGGATTTAGTTGTGGTATTCACTCTCGTTTGGAGCGAGATAACTACGTCTGGTCAGCTGTGGACTTTTAACCAGCACACTTTTGTAAGGATATAAGCTGTGTGGGTGTAACTATGGCAGTATAAAGCAACTGTGGTCTGCTCGAGGTGTTACATCATCCTGAACATCCCGGCATCCTTACATTTGTGCAAGGAACCCGTAGCTCCCAGGCTCGCTGGATGGTGGTTTTGCCAGCAGAATTCCAGCTCTCCCTGAGGCAGCTGCTGGAGGGAGCCCCGGTTTCAAGCCTGCTTGTCGGCTTCTGAGCAAGAAAATCACAGTCGCTTCCAAACCTGCAGCATCGATTTTTAGCTGTCTGACAAAGCTGGCTCTGTGATTTCCTCCGTTCTCTAGAGCTCCCTTCTGTTAAGCTCTCCACCTCTTGTCCCCAGCATGTATGATTAAAGCAGGCCAAGTCATCTTTGTTCCAAAGCAGAATTGCTGAGCGATACTGGTGTGTCCAGAGAAGCAAATTTAGCCCAAGAGAACAATTCCCTGGGGGTAATGCAATCATAGCACCTAATAATTACCTGTATCTGCAAAATGAACATTTGAAGCGTTGCTGAGAGCAGAAGACATCACTTACAACACTCCCTGTGTAAAAATAACGCCCTTTCTTCCTGGCTCTTAAGGAGTGTTTTTGTAACGATACTTTAAAGTCTCTATATTCCTGGCATATACTATTCAAGTGTGTATTTTATAGTGTCCTTTTGTGTGGGTTTCTCCAGATACAGAGGGAATAGCAGTTGAAATAGTGATAGCAATTTGTGGAATGCATTGCAACATTTGGGCCATACCCACCCTTAATACTGGAGACTTGAATGAGTATTTCTAGACTAAAACAGGAAGAAAATAAGAGGTCAGAGGGAAGAGAATTTAGAAATCATTCAATTGCTTGACTTACCAGAAAAAGAAAATGACACATCTTTAAAATAAACAAAAATAAAGGTCAATGGCCATCTGGAGATCCACTAGCCCCGGTTTGCTTGGGCTTTTTTTTGCCACTTAAACAAGGAAATCTTAAAGCCTTTGGCCCAAGTGCTGCTCTCTGCTCAATGTGGGGTTTCACACAGCTCCTTTGTTAAGTGACCTCAGGCTGGTTTGGACTTGCACAAGGAAGAAATGACTGGTTTTCTTTGGAAGTTTTACCCTCTGGAGCGGTGCTGTGAAGAGTTATGTGATTCAGCCCCTGGTATGGCTGACTTGATGCTCCCTGGCACCAGCTGGAGGAAGATGCTCCCAATTACTACAGTTGAACCCCTTTCCGGGTGAGGTACCCAGCAGACTCCCTAGGTATTTTGGACCAAAACACTGGGGCAGTGTGTGAAATACTGCATTGTATATGTCTGTAGGCAGGCATAAAAGATGGTGAGCTTCGTATTCATGGGAAAGCTGTAGTCTCTGGTTGTCTTTTTCCCCAGCATAATTTATTCTTTCAACATAAAGGATTTTTATCTACACACAGAGCTTTATTTCTGTTTTATTGCATTCTAAGGAGCGAGATGACTCCATTCCAGAAGGAATTATCCTGGAATAAATATGGCCATATACGAAGGTGAGCTTTTGCTGCCGTCGCACCCAGTTTGGTTTATGGGGACCTGCCCGTCTGTGCCCTGCGCAGCTCTGGGATGTTCTGGATGTCCCCCTGCCACTTGAATTCTGGCACGCAGTTAAATGCACCAGTGTGGTTATGATTACAGATACCTTGAATCCATAATCCTGCCCTGTAATCTTACATTACTACTGCTAGAGATACTGGACTTCTGGTCTTTTTCTGAAGGTGAAATGTCCAGTCCCACCTTAGCAGGGGAACAGCAGATATGAAAGGGAACTCCTTGGTCTGGAGCTTGGGCAAAAATGTGGAAATGATTCAGGGCAGAAATGGTCTCCAAGAACATTTTCCAGGGTGGATGCAACTTATTAAGAACTGGAGTTAATCTTAATATAGCGAACCCCAAGCCTTGATCCCAGAAATGGCCATGAGGCTGAGCCCAAGCAGTTCTGCTGGAGAGGACACCAGCAAACATCATGCCCTGTAGTCCAGCATTGCAAGGACAACATGCATATATAGCTTGTTCTCTTTGCACCTTTGCACCCTAACATTGTCCTCCAAAAAGGAGGCGGGGGGGAAAAAAAGAAAGAAAAAAAAAAATAGCGGGGAAAAAATAAAGTGGCACTTTTGCTTAATACGTGGCAGACGTCCAGGAGGAATGTGACCAAGGAGTTTGGTTTTGCTAACAGAAGAGGGGGCCAAAGCTGCGAGGACCGAGGGTGGGTTTCAGGGTTTCAGGTTAAGAAAGGAACAGGGTGAGAACNAAAAAAAGAAAGAAAAAAAAAAAATAGCGAGGAAAAAAAAAGTGGCACTTTTGCTTAATATGTGGCAGACGTCCAGGAGGAACGAGACCAAGGAGTTTGGTTTTGCTAACAGAAGAGGGGGCCAAAGCTGCGAGGACCGAGGGTGGGTTTCAGGGTTTCAGGTTAAGAAAGGAACAGGGTGAGAACGGGAAGGACCAGGGGAGTGAAAGAGCAGAGAAGATAAAAGGACGGATGGGGTTTGCAGGCTTGCGTGGCTGGGAAGAAGCTGAAAGTGGAGGCAGCTGGATCGAGAGCAGGAGACTGACCCGGGGCTCGGTCCGACGGGTGGGCTGGGAGGGACAGGAGCTCCGGGCTGGAGAGGACGGGGCAGGCTGGCTTCTCTGGAAAAGCTTTCTGCGATTTGTAGCCGCCCAACCCAGCTGGGTCCGTCTGGTTAAAAAACTGGGTTTTCACTCTAGTTTTTACATCTGCGATAGGTTATTATTTGCAACTCAGTTGGGAAAAAAAGGTTCCTCAAGCTATACTTTGCTTTAATAATAACATCAGTTTATGTAATGTTGCTGCGCGAGCATTTATTCGTAGCTTGGGTGAAGTTGTACGTTTTGTCTCCCTCTTGCTTCTGCTTTTGAAACCGGGGGGTGTAGCACTTCCATGGCAAATTCAGGCCTTTTGCAGAGATTTCCACTTTCTGCTTGTTAGAAAGCGCTTCCCAGCCCTTGGGCTGAACTCTGCTTCTTCCTCAGACGAGTATTTCGCACCACAGTCACTACAGGACGGGTTTCTCATGGCAGGTTTGTCCAGGGATGCTTACATCTTGCTGTGTCTTCTGAAAGTGTGCTTGGCTGTCATTCTGCAGCAGCTCAGTGAAGACACAAAGAAAGGATGATCTGGATTTCTTGCAAACACAGTTACAGTACTGATAGCGATGTGGCAGCAAAGTTTCCGCTTCGTTGCTTAAAGCATCTCCTCCCAGGAAGGCATTTGCAGAACCGCTGCTGTATTCTCATATTAATGACTTCCAGGATCATGGTTTTCTGTGATTTTGCGTCTAGCCTTTCTGAAAGAAGCTTGAAAATGGCACTTGATTGCTAATGCCAGATCATGGGAGATGGTCAGTGTGAATCCCTGCCTGTACGAGGCAGCTAAAAGCTAGTGGAAATTGGTAGAAATCTGTACATCAGAATAAAAATTCTGTAATGCATGCAATGAACACAGCTCCAAGAAAAGCCTGACCAGCTTGCTGCGCATCTGTTTTGGTGATACGTGAAGTTTTGGAAAAGCGCGGATACACATAGACAGTTTTTGTTCCTGTATAAACAGAGCAATGTGAGTGTATACGTGGTAGGGCTATGGAGGTAAAATACAGCCTGAAAACTCTTGTGCAGACAAGACACGAGGTGATGTGATTTCCCACTGAGAAGCCAAAAATCAAGAATATCAGAAAAGCAACTGAAATGGGGCTATTAGGAGGAATAAATGTAGGTAATGATCTTGCCAACTGTTCCAATCATTTCTTCTCTGGATCCCACCATGGTTATTACTTTTTTCCTCAGCTACAATCCATGGGGCACTGGCACTGAACTTCTGCCGTCAGTCCAAGCAAACCACATTTTCTAGCTCTTAAGAGTACTGAGAAATATTTCAAGTGTACCCAAAAGGCTCATAACTGGAAGGTATATTTTCCTTTAAAGTCTCATAACTTTAGGAGAGTTTGACCCCTTATTTTTAAGTGGCTGGGATTTGCACATTTGTGATAAACTGTACTAAAATATTGTTGTTAGCTGGTGGTGGTGTTTTTGTTGCTGCTGCTTGGTGATACATAAATTGTCATCATCCCTCTGAACTGGGATTCTTTGTTTTGGTAACAACAGAAGAAAACAAGGAAACCTGTGCTTTCAAGAGAGGAAATTTTAAAATACCAAAGTGTGTCAGTTATTAGATGGGAGGTGGCATTACTGTGGCACCTGGTGCCTCTAAGTGGGAAGATGTGGCTTCCACTGAGTTCGGTTTAGTCCTGTGGCTTTTTCTGCTGCACACGTGGTTTGAGTCCTGCACAGGTGCTAATGGAAAATTTTAACATCAAATTCAGAAGGCATGAGTAACAGTGAAGGAATAAACCCCACATTGTTAAATTCTCCTGTGTGAATAATTATTGCAGATAACACTGTGCATTTACATCTTTGCCAGTTGGGGTGCCACTTCTAGACCAACGTCTCCACCCGACTCTAGGGTCACCCTTGAGCCGGCTCCAGCCCCTCTCTGCCCCTAAACCCAAGAACCACGTCTGGAGTCGAGCCAGGAGCCGTTTCCAGCGTTGTTTCTAGAGCCTCCTCTAAAGCCATGCCTAGAGTAATTTCCAGCATCCACCTCTGAGTGCAACATTTCCAGAGCAACCTTCAGACCTGCCCCTGAGCCCAGCTCTGCGGTTGCTGCCCCTGCTCCTCCAGAGTGAATTCACGTGTTGAACGCGTATGGAACCAAACCAGAGCTGCCAGGCGAGGTCCTGCCCTGCGCGGGCTGCCTGCCAGTCCCGGACCACCTCTGCTTTCCCTCCTGCCTCCCTAATTGTACATTTTTCAAGCATGCCAAGAAGGGCATGGGGCAGCCTGCATGGGTTACTGTCTTTTTTTTTGTAATTATTATTTTTTTTTATTATTTTTTTTTTCTTTTTCTTTCCCCGTCCCTTATCCTGATCTCCCCTGGAAGCAGCAATCATTTCAATGTGTGCTTTGTGGAAGCAGAGCTGTCTGAGCCCTTTAAGCGGGAGATGAGCTCAGGTAGAAGGAACGCAAAGAGCTCCTTTCATCAACCAGGGCCCCGCCAGCGGCTCCGGGGCATGTCCGGCCAGTTATAAATGGATCATGTGTTGCTATTTTTAGCCAAGAGAGGATTGTAAATATAAAAGGGTATAAAGTGCAAAACTTAGCAACAGTGGCGTTTGTTTGCTTTTTCTTTTTTTTTTTTTTTTTTTTTTTTTTTTTTTTTTTTTTTTTTTTTTTTTTTTTTTTTTTTTTTTTTTTTTTTTTATCTTTTTTTTTTTTTTTTTTTTTTTCTTTTTTTTCCCCCCTCCCTGTTGGCAGGAATGTGTTTGGAGAGGAATGAAGTTAAAGCAGTAGATTTGCTGGGTGATTGCCTTTGGACTTTGCACTGTGTGCAACTTTATATATACACATATACATACATATATATATGTATCTCTCTCTCACTCCACACAAAGGAGGGGCAGGAGAAGGGGAGTACAGGCTTTTCTGATGCTGTTTAAAGAGATCCAAAAATGCAGCCTGAAATGAAATGCAAGCGCTGGAGGGAGAAGCGGGGGCCGCGGTGGGGGGAGCGGGGGGCGCTNGGGGCTGGGGAGGAGCGGGGGCCCTGCTGCATGGGGACAGAGTTCAGCAAATGGAAAACACTGACATGGGTAAAAATAGTAACCGCGGGGTTAAAAATAGCATCTGGTGAAACAAATGTGCAGTAACTTCTGAAACCCTCCTGGGAACTTTTCCCTTTCTGATCCGCTTCTGCCCTGCTCCCCGTTGCTTCTCCAGCAAGAAATCCCAAAGCAAACCCCTCTGCACGTTGAAAACATTAAAGCAGCGCTCTGCACACCGCAGAGGGTGAGCTTTGGTTACTTTTTGACATTTTTATGGATTTTTTTTTTTTTTTTCGGTTTGTTTGTTCTTTTGCTGAAACTTTGTGCCAGAGAAGGGGGACAAATTCCTCTTTTGCTGAGCCTCTTGCATAGCTCTGGGACAGACCGGTTTGGAAGGTCCTTGGGGTTGTTTCTGACCTTCCCCCCCCTCCTTTTCACCTTTATGGTGTGTGGTTTTTTTTTTTAAATTTAATTTTATTTTGGGGGGGCGTGGGTTGTTGGTGTGGTTTTTTTTTTTTATTTTTGGTTTTGCCTTTTTCTTGTTGTTTTGGTGAATTTTTTTGTGTTTGTTTTTTTGTTTGGTTTGTTTTGTTTTTCCGCTGGTGCGCTTGCTTTGGTTTTTAAGACCCTCGCCTGGCTTCCAGGAGCGCAGACTCACTCTTGTCGTCCCGCTCCGGCCCCTCAGTCCTGGCAGCAGCAAACCCACCAGCAGCTGGATGACAAACTCCCGCAGATGTGCTGAGCTGCAGCTCAGGGGCCATGGCCAGCCCGGGGGTGTCGGGGGGCACCGGGGCTCCCTGCAGATGAGAAGGTGCAGGCGCTTCTCCAGGGGACCGCGGGGTGGAAAAGGGAGGGAGTCGCGAAATGGGCGACGGGAAAGGACAGAGGGACCTTGAGTGGCTTGTTCTGTGGAGCAAAGGGTTGGCTGGTCCCTTCTCTCGGTGGGGCTGGAGATGCGGAGGGCTCTGGGAGCGAGGGTGGTGCTGGGAGGGGGTCAGGGAGGAGGAGAGATGTGCAGGGGAGATGCTTAGGAGGGCTTGCGGAAATCTCCTGAGAGATCTTTTTGCAGCTCTGGCTATAAACTTGGCTTGTTTTGACTGGTCTAGATAACTGAGGCAGAAACAATTATTGTGACAGACAGGCAGACCTGGTTCCTGAAGCTGCCCCACCACAGGACAGGGACAAACAGGAGGGCCTGTAGTTCAGACACAATTACGATTTTAATCAGATATTTTTATTTTTTTTTTTTTTAAACTAAGCAGCTGAAACTTTCCACCTGGCTCTTTATCGCCCAGTTTAAAGGCGCTGGCTGTTTCAGGGGTGCAGTTTGTTAGCGTCTCCTCTCCGGTTCGGTATCTTCACTGGTGTGGATGGAGGGAACGGCCTGGGCTGTCCCCAGGCTCCTCCGCGCCCTGAGCGGGATAACCTGACCTGCCCGGGTCCGTGTGCTCCTCGGCCAACAAACACGAAAAACAAACGTGATCAGTGAGATTACGGGAGTTTCTGTGTTGAGACATTGCTGATGCATCTGGGAATCGCTGCTTGTAGAAGGCAGGTTGGTGCCTCCCCCTTCTCTCAGGTGCTTGTTGGCGTCCAAGGTGGCTGCAAGTGCTCCTGCCATGGTGGAGGTGACAGGGGGGGACATTTCACCTGGCAAAGTGAGAAAGGAGATGAGAGTCCTTAATTCTATTTAGCAAGCTAAGCCCTGAGCATTTAATTACTTTTTTTTTCTTTTTTTAAGGTTTGCACATTCCACAGCTTGTTTCTCTAGGTCATTTTAAATTAGTTTTGATGTTTAAATACACTGCATATGAAGGCTGTCTAAACCCTTTAACCAGTATATTTTTGAAAGCACAAATATGCTTTCATTTGATAGAGTAGCTAAAAAAGAAAAAAAAAAAAACCCACAACTTTTTGTATTTGAGCAAAGCTGTTTTGGTTTTAGATTATGTTGTTCAAATCAGTCTAATTTGATCATTTCATATTTGATTCAGCACATAGAAATGATGCAGAAACTCCTGTTATGAATCTAAACTGAACCTTCATTTTCTTATCAAAATATTATTATAGAAAAATATTAGTCATTCTTGTTGGCGTAGTAAGCAAAGAAACATGTGGATGTGTTAATTTATTCCAGACCCAGCAAAGACGATAGTTTATATAAGTAAAATAAATAATTCTTGACTATTTAATAATTGGATCACTTTAACAATAGTTGACTAATAGTCAGATGTCTGAAACACATCTTGCCCATTTCTATTCTTTAGGGAATTCAATTTTTCCAGGAATTGTCATTTTAAAATTGTTACCTTTTTACATACTTAATATTTGTTGCCCTCCATAATTTATTAAGTCAGACTTAGGAGAAAACAGCTGAAATGTAGTTGGAATTAATCCCTTGGGAGTCTGCAAATAAACTGAGATGATAAATCTTGTGAAGGAGTTTAAGATGGGTATATGCAAGATAGAGTTATTTTAGAAGTGTGTTATTTTACTGTCTAGCACGTGTAAAAAAATTTTGATGCTCAGATATAGTAATGCCTTGGTTAGTAATTTATTGGTTTTGATAGTGTTAATGGATTGTTGAATGATATATGTCCAATTCCAAATTGCATTGGTGGTACAGGAGTGAAAGTAAAAAAAGTGAAAAAAACTTCTCAACACTGTAGTATAAATGTGTCTACATATAGCATATGAAATTCCTGTTATTTCTACATATGGCTCCGCTAATTTATTGGTTGTTAGATTGTTAGCATTGCCTTCTGATTTATTTTGCTCCTGTTCATAACTGCTTTAACACTTTATGTTTTCCCAACTTTGAGAGTGCAGGTGGCATGTCTCTTCATGTTGGTAATTGGTAACAGCTAGCTGAGATTAACTCCTAGGATTATGTTGGTTTAGATAACAAAATTCCACAATTGTATTTTCTCATTTGCCTGAGCTTTAAAGAAATCAGTCCTGCGATTGTTACTTGTAAGTAATAAAATTTAACCCCCCTCCTGCCAATGGTGTGATGGTGAGAATGTTGTTCATAGACTACAAACATCCGTAGTACTGAAACACTCATGGGTATTTTTGCTACTCTCTAAAATAATAAAAATTATATAAGTATTAGAATTTAGAATGCAGTAATAACTTGCCATTTTATTTGAAAGCAATAACTTGTATTATTAAAATGTTAGATAAACTGTGCTTGTTTTATATAGAGAATATATTAGAGAGTTTTGAGAACATGAAAATTTTAGTAATTTTTTGACAATGTGAGATATTCTATCTCTGGAAAGTCACAGCTGAGATCTTGCATTCCTTCTTTGTTCAGAATGATTTTTACAGAAGTAGAATTTTTGGATGTGTGGTAGGGAATTCTATACTATTCTCTATAAACTTAACAGAAGAATTACATTTTGTTAGAAAAAAATAAGACAGTAATTGCAAAGCCAAAAATTTTAAAAAATAAGATCATTACAATTTTTCCTGGTAAAATTTTCCTATTGAATGTTATCACAGTAAAGATATAAAGGGGGGAGGGAGTTTTGAAATAACCTTTTGATACTTGCGTTTTTCCTTGGTACCTGCCCATGTCTCCTTAGATTTAATGCATTGAGTTCAAGATGGCATAAATAAAATTTGTTAATTTAAATTATTTGATAATATGTTTCTTTCCCATATTATAGTTACAAATTAATACATACATGAATGAAAAGACTATAATTAATTTTTAAAATAATTTTGATGTAGTCTTTAAAATTAATTTAGAGTTGGTCCAATTTTTCCTGCAAATAGTATTACATTATTATCACATTAGTATACTTAATTTTGTCAGCATTACTATAAACTCAGTGCTAGAAGGCATGGAGATGCATGAAACTGCTTTACATGTATTTGCAAATTATTCTGTACATTTATACTGGCTCCATGCTAAGGAGTCAGCTTTGTCCTGAATGTGAACTGTAACTGTAGCATTAAACATGCAATTGCAACATCTATATTTAAAGGATAAGTAGGGAATTTGATAAGCAGCAACCATGATTAGATATTTAGAAATCATAGATGATGGGAGAAAGGAATAGTGAATAATTTAGTTTTTTAATTCTAACAATAAAATGAGAATTCCTACATTTTGGTGAAAATAGATTTAACATTTTTCTAGATAGTGAAAAATGAGCACAAGGAAAACTAATATTCTGAGAAACTGTAGCACAGCACATAAAAGAAGGAATGCAATCAGTGAGATACTAATTATGACATTTGTAATTGATCCTTAGTATTTTTTTTTCCCTAGGGAAAGCTAATTCATTAAAACAAGGAAAATGCTGCGAGTCTTTGAGAGGACAGGAACCCAACTTATCCTTGAGACGATTCGATTAGTAAAGCCCACCAGACCGTGTCTCAAACCTGCCCGGAGCTGGGGGGTCTGCTCGCCCTCCCCAACCTCTGCACTTCCCTGGGTGCAACAGCAGGAGCAAATCCTGAAATTACTTATTGCGAGGGAGCTCATTCGCATCAGGAGGCCACACTGGATGAGTAAACGGATGACTAGTTTAGCTATGGTTTTGGTTAGCTGTTTGGCAATACTAGACCTGCTAAACTCTGGTCCCCTTTTAAATATCTGAATGTATTTTAATAATTTTCTTGAGTGAGAGATGTAGGGAAAAGGAAACTTGGCAGAAAAGCTCAGAGCGTTGACTTGCTGTTTGCATATTTGGGAAGGATTCCCTTTGAAATATTCCTTAGGCTTTAGAAAACTGGAAAGGAAAAAGAAACTTATTACAGTAAAACCACTGGTGTAATTAACGTTTCGTAAAGTGATGCAAGGCTTTCAGTTTCCTAAATGGTTTGTTTCCATGTTGATAACAGAACTGAGGGGAAATTATCAAGGTGCAGTTTTAATTTCTACTGTCAGATTGTGCTGGTTCTGTTGCTGTCCCCAGATATTAGTTTGAACGGTTGAAGTTTTCGTGCTCTGCAGCCCCAGCCCTGCCCCACAGCTGATGTGCTCAGTGGGAGCTGCCGGTGGGTCTCATTCCCCATCTGAAACCTGCAGAATGTCAAAGCTGCGCCGGGAAGCTCAAAAGTCACATGTGATCGATTTGCTTGGTTTTAACAACTGTGGAAAAAAATTAAGACGTAGTTATGATTATGTGGTGATTAATGGTGTTTACCCAGATTTATTTTTTTTTCCCCTCTCCTGACTGCAAATCCCTCGCCGTCAGAAATGCATAGCCAGGTATCCAGCGCATACCACTGGTATCTTAAAAAAATCACCTCTCAAAGATCTCTCCCTTAGGCAGCGTGTAGCTGCCAAAACAGACTCCTGCCGAGTATCAAGGGGCATCCCCTGCGAAGGAACCAGGTTTCTCCCAGCAGTTGTGACAGAGCAGCTGTCTGGCATAACCAGAGCTGCAGCTGGATCGTCCCAACCCTGCTCGTCCTGCTCTTTTTGTGAGGGGTTTATAAATACACACTGCTGCTCATGCAGATACTCAGGGTTATGATTCTGTGAGCAGATCAGCTGTTTAAGTCAAAAGTACTAAATGCAACGTGCGTTACCGAACCCAGGGAAGAAAGTGTTCCCGGTGCAGACTCTGCAGCTGCCGGCAGTGGCCCTGGCTGCTCCGCCGCGGTCGCTGGCACCGCGTTCTCTGCGCTTTCTATACATTCAAAACAATGGAATCTTCCCAAAAAACGCTGACAGCTGCTGCCAGCGGTTCAGAGGGAGCCCCTGCACGGTCCTTCGCCTCTGTCGGGGGCTCCGCAGCCACGAAGTCTGCAGCAACGTGCCTGCTCAAATGCTTTCGTGCAGCCCGAGGGAGACGTCTGTCAGCGCTGATCTTAGGAACAACCGTGTTCAGGGTTTTGTGCATCACACGTGAGCGTTAAAACTTGGTCCAACAGGATCCCTCGGCCTGCCGCAGGGGTCTTGAGCGGAGGTCCTGAGCCCGACAGGCCCCAGGGAACCTCCGAGGGGAGGAAAACCCGAGCCCTGAGGAAGATGCAGGTGCTTAGACCTAAGTGTTAGCCCCACCGTAGGCACGGGAGTAATGGATGCACAAATGCAACTTTAGACAGAAGGAGTGGAAAAATGTACTGGCTTTATTGTTACTGCTTCAGTCGAGCCGGCAAGTGAACCTGGTACGGAAATAATGTGGCTACAGGCTTCTTGCAAAACAACGTCACCCCGGAGCACTCAGGGGACCCCCAAACCTGCGGGGCGCAGCCGGGGCGGCAGGCAGGGTTTGTAGGGGCTCCAGTTCTGCGCCCTGCCCGGGGACGAGGCCCACGCTGGTACGACAGCAGCAGGTCCACCTTCCCATATATGGGAAAACCCTGCTCTAATTTTTGCAGTTGTGTGTTGTGGCAGCGCTGAATATGGGGATTTTATCAGCAAAGCTGAATGCTCGTTACACTCACTTGTGTGCCAGTGTCTGGAATGCTGTCAGTGCAGTTGCCACTGCAAGGTGTGCTTGCAGCCTTTATGCAGGCAGGGTCCCAGCGTTTTCTCACCTATTTTGGGTTTTCTAATAGAAGTGTGAACCGGGGCTGTGGCACAGGGCAAGGCGTGATGCTGAGATGCTCTAGAACAGCAAGTGGCCAGAGGGCCGCGTACACACGACATTTTGCATTGGTAGTTTGGTGAGATAGCCCTTAGAGGATAAGGATGAGCATTGCAGCAGCAAATGTGCTGGTTCACATTTATTAATACGTATTATTTTGGTATTATTTGGATTTACACTGAGCTCATCCCTCTACTAATCTGAATGCTTTGCTCTTATCCGAGCCGTTGCAGGCTGCCCGTACAGTGAGTAGACAACCAGCCTGTCATTTCTGTAATTCTCGTAATCTAATTACTGCCTACCAGAGCAGCAAGTAACTTCTGCTAAAAATCCATGCTGTGCAGGCTCGACGCAGATGTCTGACCTGAGCAAGGATCAGCCAAAAACGTCCTGTGGGTTCCTGGGTGCATCAGGAGCCTGAGGTGCCTCTGGGACTGGGACCATGGTTGAATTTTCTCTTGGTTGGTGCTCACCTGTGCATGTTTTGGAGCATACGATGCTTAACCATAGCAATTAAAAGGCTGAGGAAAACGGGAAGGAGACAACCATATCTACCTTTAGGCCAAGGTAGCCGCTTTGTCCTGTGGGCAAATAATTGTAGGAAAACGTCTCCCACCCTGGCAGCCTGGGACGGACAGACCACCCCTCCAGGCACTGCTTAGAATTTGGCTGCTCTAAATCTACTCACTTGGGATTTTTGTTTGCTTTTAAGGAAAAAATAGAACATTAATTATTATTTGTAAAGGGCTACATTCTCACTACAGAACTGCCCAAGTAAAGTTAAATCATGCTGTAGTTATTTTGCTTAAAATATGAAGCAAAGTTTGCTGCCATTGCCCTGCTGACCGGTGTTTTTGAGCCAGCAAGTGCCCGGTGGTGCTGTTCGTGGCTTACCTGATATTTATCCATTGATCTGGGGTGGCAATGAAAACTTTCCTTTGATGCAAGCCTGACTAGTCTAGCAACAGAAGTGCCAGCACGTGCAGGATGCGAATTTAGAATTTTTTCTTTTCATGAACTTGCCATTTTGCAGCCCTTCCTACAAGAAACCGGAATTCAAACCCACTCTGGCAGTTCCTTGCATGGTCCGGGTCGCCGCTGTTTATTCCCACCACGTGCTCTGTTTTGGGGGCAGCACCTGTGAGAATGTGCCCTTTTCTCAGTAGCTGCAGAGGAAAATCTTACAGGTACTTGCTGGCTGCAGCAAGCAGCAGCTAGTTGCAAAATAGTCGCTTTAAAGCAGAAGCTGCCTGGCTGTGCCAAAGCTGGAGGGCCAGCCCCAGAATGGAATGCTTGTAAAAATAAGATGGTAACCATGCGGCAGAGAAGGAGTAGAGACCAGGAAGTTTCAGTGTTACATACAACATGATACTCTGCTTGGAAAAATATTGTCACAATTATAGAGATATGGGCATGAATCCATAGTTGAAAGGCATAACCCAGTACCTATCATTAGGGTGATTTTAATCTCTCATTTCCAATGTCATCTGTGGAAGAAACTCTTTTTTTGGCTTCGAATTTCTCGTGTGAAATGTTGAGCCAAAGGAGATGTGTCTCATCTGGCAAAAGTTTGAAGTAATTGTTTAAGGCTGGTTTTGAATTATATAGGGGGGGAAATTTGTCTTACACCATTTGAAAACATAGCAGTATATTGATTTATTTTAAAATTTACAGGATGATGGATTTATTCAAGTTTAACCATGATATTTATTTGACGGTTTGGATTTTCAACAAAATGAAAGAAAGTGTTCTTTCAAGCAACCTGGTCGTGAAATAAAAACAAGACAGCGACCTTTGAAAGCACGAATGCTGCAGCTACTCAGTCATCCTGGATAACAGTGGGATATCTTGATTTTCTATACATGAGAAATCTTGCAGTTTGCACAAAGAAATTTTTCTCCTTTTTATGTATTTATTTTTTAAATAGCTGAACCAAATCTCTGTCAGCTTGCTTTAAAAGACAGACTATTCCTTGAGCTGTAAGAGAAACCAGCTTCTGCTGGGACGGGGGCTGTAGAGAGGCAAGAGCTAGTGTAAACTCTCTTGACTTCATTCTGCTTCAGGAGTCGCAGAGATGCTTCAATAAGCCCATGTGGGGCACTGGAGAAGGGACAAATCTGACCACAGGAGGAGTGCTGGGCTGATACTTTGTGCCATCAACTGGGAAGATGCTGATTTTGAGCACTTCTGGGTTTAAAAAATATTTAAGAACATATAGTCAAAGTGCCAGAGAGACTTAGAAATTTGGAAAAAACTGCTAAAGGACTATTTGAGTACACTCTGTCTTGCTGTCTTGCTCCCTTTTGCTCCCTGTACCGCTCATGGAGCATCAGAATGACAACACAGACACTGAGTTTTCATCTTTACCTATTAAAGGCTACGTCAACAAAAAAATCGCTTTCTGGCTTTATAATGAAGATGTTGCTGCTGAAAAGTGGGTTGGTGTGCCTGCCTTTGAGCTGTCGCTTTACAGGCGAGCCGTACCTTCTTCTGGTGTCCTGGCAAGAAATTAATGAATTACAGACACTCAACCACTCTTCTTCTCATTACAAATGCATAGCAGCCTTTGCGATCAGAGAAATGTGTTCACATTATAACTTAGCGTATAGAATATTATTACAACAATTCATTTACTTTCCTTGCTTTTTTTGCTTTTACCTTACCACAGTAAGGACAGAGTCATCCATCTCTTGGGTATTTAGTTGCAGGGCAGACAGTTTACGTGTAGGTGGTGGGTATTCCACGTGCGTTTTCCCGTGTTTTGTGCGTTGGCTTGAACTTTCAACCCCCTTAGTCTGGTCTTCAGTGAAGCACATGTACCTGAAGTGAAATCACCCTACAGTGTGTGTGTATATATATATGTATATATGTGTATATATATATTAAAAAAATGTGTGTGTGTGTCAGTAAAAAATGCAAATCCTACCAGGAGAGGGGACCTGGCCCTTGGCTGCGCTATTTGGGTCCAAACATCCTCTTTTGCAGCCCCAATATTTGATACATGTATTGGTTCATATTGCAGTCCCAATCCCTGCTCTGGTTTTGTTGCAAAGATTTTTTTCCACTCCTGATATCCTCTGTCTTTAATAGATAATGCTTTGAAAGTGTTTTTCTTACTAGAAAGACCTTGGCTGGCATGATTCACCTCAGCAAGCAATGAACATATATATATATATATATGTCACCTTTACAAGGCCTACCAAGATACTCTGTGGGCACTCAGAGGTGGTGCTTCTGTCAGAGATGTTGGTATTTGCTTTACAAGGAAGGCAAACCTCTTTAGAACCAGCAAAAACCAGGTCTAACGAAAATAGTTTAAGTAAACAAAGATGTTTCTCTTTTGAGAGGAGGTGGATGTGCCTGTGTAAGGACGTGATCCCTATGGAGTCCGCCCCACCACAGAGTATCAATTAAAAAAAAAAAATCCACAGTGGAAAATAAGAAATAAAAATAAATAAAATTAAAAACAAAACAAACAAACAACACCAAAACAAACCAAAACAAAAAAAAAAACACCCAAAAAACAACAAAACCAATCAGCTTTGTTGCCCTTCCTTTTCAAGCGTCTCATCATTAGGATGCGGTTGGTTGGTGTTTGCTGGCTGCTGCCTGACAGTGTTCCCAATAGGATTTTCCTTTCTATGTGTCTTAAAGAACAACAGCAGATTTCCTCCTCTACATGTGTGGCCAAAGAATTTCTATTTTCTACCAAAATTAAATGTGGTCGTGTATAGCAATGCTGTGCGTGTCCCTCTCCCCATCACCTCGGTAAATCTCTGCCTGGATTGAACCAACGGGATATCTCAGCCTTTTTTGTAGATGTAGTTGAAGGCAGGTGACCTTTGTTATTTAGCAGCTTTATTGTCGCCTGCTCCACCTCGTGTACCACTTGTATTTCCAGGAAAAATACAAGAACATTTTGAAGTATGCAGGATGGAAGTCGTCTTTGAGAGGCATCCTACAAACTTTCCTTGGGAAATGATTTGTTTCTTCCTAGGAAACTTGTAGCTCTATTTAAACTTATTTTTTTTTACTCCATAAAAACAGAAGGGAGATGCTGCAGCCTAACTGCAAAGCTTGTTTTGTATTGCTTGAAAATAAATTGTTTCCCTTGACCTGGGTGGGAGTTTGGATGAAGTTGCAGCAAAGGGATATAGCTTAAAATATAGGGTAGAGGATGATGTCTACCCCCTTTTAAATCTATGATAACCAATAAGCTTAAGTAACTTTGTAAGTATTTCAGAAGGAACCTGAACAGTGGAGAGCACTGGTATTTTAATTTTAAGAGATTAGGATCATTTGTTTAGGCAGAAAATGTAACTCGTTTCTGCATCAAGTTGTATTTTTGGCTTGTAGACTTAGTGCCTTTAAAAAACACCGGTCGTGATGTAAAGACTTGAAGATGTAATATAAATACTTGGAAATGCAGACAGCAACATTGTGTTACTCGAAAAAGTAACAGGAAAAAATGTGATGTCTGTGATCCTGTCAGCATGCCAGATATCATAGCACCTGAAACTTCTTGGGAGGTTTTCTTACAGCTTTGTTAGTTCAGACCCTGTGTGGATCAACTTTTGCGTGTTTTTCAAGTCAGCAAGACCGCAAACAAGGATTTAGAGGCTGTAAAGCAGTAAAATTGCAAAGGAGAGACACTGAAGTTGGAGAAAAGGGACTGTGATATTTAGTTTCTTTTTCTTGGCATTATTTAGACTCCCAAATGACAACGTTTCTAGTTTTCTAGCACAAAGGAGGCCTCATGCCGTTCAGGATCTGCTGTAAAGTTCTAGTACAGATCATTCTGTATCCCAAACAATTTATCTAGTTCAATGATATTTTTATTTCACAGCAACAGTTTATAGACTCTAGTCTAATAGATGGTATTTTTGGAAACCTCCTGTTTATCTAACAATAAAAGACAGGATGGAATATCAGCTTCCATTTAGATTTTCCTAAATTCTCTCCCATTAAATCAATAACATTTTTTTAATTAGACTTGCTTTGAAGGAGAAAGATTAAAAAGGAAAAATTAAAATACTACTTAAAAACAAATACTGAGGCGTTAAAAATGTATACCGCATTCATTTCAAGTAAGTCAAATAATCTGGGTGGGTTTTGTTACGACATCAGAATAAAATGTAGTTTTAATCACAGGAGTGTAGCTGATTCACAACATATATTGTGAATGCTAGAATAAATGCGAGCAGGCTGTTGTAACTTGGGGTTTGTGCACATCGGTCTCCTGTGCTAAATCCGAGCCGTTGCGAGAGAGACCGGGAGACTGGGGAGAAAATCAGATCGAATCACTTCTTGACAAATTGACTTCCAGAAAATAACAACATGCTCCCTCCGTTTTTGACTACATCCAACTACCTGGAAGGAACTTTATGCACCTAATCAGCCGCAGTAGCACTTTCGTTTCTGTCACAGCGGTCTAAATAAATGAATTGACCATCTGCAATTAATTCGCATTGTACAAATAGTTTGAAGCCTGAGTCGTCTGTCTTCCGAACAGAACAATCTATTTTTAGCTTTTCAAGCAAGCCTGTTTTGTGTTCTTTGTAGAGTCAGCGACATTCTTTCAATTTTTCAGCTTAATTAACACAAAAGAAATTGTAATCTGAGAAGGCAGCAGAAACAAGAACCCCCTGAAAACCATGAAGATGGCAGCTTTGCAAAAGATAGCTGGCAAAAAGGGAAGAAAAAATAAAGTTGAGAGCAGTTTGTGGGATTTTGGCTGGATATTATATAGGCTAAATTTATACATACAGTTTGTTGATTCACAGGGAATGCTCACAGGTCGTGCAACTAATTTTGGATTCTTTATTCTGAAAATGATGAGGGCCACAGCACGGACGTTTTTGCAGCTTTCTGAAGGGATAACAACTACAATGGAAGACTACTTGTGAAAAAAGGATGTTTCTGTAGAATTACATATGTCTGGCCTGGGCGTGAACGTTGATTTGTGCTCCCTGGGTGGTTGAGGGGACACCGAATCCCCTCCAGATGGACTGTGTGGAATTGCAGTTGTGGGTAAATCTGTCTTTCAAGCTCAGGTATATTCAGATATATGTAATTTTTATTAGAATCATGCCCTGACAAATGCAAAAAAAAAAAATCCATCACAAGATGGATTCTGTGCTACGTTAGGAGATGTGTAGTGATGGTTTGAGGAAGGAAGGCGCAGCTTAGTGCTCAGAGGAATTAGAGAGAAAGCGCTGGTTCTAGGTACAAAAAAAGGAAGAGGAAAGCTGAACAACAGAAAAACGTCTGCAATCAGAGGATGTTCAGAAATCATACTTTGAAATAATGATAAGATTTCTGTGCCTGCTGGCAGGTGCTTTTCTATTTAGATATACTAAATACACAGCGTTAGCATTTGCTGTGCAATAGTATTATGCATGCATAGCGTGTAACCTTCCCAATTAAATGTTTTCCCAAGTATCCATTTGTGGGTGCTTGTGTGAAATATGCAAACGGAGGAGCAGTGGCTCCTATATGTATGCATAGTGGCTCCTATATGTAGATATTAAGTTGTATAACATGGAGTATTTAGAGATATTTAGTCACCTAAAAATACAGCAAAGTTCCTAATGGGATTCTTCTGCAAATACTGTGGTAGGTGTGACAAATAGATCCACCTCATAGATGCAACTGGAAGCCCTTTTGGAGATCTACCTGCATCTTTAGTTATTAATACAAAGGTACCTTTTGAAATCTGGTCTCCAGGTGCTTTTACGAACTATTTTCCAACTGATTTCCAGCCGTCCTGAGTAGCAATTTCATCTGGTTCCTTCCCAATACTTGTATATGAACAAGTCATACCACACATTGCAGAAAAGATGTGCAGAAAAAGGGTTTGTTTAGCGAGCTGAGTTTAGTTCTCAGAACTGTAAGTGCTTTCGAGTGTATCAAGTTAAAGAAGCAGTCATGACTGCCTCCTGATTAAAATAAGGTTCTGCAGTGTGTTGCAGAAATGGGCTCCCACAGGATGCCACCGACTTCCCCAGCTCTAACCAGTTTTGCAATACAAGAGCCTCACATCTTAAAATAAGTGCTGGGCGAGATTCCTTTCACTGCCAAGGGCTTGTAAGACTCTATCCTCTTTTACCTTCACTGCAGAAACAGGCTCTGTTTTCCATTTATAAATGAAAAGTGCAACTGAGCAGTTGGGGAAGAGGAGGAGGAACATTAATGTTCTTGCTAAGAAATAATAATGAAGTTATAAGGCTGTTGCAAAGCCCTTGTGAAGGACTAAGGAGGTGTGTAACTGGTGTGCGTGATCTACGGGCAATGAGCTGAGAATAAAAGGGAATCACGGGAAGCATTGGGACTGTTGGTTTGTTCTTCTAGAAACTCAGGGAGCCCGAGTGAGGTAACCTGTGAGTTCCTTTAAGAGTTATCGCACTCCTTTTAACTTCAAGGTCTTCATAGTGCCAGATTTTATATGCAAGTCTAACTACAGGTAGTATGAAAGCTGCCGATCAATGCTGAAAGGTGGTGGTGAATATTAAATACTACCAAAAAAATCAGCTTGCATACTTTTGCATGAATTTGAATTGTGAATTTGCCCCACACTATGCTAAAGGGGAGGCAGAGGAAAAGTAATGATAGTATCACCTTTCTCAGTATCTAAAAGCAGGCAGAAGAAAGTAACAGGCACAACTTAGAAATGAATGGGACTTTAATTGTTGTTTGAGTTTTCCATTCTGGGCAATATGCAGGTGGGCCTTTTGTGTCTAAGGGCTAAATATACTATTGATACTAATATGTTAATAAGTCTTTACTGCTTTGATTAAAAAAAGAAAAAAAAAAGTTGGTATTCATGAAATAATTTCGGTGCATTAAGAGCAACAAGATAGAATTTTGTCATCTCCATACTCTTAAAGTTTTGGATCTTTGTTTAAGGAAAAGTAAATTTAATTCCTAAAGTATAGCTAAATATAGTAACAAAACAGGAAATATGTCCTAAAGTATGTTTGGTTTAAGCCCCATAAGAAAGTCTATTTAAGGATTCTTCTGTAAGGATGTAAATTCTGAAATATCTATTTAGTGTAACAGCTGTAAAATATGTGAGGTAGTCAATCATACCTTTGGCTTTTATACTGAGCCAGCTTACTTGCCAACATAAACAAAGGCTTAAAGGCTTACTTTTTAGACATTTCAGACAGAATCCAGAGTGAAACTTTCGCTTCGTCCATAATATCCTAAATATTAATCAAGTATTTCTGAAAGTAATCAACCAAAACTGTCACTTCTAAAGACAGCATGAAGGTATCTTCCGCTTCATCCATTTTATTCTTGCATGATCATCTCTTAAGAGATTTTTTTTTTTTTCCCCATGCAGGATATAATATGTTGATCATTCCTTTAGAAGGTCTGCACCAAATATATTCTCTGGGTCATAAGTCATGTCTGTAGACCCACTACATTGTTAAATAACGGGAAATATTCACCCATGGAAAGGACAGAAGTAGCACCCAGGCTGTGGGCACTGAGCGCGCCACCAAGTTGAGGGACAAAGTACTCCAGGCCCTCAAGTATTCAAGAAAATTGTTCGGGTAGTTGACTGTCCACAGCCCTTCTCCATACATTTAGCCCTGAAAATATCCTCCTCAATGTAAAGAGACATATCCTTCAACCTCTGTTAGCTGCTGGAAATCACCCTTCCTGCACGAGGAGTTCTGCAGCAGGCTTCTTCCCAGAGACAGCAGGTTCAGTAGCAGTGTCAAGGACCATGTAACAGGCAAATTTCAACTAATCTTTAGAAACTAGCTGGCTCGCTTTCCACGAGGAATGGCCAGAAGCCAAAGCTGCATAGTGTCGCTCAGCTGCGCCATCCGTTTGCATTCTTTACTCTCTGTTGATCATCTTCCCTACACCTCTGTAGAGACTCTGGCATGAGTTCCTTACCTCTTGGCTTTACGTGCAAGCCACACAAGAGGTCCCGCAAGAATATTGAGAAGAGTTTCACTGCTTGGCGGTTTTGGATTTTGTTTTATTTTCTTCATAGATGTTACCTTGTGATGGCATCGCACGTAAAGGCAGTCTTTGTGTACCGTATGCATGGTGAATCAGATACTTTCAGGGTGTGTTCAACATAATGCAACCATTTGGCATTGACAGCCTTCTCATCCAGAAGGCTGGACAAGCAGACCAGTGGTATTTGTGCATATAGTTTGTTCTGCATGTCCACGGTGGCCTTTTGGTCAGATCATATTTGAAAAAATCCCAAACGTGTGGTATTGTTGGCTCGGTTGATGCTCCTCACTGTACCGAGAGGGTACTACTTGCTGGTCTCCATCTGTGTTTTGATGTGGCTCATGCTGGTGAAGCAGTTCAGCGGTAGGGAGCTGTGGTCCTTCGGTGTGTAATCTGTAGACGGCGCTGACTACCAAGGCTCATTCTCTGGTCCGGGCTTCATAGTCCTCAATAGGAGCTTCTAACTGTAGTTTATAATTGGCTTCACTGCTTTCATCTATCTTGCAGAAAGCAGGGGAAACGTCCGTGTTCATGAAAAGGAATCACAGAAGGGTCACCAAGTCTTTTCCTGTTCCTCCTCTCCCCGCTTTACAGATGATTACTGCCAGTGTAAAACATAAAGATGCTTTTTCCACAACCCATAAGGAGTGAGGGGCCATGTCAAGCAAAACTATGGATCTAACTAAGCACAGCACAGGTCCCTGGGTCAGAACTTGGGACTGAGCCTCCAGATCTCTACTCGAGGACTTATCTGGTCTAGTAATCAAAACTGAAAGGGCCTGGCCTTTTAGGGAGGGAGGAACCAAAGCATTTGTGCCTTGCATTGATTTTGATGGGAGTTGTGGCTGCTTAGCTGTTCTAAAGTATTTTATTCTGGCTGCCATAGTTGTTTCACGAGGTGCCCTCATTTCACACCGGGCAGTCCCTGGAGAGCAAGACAAAATGTCCATAATTTATGGAGTTCTGGGTAAGTGATATGGTAGTTGGAGATCTATATGTTTAGGGCCTTAATATCCAAGTATGCATTTTCATCAGTGTGACAGAGTAGCTTTTCACATTATAGTAAATAATAGACCTTTCCGCCAAGAAGAAATTGCAGTTTCTTCTCAATATTGCGATGTTGCTGAAAGCCCATCAGACGGTAGAGGGAGCACAAGTTAACAGTCACTTTTCCCAGTGCCATGGGATAGCAACGCAAATTGTATGTAAACCAGCTAACAGAACTGGAAGAAAGAAATAAAAGGGTGAAAGCTGTGGTGGTGAGTAATATACTGGAAGTGGATGAAAGGGCTGGAGGGAACAGGTTAAATGCCTGAGTATTAGAGAATGAGAAGCTAAATATGGCATCTTGATATAGCACGTGGCAAAGGGCCAGATCTGTTAGTTCGTAGATCTTAACCTGCTTCCAATATTTGGGTTTGGGGAGGATTAAAAACAAGGAGAGGAGTTTTTTCAGGTTCTGGTTTCGACAGCGATGCAATCTCTGAAGAGCAATTTCAGTGCTGTGGAATCCAAACCCAGATTCTCGTCCTGTGGGACCTTGGGATCCAAGCCACAACCCAGCGTCGTTTCTTCAGTCTGTCTGTACCCAACGCTTGATAACTATGCTCCACAAAATAATTTGCCTGCAGCTACAAAATGTAGTTAGGTGGTCGTGGCACTCTGGAAATAATACCTAACATTCTTGACAACTGATACATCAAGAATAGTGTGCATATTTAGCTTCTACCTCTGATTATAAAATGTAGCATCTCTAAGGTCTAATTTTCTTATGCTATGCGTTAGACATGTTTATGTTACGCAGTACCAGGACCAAGACAAGTTGCTAAAATAGAAGGTTTCTTAGGAATCAGCTGCATTAATGACTTTGTTATAACTGATGATATAAATGAGAATGACATTTATATAACAGACTTTCCAGTATAAAAGCCAATGTCTGTTGGCTATAAACACTCAGAAAGCTTTACCATGAAAAATGGTAACAATCAGGGGTTAGATGTTACATTTAGAGAAAATGTAGGGCAAGATGCATGGATCTACTGCGTTTTTGATTGCCTTTTTCCAAGTGGAATGGCTTGAGCTGAAGTTAACTTTTTGCTGCTTAAGAAGATTATATGGTTCATAGAAAAATAATTCAAACTGCTTAATTTTTAAAGCTTTTTTAATAAGAAAACTTCAAAGAGGTTCATTTTAGAGTAGGATTCAAGTAATGTAGGTAAGGTAGTTATATATTCCCTCACTGAAATGTAGTTTGAAAAATAGACTCTCATGGCACCTATACAAGTATTTCTATAGATCCTTATCTGTAAGAACAGAAACTTTTTTTTTTTTTTTTAATTAAAGATCATTATAATTGCTAATGGATGATTGTTTGGGGGCATACGTGAGTCAAACTGCGGTTTTGAGAACACCTTAACCTTCACCGCGTCCTTCGCCCTGTGCTGGAATGTCTGTGCTGAATTAAAGTATGGGGCCGCGTTGCGGATGCCCTGTGCCCTCGCCAAGGAGAGGAGCACCTCCGAGAGGATGGATGAGAAAGCTGAGAATCATTCAGAAGAACTGAGGAACAGAATTTCCTAAGACTGTGACCATTTTGCAGAGAAGCCCGTTAGCGGTTTGGGAAAGAAACGAAACGAAGATCCGCTAAAACCAAAGCAAAGGGGCAGGAGAGATGTTCAAATTATTTAGAGGAGAGGTGCTATCTCACAAAGAAGCTCTAGAGAGATCAGAAGCAGACTCATTGCTGCTAGAAATGGTGTCATAGGAACAAGAGATGATTGGGTTTTTTTTTCGTGTGTTATTCCTTGCTTACATGTTTTCGTTAGCTTTTTAATTTTTGTTTGGTTTTTGTTCGTTTGTGGTTATTTATTTGTTTGGTATTGGTTTTTGAAGTTTTTTGGGGAGGTATAGAGGTTTTTTTTAAGACTTGGGTGTCTATGACTAAGAGGTTCCTTTGCTAAGCCTATACTGCTTTCTTTTAGGAGCCCTTTAAGGATATACTACTGGAAACCCAGAGTTTCTCACAGCCAGTATACCCTAGGATAATGTGCTGAAAGTACTGTCTCCAAAAAATTGTTCAATGAGTGTTGATGTGTCCAGATAGAGCACTCCATGGTGTAAGCCACTTCAGTTCGGGTCTTCAAAGCTCCTCAGTAGTGATTCATTCATGATGTATATCTGTCTAGACATGACAACTTGATGCAATAAAAAGGTTTCTGCTCAGGTGTTAAGAGACAGTAACAATTACCTAATTGTTACTAGGGCAGGAGGTCTCCAGTCATGGTAGATTATTACTGTCATGTCTTGCCCCGTCATCTTCTGTGCCTGCAGAGCAGTTTGGAGTGTTTGGATCCACTCGGTGAATCTACGTGCTTTTACCACCTCTCTCCTGAGTTGTTTGCTGCTGCTTAGGGGTTTCACATGGATGCTTCTATTATATAAAGAGACCTGCGGTAGGACACTCTTTGGGGCAGTTAGATACTGCAGTCTGTTTTCCTAGCCCAGTGAAAGCTCTGCTTCAGCACTTCACATTCGTAGTTTCACAATATAATCTTGGTTTCAGCTCTCTGGTAATAGGAATCCCTTTTTTCATCCTTAGGCAAGGAATTTCTTAGCCTTTTTAACTTTTAAACAGTACTAAGCATATACAGATCACCAAAAAACACCATTCTTACCTGGTTTTGCTGCACAGTTTGATTTAGATTCTTGCGTCTTAGATTGGGTCACTGTCCCTCTGCCCATCAGCTCTTCATGCCTTCCCTCTGATTAGCTTGGCCAGCGTGCGCTGATGCATTCCCTTTCAGAAAGAGTCTGAAGTCCAGTCTTTCTACCCCCTTTTCTTCCCTCCAAGCCAGCTTTTAGGGTGGAGAATTATTAATTCTTATTTCTAGGCTGGAAGTTGGGAGAGATGGTCTGTGCTGGTAGATCGTGGTGGCTCTGTTTCTGCTTGGTGCACATCGTTGTTCAGCTGGGAATGGAGTCTCTTCAGCAACAGGGATGCTTTCACCCACCATGGAGGGTATGATACCAAAGAAATGTAAAGAAACCTTATAGCCAAAATGGAGTTCACAAAATAAAGCAGGCTTAAAATTTTGATGGAGAACTAGTTTTGGTGCCTTGGTTCCTTTGGCCTGCCAGAACTGTGAATTTATAAACTCCCTCCCTAGTTTCCTTATTCAAAGAAAGCAAAACCAGGAAGCTTAAACTGCATTTTTCTTTCAAATGGATATTAATGGCAAACGTTATGAGGTACTTGCTCTGCTCTGTAACAGTACACGTGTCCATTCATGAGATGGTCCAGACAGAAGAGAGGATTAGGAATACAGAATTTAAGACTGAATTTGAAAAGGGAGCACAGGAACCTCAGGCCCCAAAATATGCCCTGAAAGTTTGACTTTATTTCACACTGTCGGCCAGGATTCTTCTTACAGCACCATGATATTCATAATAAAGAAATAAATTAAATCCACCCCTTCCTGTATGCTTTACAAGACGCAGCACTGTGCATGCTCAGCACATGTGTAGTTTTGATAAAGAGACATTATCGAGCCTGAAATAATTTTAAACAAAACAAATAATGTGGCTGCCCAGCACTTCCTCTGAAAGTTGTTCCTTGGACAAATCTTCCTTAACTCTCACGTGTATGGAGTTAATATATATATCCATCACTAACACCAATTCATAGAAAGAATGTTTCAGACTAAATGTACGGCTGTGTATTTTATATATAGGGTGTGAAGTGCAGCCGTGCAGGAGGGCCCTGCCTTCAGCCTGGGATTGCTGGGGCCAGGAGGGACTCGGCATCTCCTGCGTGCCCCACAGTGCGGGGCAGGCGGGGGACAGCGGTCCCCGAGCCGTCCCCCCGGGGCTGCTGGTTGGGGGCAGCACGGCTTATCCGTCACTTTTCTTATTTATGGGCTGGCAGAGGAGCTGCAGCGGGGTTAGAGCCGTTGGATCCCCTGCCCGTGTCAGCATCCCTGGATCCTTGGCTGTTCAGAGGGCAGGATGGGCCTGCTGCAGACATAGCTGTGATCCCACCCGGGGCGGGGGAGCGGGTTCTCCACATCCAGCACCGCGGTCTTTGTCCGTGCTGGGTTTGTGGGGAGCTCCGTCACTCGGTGCTGACCCCCAGGAGGGGATTAGCGGCCTGCACGGCTGGTCCGGGTCTCGGGGTGCAGGGCTCCTGGGCTCGGAGGAGCGGGGGCTCGGCCACGCCGCCTGCTCTGCTCTCTGTTTACACAGCGTAGACTAAGCTGTAAAAAGCCGATTGCTTCAGAAGCGAATAGGTCACTCTTAGACAAGAGAGCATGCACAGAGCAATGGAAAAACAAATCCGTTATTGTAACACCAGAGAGCATAAAGCAAACCTGGAGGTGACCTGCAAAAGAACACAGCACTGGGTTTCTGCCCTGGTTGGTGCTTTATGGTGTACAAAGAAAGATTGAGAAGTGTGCAGGCTTTTTTTTTTTTTTTTTCCCTATTTTCAAAATAAAAAGTATCTTTGTCTGTTACTTTGAATGTAGCAAGGATGACGATTCCAGCTTTCCCTGGTTTTGCTGGAGGGCCTGTGGCAGAAGGACTCCACAGAATACTAGCAGCTTTCTCAGCATTTTCGTTTCAAAAAGAGAGTGTTAAGATTTTGAACAGAGCCTATTTTTTTTTTAATCTAATCTTGCTGAGAATGTCTGAGTTAAAGAGGTGTTAAGAAAAGGAAGGCAGACTATTAAAAAAAAAAAAATCGCTTCCTTTTTGAATAATTATTTTATGATGAGACGTGTAGCAGAAGGGCTTAAAGGTCACCAGCGAGATCAGGGCCCCTTGGTTCTCCGTGCTGTGCAGACATGTCAGAAGTAAACAGCTTACAGCCTGTATGAGAGAGGCAGATAAAAGGTGGTTGGAAAAAGAGGCAGAGAAAGGGAAGAGGCTCATCCAAGGTCAGATCGGAGGCTGCGCTGGATCCAACGCTCCGCCATAGATCAGGTCTCCTGGATCCTGTTCCGCTGTTTGATCCCCGCGCTCGTCTCTTCACCACTGACATTTTGTGAGTGTTCAAACTGGCCCAGACACCCCCCTGGGCTGGGTCCAGAGGAGGGGATAATCCTTCCCTGCTGCTGGTTTTAATGTGGTAGAGGCAAAATCCCAGTCTTGGACCGCAGGTTCTGACCCAGCCTGACCCCGGCTCCCGCAGCCCTGGCGATGCGTGTCTTTCCTGGCTTTGTCTGAGACAGAGCAACAAGGGAAACCTTTCCTTGCACACCTGAAGACTTGGAGATAATAAATTGTTTTATATGCGTTTCTAAAATCTAAGACACACACACACACACAAAAAAACCAACCCACCGGAAAGACTTATTTGGAACGCTGGGAAAGGGTCTAAATTCTGCAACTGCCCTAGGGTCTGTGGGGCACTCTCATTTAACATCAGGGCACTTGAGAATTAATGATGCTGTTAGTTTGCCAGACAGCCAGGATCTTCCAGGAAAAATAGGGTACAAAAGACCCCTATTCTATAGTTGTGTCTGTATGTAATTTTAGGACCTAGGCTTAACGTATTTCCATCTAAAGAAAAAGATGGGAGAAAATACCCTTTCTGAAAGGGAACACTTTCAGGCTTTAGCAGTGCAGAGACAGAAGAGCAAAGTCACAGTTCTGTTTTCCTTGCAGATCGTCTCTAATAATGGCTCCTGGTAGTGCGAGTATTGTGGTTTGCTAGCACTAAAATGTAAAGTTATTTTGAGCGTGAAAGCCTGAACATCGTTCTGTTTAAAAAAAAAAAGTAAAAGAAGGAGAGGAATGTTTACAGCACATTAAAACCTGTGCGACAACTTAGCAAGACCTATTTTAACAATCCTCTTATTCCCCTTCCTGTTATGCGCCATAAAATGAGAACGCGGTGTCAGTGATAAGTAATATTAGCGCGGAGGGACAGCTCAGCGTGCTGCGGGGTCAGGCCGAGCCTAAGCCAGGCTCAGCCCATCGCGCCCTGCGCCGCTGGGGCGGCCGAGCCGGGAGCGTCCCCCCCTGCGCTGACCCCCCGGCAGGAGGAAGGTTCCGGAGTTCCGTGCTGCTTTGCAGGAGCTAACTATAACCTGGAATTCAGAAAACACAGCCTCTGCTACCGCTGCCTCCCTGGGCTTCGTGACCCAGACGTAACGAGGATTAAAGCAGAATAATTCTTTATTTAAAAAAAAAAGTTTGTAGTCGGGGGTAGGTCTGCAGTGATTGTTGATAAATATTGAAACTAAATCTGAGAAAGGACGCGTTCCTTTTTTTTTTTTTGTAATCGGCATTCCATATGTGTTATGCGGAGAGCGAGGATGTGCTGCTACTTCTGTTACATAAGAGGGTTTGTTGTGGTTTTTTTTAAAATAAAGTGCAGTATGCGTGAGTAGTGAGAAGGAATATCAGGAAAAAAAACTGCACGAAAATAAGAAAAGCTCCTAGGTGCAAAGCTCTTACTCAGTGTTTTATTTCCATAATCCCATGAGTTCCTTAAAGTCTCTTAATGTTTCTGAGGAAAAGCCTCGAAGTGAGAGGAGGGAAGCACGGTTGTTTTTTTTTTTTCCTTTGGTTTAAAGGAAGGTCTTGGTTAATTCTATTAGTAGACTTTGGGCTTGTTTTTATTTAAAAACAAAACAAAAATCCCTCTCAAGTTCAGAATTTCTGTATGGAAAAATTCTTTTTCTTTGCCAGAGAGAAAAGCATCTCCTTTTCATTCTGTTTGTTTTGGAGTATCTGTACTTAAGTGTTTTGTGTTTGTTCTTTATTGAATACATTAGTGGTGCGTTATTTTATTCCTGACAATGCTCATTTCATTGCGACGGACGGGCTCACTCCCATATGACAGTCAAACTTGTCATTTTACTTGGTGACCCTGCTTTGCCCTCTCTGAGTTTGATTGATAATGGTTTAATTTCCTACCTTGTTTACCTTTTAGTGCTTTTAAAAGTGATTTTTGTTCTGGCCACTGCAAAGGAAACAGCTGAAAAAAAAAGCACCCACGTTGGATTCTTGCTCCAATTCCAATCCGTTTGCTTTGTTTTTCCTTTTTAGATTATTGTTTGGCTTTAATTTGTTTGTTTCTCCTCTAAACGGGTTTGAGATTACTCAAGGGTTCCTTGTTCAGCAGGTCAAAGGGTAATTCGGAGACTTTGAAACCATCTCCCTTTTTATCACCAAGTTTCATTCTTGCGAGAGTCCAAAGGATTTTGCAGGACGATAGCTGGTGGAGGATGTCTCCATCTAAGGAAAGCGTGAGCAGCAGACCTGAGTCACTGCGAGAGGCCACGGGAGCCGTTGTAGTGTTTAAAGCAGATGAAGGAAACACTGATCTAAGTCTAAATAACAGCCTCAATTAATCCTTAGATATAACCAACTAAAAAACTCAGTTTATTGCGGATTAAATACGTTGAGACTGATAGGTTTGATACTCACCTACTAGTCACTTCTGTGGCCCAAGATGAAGGTCCACAGTTCTGTATTTCTGAAGCTAAAAATTCTAACAGACTTCAAACCAGAGAGGTATCGATACACGAAATAATGCATTGTGTGCTATTAAAAAATGTGCTTTAACCGAAAGAGTCAACCTGTCTCAGAGGTAATCCCTGCTTTTAAAAGAGGGTCCAAACCACTCAGCCACGGCGCTGTGAATTTGTAGAACAGCAAAACAAAGCGTAGAGTAGTATAGGATCCTTCACACAAATCCACAAGTACTTCTTTCTGCATAAGATTTTAATCCTCAAAGGTGCTGTGCACAGGGGAAACTTCTTTTGCACCTTTCTAATATAAATTCACTCACTGTTTATTTTTTTCCCAATACTTTAAATCCCTTGAAAATCTTAGCAGGGAAAAAAAAAAGGAAAAAAAATCAAAACAAAATAACCAAAACCAATCCATCTTTGTTTCTTACAAAGATATACAAAAGTAATACATTTCAAGTGAATCACAGATAGGAGAAGAATACATAGGGGTTTTTTTGTTGTTGGTTTGGTTTGGTTTGGTTTTTTTAAGAAAGCAGAGTATGGACATTATCCTACAATAGCATATTTTCAGCTGGGGGGGAATCACAGGGTTGCAAATTCTCAGTGAAAAAAGATTGAGCTGTCTTCCCCTTGAGAATCCATCTCGACATGATGAGCATCTATGGCCCAAACTCAGGGGTGCAAGAGCCTCACAGACACGAGGACCAGGGAGAGGAGGGAACTGAGCTGCACAGCTGGAACTGCACCGTCACATCTGTAGTGAAGTGAGCCGTGGTTTGTTGTTCACTGATCCCCCTCTTTGACAGCTTTAAATCAGAGAGTATTTTGCTTTTTGTTTTGTTTTGGGTTTGAGTTTTTTGTTGGTTGGTGGGGCTTTGTTTGTTTGTTTTTTCACACACACAAACCTAACTCTCTTTCGATTCCTCCTGCGATGAGAGGATCGTAGAGAGGAACGTTACCAACTTTACAGTCCGGGTTTTCAAGTGGAAAGAGTGTAAAGTAAATCAGAGATAAAGGTGTTGCATTTGTGTTCCCCAGATTAATTGAGCTCTGTATCCTTCCGTGAGAAAGACTTGCTGAAAATAGGCTATTTCCTATAAACAGAAGCAGATGAAATTGTACAGTTAGGTCACCACTCTGGCTTTTACTTGTTGAGCTGCAAATTTTATCTTCTCTGCTGTGTCTCCTCAGCCATGGCAGGAGCCGAAATCCAGGCTATTCCAGTGGCAAGGAAGGCTGACAACCTCCTCCAAAGCTGCAGTGCCATTTCAGTCCGGTTGCTAAGGGATGCTCAAGCGTGATGTCGTCTGTGTCTTCCCTTCCAAATAAGCACATTGATTTGGTCACAACTCCACCCCCGCAGTTCACAGCCAAAAGTTTATGAGGTCGTGTTCGCTGCGGACAGCGTGAGCCCATAAGGAACTGTGCAAGTCTCCCATCTGAAAACTAATCAACCGTTTCTTTTTTTTTCTGGAGGCTGGGGCATCCAAAGTTCTCAGTACCTTCAACTTACTAACAAATGTGAATTGTTTGCAGTAGGAAATAAGGGTGTTTGTCACCCGGAGGGTTTGTAGGGCATCTGTGGTGTAAGGTGAACATCCTGATCTGGGTCTCATAATCACCTGTGAAAACAAAGGGCAGCCGGAGTGAATGCAGAGCTTAACTCTGATCGATTGAGAGTAAAACTGATGCAACTTCAGAACTGTAAGCAGAAAGTTTTATCCATTCAGTCGGAAGGAGAAAAGAAAGGAACAACATGAAGTGTGTGTCTCAGAAGCATTTTTTTCACTAGGCTTGAGATCTACTTTTAATAGTAACTCCAAAACCAACTCTTGTATCTACATTGTCCAGCTCGAGTTTGTGGATTTTACAATAGCATTTCAGTGTCTCTTACCTATACAGGTGTGAATATCCTCGTGCACAATAAGCGACACTACCACAAGGAAAATGCATTAAAATACGTGCAATAGTCTGTCAAATATGAAGTAAATACATTAAAATAGGAAAAGACAGTACTTTTCTTGAGGTCCTTTTGAGTGATTATTCTGATAGGTGTTATACGGAAATCTTAAAAGGACAGAAGTCGATGTGTGTAGAAGTGTATAGGGTGGGGGAGGCTTACGGGACGTGTACTTTTCAACAAATTCTCACTTGTGCTGCTATGGATAGTCTTTGTGAATCTTTAACCATCTGTAAATCAGGCTAATACAGCTGTCCTGGCTGGGAACGGTGAAGTCTGCACAAATCATGCACTTCAATAGGACTACTCAGCCAAGTAGAGTACGTGTTTATTTACAGGATCGGGCTATTGATACAAATCTTGCCCCAGTCCCAGACACCAAACAGTAGATTTTGGGGCAAAAGCTATGGAAGGAAAATGGAGAAAAGAATTGCAATGGGATTCCTCTTTCCAAAAACAATTAAGAATATTAAGAGATCTGATGATTTTCACTAGAATGTAGTAGAAGTCAGGCCAATGGGACTCAAAAGCCATGAACTAAAGTTATCAAGTGGACTGAAGTAGATTATAGGTATATGAAACTTTCCTATACGCATCCCCCACAAATATTGCATTGGAATATTATTCACTTTGAATTATCTTGCTGCCTCTCCTTTTGAGATCTTTTCTGGCTTGAGAAGTGAATCAGCAGAATATTGTTGTACACTGCCAAACCCCCTGCTCTTTTTGTGAAATTCTTAAGCAAAGATGCATATTGGTATCTCAGAGTCTTTACGTTTACTTTAGACTGAAAAGAAAACGCAACAGAATCTGAGGCTGTTGGCTGTTATGTTCAGACACACAAGGACCATCAATGAGCTTGAATTTCATCTGTTAGTGTGCTCACAATCTTCTGTGTAAAAACTCTTATCTCCCGTTGCTTTAAATAGTGCAGGTTTGAGGCAATAGACATAGGTCTTCTAATGTCTCTTACAGCCACTTCCACATTCATGTTACCTTGCATTTTGGGAAAATATTTCTGCTTAACATGCAACAGTGTCTTTTACCACCCTCTTTTGAGTATTTTCAAGTCTCACATAGATTTTTATCACAGAGGCACTATGCCCATATGTGTAGTTATTTCATCTTTGCATTTTTCTAAGACTGCAGGTTCTTCAGAAGTGACCTTTAATTTTACAGTGAGCTGGGGGTCAGATTTTGCCTGTACTTACCCTTCTGATGGCAGGAGTCTTGTGAAACTGAAGTTCATGGATTTTTGCAAGATGGAAGTTAATGCAACTAGTTCCAATGAGAAACACAGTTTGCTCTAAAGACACATCATGGCATTGTGTTATTTAAACAAATAAAAAAGAACGAGAACAGCTCGTGTGTTGGTATGCTTGCTCTTCAAATGATGGTTTCCTAGTCAGAACAGCACTAGGAAAAAATCATGGCAACTCGGTGGGTTTGTGAAGTACTGTTTGTGCCTTATGTCTTATTTCCCATTGTATTTCAGAAAGACCAAAAAAAAAAGTAATTGCTGATAGGTTTAACAATTTAGGAGGGTGTTTGTGGGGGTTTTTTTGTAGCTTTTGACACTTTCACACTTTAATAACGCTTGTGATACGAGGAGCTAAATCGTAATTCTGTTGTAAATAACTGGGAGTTTTGTGAATTAGTTGAGTGTTTTCCTTTTTCAGTGACCTCATGCTTTGTTCAACCTGAAGAGACAGAGACATCGGGTCTCTCTACCAGGAGGGCAGCGATTCCGTGCCCCAGCGTGGCGGCTGTTAGAGCTGAACCTCGCAGAGCCCACCCCTTTGCGTTTCGTTCAGGGGTGGCCGTGCGCTGCTGGACAGTGGCGTTTACCAGCAGTAACTCCTTTGTCAGTGGATGCTTTGGCTTATTTACCGCTCACCTGTCCCTACACCAACCCCATTCACCGAGACTTTAGGCTTTTGTGTATGTCCAGCAATAATTTTTACCTTGTTTGTGTATTCCTTTGTGTTTGGAGCCCCAGATAGGCTCCTTTCCTCCACCACCAGCTGGGACGTGGAGGGAAGCGAAGCCAGGAGGCTGGGGCGGATTCTCCCTGCCATGTGAGGTGACAGATACTGGCATTTCTGCATTCTCTTCGTGCTACCTGCGACCGTAAAAATGCTATGAGGTTTTCTAATTTTCAGTCTGAATTCTGCTCTGTTGAGTCCTTTATACCTTGTAAACGCCGCAGTTAAAATATATTTGAGTGATGTATATTAGGTGGAAGCAAACCAAATAAATAAAAGACCTATAAAATATGGAGGGAATTATTATAATCTTTGCTTCAGGTGGATCTGAGCATCGCTGAGCCCAGTCACTCTAAGGACTTTTAAAACTGCCTTGGCCTAAAACGAGGCCTGGGGAAGTCACTAGGAGTCTGTCCACGGACTCCAAAGCTCTTACACGCTGTGTACCGCAAACCTGGGGCATTTAAAAACAGACCGAACACCAGTAAATCCTCAAAGGTTTGATGGTGGTGTTCCCTGTTTCCCTCGAGATCCACCCCTCTTTTAGCAAGTGACTAAACAGATGTGTTTGATGACACTGTGACCTTGTAGCTGTTTGCTCTCTTCACGTAATTATTTTACTGTAGGTAGTTCTAAATATAGTAACAGGATAACATAAGAAGGTGTGTTCATGGGAACAGTGTTATAGATAATTGAATTTTGCAAATGACGATAAATAATTTATAGTAAAGGACATTTCACTAATCTCAGGGAGGTAGAGAAAAACTACCTGTGCACTTTAGGGAACCGGGTTTTACGAAGGGCGCCAATCTTTGCTTTCCAGACATAGCTGATAAGCTTGTGCATGAAAACTACTGTGTCATTTATATAATGAGCGTTCGAAAAATATTTTAGAAAACAAAATGGAGCTAGATAGCTGACAAAACTATACGTAGAAGCAAGTGCATGCGTCAAGTTGTACTCCCCTGGTGCACCCAACATAACTTGGTAGCTTGTGTCCTCACCAAACCCAGCACCCTGTGGGCTGCGGTGTGTGCGAGAGAGCGGCCCAATGCTCGGGAAACGTGTTTGCTCAGAAATAGCCGCATTGGTAAAAATTAATTCACGCGCATCAGCGTCTGCAGCATCGTTCTCTAAGTCACTAGGCAGATACTCAAAAGTTCAACTGAGAAAATGCATAAATATATACATAGATATTTAGTTCAGTAGCTTCTGCAATAATTATTTTCCCGGTGTAGTAGGAAGTGCTCCAGGCCTCGACTCCGTTAAAATTTATTCAGAATTCCATGAATTTAACCCCCAACTCCTGCAGATGTTTTTCTCGACTGCTTTCCACCCGAAAACCCTTCCGAAAGGCCGCCCGCCGTCACAGCGGCCCGTCCGAGCGCTGGGAGGGCGGTGAGCTCCGGGCTGTCCCCGGGCTCCGTGCGCGGCGGCAGCGGCCGCGCCGAGGGCCNAGAGGGCGCCGGCGGCGGGGCGGGCTGACGCGGGCTGTCATGTGAGCGGCCCCGCTCCCAGGGTTCAGTGTGGGCCTGCTTGCCCCACCCCGCCGCTCTGCCGCCTCGGTGCAGCTCAATAGGGGGAAGGAGAAAAAAAAAAAAAAAAAAAGGTGGGGGGGGAGAAAAAAAAAATGCGGGAGAGAGCAGAGAAAATAAGACGGGGAAAAATCCGCCCGTGAGAGGCAGGTTTTGGTCGGGGGGAGAGACCAAACGGGTTTTTTTTCTTTCTTTTTTTTTTTTTTTTTTTTCCTCCCGCTCCCCGGAGAAGCCGAGAGGATTTAGCCGCCTGGAAACCTAATGTGAAAAAGCAGCAGCAAGGAGAGGGGGGGGAAAAAAACATAATTAAAAAAGGAGGGGGGGGGCTTGGATTGGACCCCCTCCGCCCCGGTGAGGGAGGAAGGACCCACGGCGGCCGGAGGGCGAGGAGCTGCGGCGCCCGGCGAGGGAAGGGGACCGAGCTCCGCCGAGAGCCGGCGCTGGCGTGACCCCCTCGGCGCTTCTGCCCGTCGGCGCGAGGGGAGAGGCGAGGAAGAGACGTTTCCCGATCCTCCCCGGCGAGGATTTGGGGAGGTTTCCGCGCCCGGAGCCCGTGCCTTTGGATCTAAAGAGGATTTTTTTTTTTTTTTTTTTGGGGGGGGGTGGCACTGAAGCTGGATTTGTTCCTGTGCGTGTGGCGCGGCGGGGGACATTTCTGTTCCCTGTAGAGGAGCCGGCGGCCCGGCCGGGGGCGCGGAGATCCCCGCGGATCGCTCCGCATCGGGCCCTGCCGCCACCCCCCCGGGGAAAGGTGCGCTGAGGGGATCGGCGCGGGGCTGAGCGGGGGGGCGGGGGAGGAGAAACAGCTGCAGCTGCCGGGGAGGAGGCCCGGCGGAGCAGCAGCAAAGTCATCGCCATCGGCCCCCCCTTGGCTGGCTCCGGACTCGGCTTTCTCCATGTCTCTGGCTCTGGGCAGCGGCCGCCACAGCAGCGAGTAGGGGGGGAGGAGGAGGAAGAAGAAGGGAGCCCGGGAGAGTGCCTCCCTCCCTCCCCCCGGCAGCCCCGGCCGCCTCCCGTCCCCTCGCCCCGCGTCCCCTGCCTCCCCCTTCCCAAGATGGGCTGTTTAGGGAACAGCAAGACGGAGGATCAGCGCAACGAGGAGAAGGCGCAGCGGGAGGCCAACAAGAAGATCGAGAAGCAGCTGCAGAAGGACAAGCAGGTCTATAGGGCCACGCACCGGCTCCTCCTGCTGGGTAAGGGGGCTGCGGGCAGCGCGGCGCTGGGGCAGCGGGCCGGGGGCCGTTCCCTCCCCGCCGAGGGGAGGGCGGCGGGGCCGGCCACCGTCCCCCTGCCCGGGCACGGGGAGGCCCGAGGGAGAGGTGGGGCCCGGGGGGAGCGGAGCCACAGGGCCCACCCGTTCCGCGGGGCCTGGGGGCGACGGGGGTGGCCGGCGAGCCCGCTACCGGCGGGGCCGCGGGAATCCGTTATCGCCCGGGGAGGTGGGCCCGGGGGTGCCGAGGAGACCGCTGCGCTGCGGGGGAGCTCGCCGAGCTCCTCGGCCCGGCGGCGGCGGGGAGGTCTCGGGCACCACCCGAGGTGCCGCGGGAGGGGGGCCGGGGGCAGGCCCCGCAGGTACGGGGCTGCGGCTCGGGGCCGTTNGGGGCAGTGCGGGGAGGCAGGCCGGGGCGGCGAGCGGGCCTCGGGGCCGAGTGCGAGGAGGTGGCCGGGGATGCCGGCTCGGCCGTCGGCGAGGGGCGCGGGAGCGTCGGGCCCGAGCGGGAACCTGGGAGATAAACAGGGCAGGGCGCTGACAGCGGCCGCGGGCCTGCCCCGGGCGTGCGGAGCGGCTGCCGCCGGGAAGGCCGGTCAGCGCGGCCTGGCAGCAGCCGGGGGCCGGCGGGGGGGAGGCGGCCGGGGCTCGGCCGGCCCGAAACGCTCCCCTCGCCGCGGGGCTGAGGCAGGAGTGCTGCGGAACGTGCGGCCAGGCCGGGGAGAGGAGGAAGAGGAAGGGAGGAAGTCAGGGAATCGTTTGGGGGAAACGCAGGGAGGATGTCGGTCCCGGAGGGAAGCGCGGCGGCGGGGATGGGGAGCGAGCTCCGTGCCCGCGGCGGGGGGAGCGGCAGCGGGGCCGGGCTGCAGCGGGCGGGCGGCGGGCGCGTCCCCCGGCAGGCTCGGTAGCCCGGCTCCCGTCGCCCCATTAGGGTATCGCGCGTCTGGAGGAAGGGGAACGTTTGGAGCTTTGTTTCAGGTGTTATTTTCAGCGGTTGATTTAGGATCCCTGCATGTGCCATGTTTTTCAGGAGATACATTTAGAAATGCGGGTTATGGCTTTGAGGAGGGGGAAAGTCCGAAAAATCGCTCTCGGAAGGAACAAGAAAACGTTTGTCAGACTCATTACTTCGAAGTATTTTAAAGTGTTGTTTTAAAATAAGATGCGGTTAGGAGATCTCAGTTGTTTTGGTCACGGCGAGGGGCCGTTCGTGCACGTTCGTTCTGCAGGGTTTGGTGTGGAGCAGAGCCTAGGCCTCGGTGAGCTGACTCAGGTCTGCTGTGGAGCAGCCGTAATTGGGGGGAAGGAAAGAATAAAGCTTGTGAGTATGGAAGTGTACTCTTGGCGATGAAATCTTTCAAATAATAATTCGAAGGAAGAGGGTTAACGTAAATGGAGAGTGACTGGGGCGACAGTAGCACCTGCAGTGCTGAGGAGTCTGACAAGACTCCAGCAGAAATCCTTAAACAGGATGATTTGGGGTTCAGCTTTTGGGGAATGTCTTGGACTTCCAGATTTCAGGCTGAACATTACATGGATACATAGGAACCATTTGTTATCAGATGGTTTACTCATAAGAGGCTGAATTTCAGAAAACAGAAACGTGGTGGGCTCAGCTGGGCTTTCTTTCTGTTTTCCTTAGTTTTGGTGGCTGAAAAATAGTTCAGATACTTGTAAATAAAATTTTGCGTGAGCTTAGCAATGACTAAGGTCATCTGTGTGCATGTGTTTTAAAGTGGTAGTTCAGCTGTTTGCAGTTTCTAACAGTAGTTGTCATGAATTGTGGACTGTCTGTTACACAAACTCATGGGTAAAAAATCAGCTCATATCGCTATTATTATGTTGTATTTACTGAAGACATGAAATAAAAAAACCCAAGTACTTTGGAAGTGTTCTTGATATTCTCACATCGTATTCAAATAACAAAGAAAAGCTGCTAAATATTCTAACGGGTTTGTGCTGCTCTTCGCAGGCCCCACCACTGTACACATGCTTGCCCTTTCTGCCACCGTCTCACTGAAATTAATGGAACTCTCCTTGGTGGAGTTAAATATGTGCATAACTGTTGGTAAGAATAGGGCCTTAATGAGTAGCCAAATATGTATAGATTTCTGAATAAATGTGTTTCTGTAATACTTAATTTTGCTTCACTGGTGCTGTATCTGATCCAGAGAACCCAGGTATGTCAGCACCAAGCTGTACGCGTTTATAGCAAATGCAACAACTGTCTACCCCTGTTCTTGGCATAAGTGAAGCAAAGATTTTGGCTTCCAGTGCTTAGAAATATAAGACATGATTTAGAGTTACAGCTGAAATTTTGTTATTAATTGTTCTGAATGGAAATATGACTATAGCATACACTGCTATTCCTGAATAATTCTTAGTCACGAAGAGGACCCAGTCTCCGTCCTGACCTGAGATACTCGATTAGTTTTGCCACGTGTCTTTAGCGCATGCTGCAGTGTACCTGAAGGGACAGAGTGTGTATGTTATAAAATCGTAGTTTAGGGGAGAAACAGTGCTTGCAGAAAGAGTTGTCGGTAAAAACTGTTCTCTAAATGCTTACAAAACATCAGTGAGCAAGGTGAGGAAAAAGGAGTAAGGTGTTCAGGTGGCAAAACATGCAGGCAGTATGGAGAGAAGAACAGCGCTATTAGGAATTCAAGAGGGGAAAGAAAGGAAGGGAGAAAGCAGAGGGGAATGCGTTTGTCAGAAAAAGAACTTTGAAATATAACTGCTCAAATACAGTTTTGAACGTGAGGCTCAAAATGGAGGCTTGTGCTGTCAGTGTGTGCTAGCAGAGGCCTGGCATCCTATAAATACAAACTGTACCTCTGTGCCCCTTCTGCCACAGACATACGTTTTCTTCTGTTGTGATACAGGCTAATGAAAGGAATAAAAGGGTAGCCAGCAGATGAGAGAAAGGGGATCTCTCTAAATTTTGCCAGGTTATGATACTACTCGTGCAAAAATATGTTTGCTTTATATAGGAAGCTACTGATCTGGCAGCACGAAGCAGCTCACTTGAATGCTGCTGTATGAGTCCTTTTAGTGTGCATGGAAAAACGGGTACTACAGGCACATGGGTTGCCCTGTGCACTGGCATCCGTGCGGCAGAAATAGCAGACATCTACTTATGGAAACTGGAGTAAAGTGGAGTGGGATTTTGTACTGCAGGTATATAAGGGAATCAGAGGGGAGCTGCGGGGGGGCTCTTTGGAGCATGCAGCTGCAAAAGGTGGTCTCTGCGTCTCATTGTGCATATGATCGATTTGGAACATGTAGAGGGGGTGGGAGGTTGCTTACAAGACACAAATTAGCGAAGGAGGTTTCTGTAGCTTTGTGGGTGGAGGCTTAAAGGGATGCCTTCCTTTTTCAGATGCGAGCATCCACGTATTTTATTTTTTGTGATTTCAGTTACAGTCTTTTGGCTGGATGATGATAACGGCAACCAAACTTAAAATATTTTAAGGATGTAACAAAAATGCTTATGTTTAATGTGGACTTCAGTCGGTCTTTCCATCAGATATTAGTGACAAGGCAAGCAGATTTTGGTGTTCCCCGTCTTCCTCTCTGTAAAACGTTCAAGTTGTCCTTCTTCCTTCCAAACCCTGCGATCTGCTTTTAACGTTGACACTGGAAAAACTGATAGTGAAATGATCCGAGATTCAGATCTGACACATGACTTAAGCTGGGCATTTATTTTTAGCTACAACTGAAGTTTCCAGTGGCAATTATCCCTTTTTCTTTCACTTTTCACTCTTGCACTAAGAAAACCGACTTTCTCGATTTCACCCTGAAGAAAATATTCTCGTGTGTCCCTTCATCACTCGTGCTTCCTTCTGATATTGATTTACTTTCATTTTCTAGGTGCTGGTGAATCCGGTAAAAGCACAATAGTCAAACAGATGAGGATCTTGCATGTGAATGGATTTAATGCTGAGTAAGTGCATTTGCTTTTTCTCTTTACAACCTGCCTTACACCTCTGCTCCGCACAGTAGTCGTTGCTGTTGTTTTATATCTTGGTATATAATTTCTTCTCGCTGCTGTTTCACAGTCTCTAGAATTTGGATGTGTATTTTAGATGAGATAAATAGACTTTAACTAGAAGAAGTCATGCACCGATGATAAATAAGAGCTAACGGTATAAAACGGTTTGTATCAAGGTTTAATATAGGCAATTTGATTAGGGCTTAAGTTTTGTGGTGTATTGTTTTTTGTTTTCTTTTTTTTTTTTAACTGTCGTTTCTTTCACAACATGGCTGACACCGATTTACCTCTGCTGTAGCACATCGATTGGTGCTGCTGTAAACATACCTCCCGTTAGTGTACAAAATGAAGGCTTTTTAAAATAAATTTAGACCAAGTAAGGCTTTTGTTTCTGTCTCCTCACAAAATGAGACTGTACTATGAATTTTGGGTGTAATAGGTCAGGTTTTCTTCTCTTTTGTTGTGTTTGCTTGTCCAGATGCTTGTGTTAAATTATGTTTCTAAAAGCTTTTCTTGTTTATGCTTAAAATGTGTTCAATTATTTGATAGTTGTGAGGAGGGGAATGGCATTAGGATAGGGAAAATGTGAATGTGTTGTTTTTGTCTGAGAAAGATTCGTGTTTACTAACTTTTCACCTAACCTTGCTAGGAAGGTTCTGCATGTTAGTTTAGGTTTGCAAACATCTGTGTGTGTATACCAAAACCTGCTAAATTAATTCTAATTGAATTAAGGTGTTGGAATTTCAGAGCTTATTCTTTGTGCTTAATTTTTTTAGATTATAGTACTGGTTTTGTCTTTCTTGTTTTCAAACACAATATTTTTGTATTGGCATTCTCTAGCTTCTGGTAGTATAATCTATTTTGTGAATCCTGCCTTTTTGGGAAGATAAAGCTTTCACTGATCTTTCAGCAGTTAATTCTTTAGTAAGAATGTCTAGGCTAAAAGTTTAGCCAAGGAGCCTGGACAATGCTTCTTCCTAATCCCCAAATGCTAGTTCAGGATAAGGTACACAGTCTTTTGGAAGAAGGTTCAGACTGATTCATAATAAATTACATTCTGTCCTACATGTTTTTAGCTCCTCTTTATAGGGGATGCTTTCTTTATCCAAGACAACTCTTTTTTGTAAGTGCTCAGTCCTGCATCCTGTTACTGCTGAGTTGTCTCCGGTATTTTGGCTGCTCTTGTTAAAGACCTCTTAAAAGACTTGCGTGACTTAGAAGATTTGCATGAGCTGACTTTGATGTAGCAGCTCTGAATGTTAGGTGCTAAGTAAGAAGTTCTTCAATGAAAGTGGAAGTCAAGGACCTTTAAAAGTATCAATCCATTTAACTAACACAGTTAAGTTTTCTAAGCATACGGATGCTCTTTAAAGAGGTGCTGCTTCTGTGTAATGAACGGTGTACTACATGGGTAGGTAACCTCCTCAACCCTGCAATCTCCATACCCAAATTTGTGTGAAAGCGCGAGCCCAGAGCCCTGTCACACAAAGGCTGGGGAGGGACTGGGACAGTCTCTGGGCTTCGCAGCAGCGGCGCGTTCCTCCAGCATCGCACTCCAGTGGTGTGGGTTGGGGCTGAGCTCAGCGTGCAGCTGCATTCCAGGGCAACACGGCAAATTCGGCCTTGGGACCCCCTGCTGGCCTCTGGCTTCTCGTAGTGAGGGCTTTGGCTGACCTGGTGGCCCCGTGTCCGTCCCCCAGTCCGTCTGTCCCCCAGTGTACCCCGCGCAGGAGCTGCAGGCGGCTCAGGACCCACCGGTTGTCCGCCTCACAGCACATTGTCCTGCAGCCAGCCCTTGGTGCTTGTCCTTTTGTGGGTGCTACATATTGGGACATCTTCGGGCATAAAAATAGAATTTAAAAGTGATATATATAAAACGTGCAAGAAGTAAGTTATAATGCATCTGGGTTTAGTTTTTTGTTGCCAGAAGTAGTCGATAGGTCATAACATACACTTTACGGGCGGAGAAGACTGTTTTGCAGTGTTCTGAAATTCTTGGGAGTTAGACGTTAGTCCTTAAGTAACTTGTATTTTCTTCAAAGTAACTACCTGCACCCTACGTTGTCCTGCTTTCCTTGCCATCCTTTTTCCGTGATTCGTTCCCCTTCTGTCCTACTTACCTTGTGGAAAAATTACATGGGGTTCAACTAATGATAGATAGAATGGAGTCGTTTTTGGAAGGGTGGGAAAAGTAAAGCAGTACTTCTTTTAATGTTCTTATCAGATTTTCTAGGACGTAAACATGTTTGCATACAACAGCACAGTTGATGTGATGTGTAACAGCAAAGAGGCTGTGAAAAACGTAATATGCTGGAGATGAAGAGACGTTTTTTAATGTTATTAGTGTCCATGTGCACAACTGTAGCTTTGAATTATTTCTGTTGGTGCAGCTTATTCATGTGGCTTGAGAGAAGTCCAGCTTAAAGTCTCGTCTAAAACTTGTTTGCCTTTGATTTAGTTGCCCTGTGATAACGGATATTTGAAGCAGAAAGAGGATACCTGTTAGGAGCTATGTCTAAAGTGCTACAAACAAGGGAATCAAAAGTTTTTATTTAGTGTTAGTCAGGTACTCTCCGTGATTTCTGATGACTAAACAGGATATCCAGTGCTAAATGCTCCAGCTTCTCTCAGTGAGTGTGAGGATTTTTTATTTGTTTTGGTTTTAGGATTCTGCCCCTAAATAGATCAAGGAACAGGTGTCATGTGCATTTAGGTGAATTGTGGTAGCTTTTAACAAGGTGAAAACTATGTAGTTCTACAGAATTAGAAGAATTTCCTCTGGGACTCCAATCCTTGATCGCTTCAGCTAATTAATTATTTGAGGAACTGCGTGGAATCCACTGTTCCAGGTAATTAATGTGCCTAATAGTTAATGGTAAGGTGAATTTGAAGGTGGTTAAAGTTCTAGCCAAATTAACTACAGTAAAGACTGTTTAAAAATTTTTCAATGTTCCTTTTATAATCTGTAGTTGAATTAGAGACGGAAATATATAGAGATCTTTTTTGTGCCTGTTGTGAAGGTGGCGCGTGGGAAGCAGCAGCGCCGTGGCATTGGTGAGCGGAGTAGAATATTGGAGAAGCACAGCGTGGCCCACAGCACGGGCTTTTCTGGGCGCAGTTTTTGGAAGGGCTCAGTTTTGGGCTCAGTTTGGGGCGGGTTCAGCCCGCTCCCAGCTCTTGCAGGATGGCTCCAGGTGGCTGTGCTGTCAACTGACGTCTTCCTGCAGCAATTCGGAGTGTGGCTTCCCCACAGGGTTCTTCCAGTGTTCCTCATCTGTAACATCTTCTGAGCGTAATGAAGACTCCATGTCAACCACGTTTTCTACTCTTTGCGTTACTGCAAACAACAGAGCCCCTTGTGCTGTCGAAAGGGTTTATTTTGCAGCCTGCTACTTCCCTTCCCTCCCTCAACACTTCAGCTGGCTCTTCATGTGGCTGTTCCTGAGGAGCAGGTCTCTGCTGCTGCGTTTTGGGAGCATCCACTAACAAAGTGGAACTAAGACCTTCTGGTTTTGACTGTGCAGAAGTTCAGGTGCCCATCTTTCTGGGCCAGAAAGGATTAAAAAATGGGAAAAGGAGGGCAGGAGGAATAAGGAATATAGCTGGACAGGTTAATGTAAGTGTATAGTTCAGGGTAAAGAGGAAAAAAAAACCCTCTTCTGTGTTATCTTGAGGCTGGAGTTCTTTGCTTCTAAGATGATGGCCTTTCACTGACTTTTTTAAAGTCGTTTTTCCCCTCTGTGGTCACTGGGTTTGCTGACAGACTCTAAGGAGAGGGTCATTGTCATGTACCCTTTTAGAAAGGGGGATATTGGCGACAGACAATTTTGAAGTGTCATGGGAAAAACTGGGAGAAGCAGAAATATTTATATAGAAGTAAATTGCTAAAAGGTGATTTACGAAATCGACGACAAAGGTTAACAAATACAGGGAACGTGCCTTTGTGATTAGTAGGTTTGGGTCGTATTTCTGGTTCAGGAAGTCTTGAAGTTGTTGGGAATTCCAGGTAATGTTTCTCAGCCTCCGTTTCCCAAATGATGTTCATTAATCTTGACAGTATTTCTTAAACTAGTTTGTTGAAGTGTGGAATTGAACATTAAAATGTCTTCGTTTTCAGAATGGCACGGGACACAAGGTGTTGCTCATAGCGGAGTGTGCATCTTAGCTGGAGTTACTGGTTGGTGGGAGGTGCTGAATTCTCCAAGCAAAGCAGGATTTAAGCTGCTAGTTCTGTGTTATTGCACATTGAGAGCTCTCTGTCCCCTGGATTACTGTGCCTGGCCTTGCAACTTGACATTTCTGCTTTCATTTAAATACTTCCATTTTTGATTAAAAAAAAAACCAACAAAAAACCCAGTAGTAAACTTGCCCCTTAAGCTAAATTTGCATATGTCGCAGACATGATTTGGCATGTAAAGGGGCTGGCCGAAAATATGGCAGTATTTTTATTTGTTTTGAGGTTTGAATTTCACAAAAGCTTTTAAAGTATGCACAGGCAGCTATCAGCCTAGTAGAAAGCTTTATAGATAGAGTTGTAGAGAGCTTGGAGGGCACCGACTATGAATAGTGGAATAAGCATGAGTGATGTAATCTGAGAAGCAAAAGAGAGAGACAGAAGAGAACTGAAGACTTTACTATGTAGAAAACATTGTGAATGGGTCTTGCAGGATTTTGGCTTTTGATGGTAGATGTGGGGTTTTACCCATTAGTTTTGGTAGAAAATGAACAAATGAAAATAAACCCCGTTTCACAAAATTTGAATATTTCCTTTTATCTTCTCAAAACAAAAAATAAACTGGATCTACATGAAATCTTCCTGGTTTTCCTCACTGGAGCCCTAATTTTGATCTCTTCTACTCAGCCGCTTGATTTTAGTTTCTGGAAATCAATCTGTGCTACAGCAGCCTTCCTGCAAGTTGGTTGAAGTTGGACAACGGTATCTGAGAGAATGCGAGACTGAGAGAAAACTGATAAAAACCATCGTATTCTACCTCAGTTCACTCCAGATATTTTGAAATATTTTTACTCTGTGGATTCGTGAGTTAAAGTGGAAGTGATGTGTTTTTCTCCATGTTTTATCTTAAGCAAACATCTGCTAGTATAAGCCAATGTATCATGCTCTGTTTTAAATGAATCCCAAACTTTATGAAGTACCTCCAAAAAACTTCAGTTGACTTCAAAAATATAACTGCATGTGGAGAATATTAAATCTATATCTATATTCCAGACTTCTCTGTCCTTTTTGAAAAAAAATCAGTGTATCAGGTTTTCCCCAATTCTTCTAAGGAATTAGATGTGCGGAGTGATCGCCTTTCTCTGGCCTGTGGTACAGAATCTGTACTATGTGAAAAATTTTCTTCCATATTATCTCCCTGGATTTCTTCTTTTCTCTTGTATTTTCAATGGGCAGACTGGGCAGTACTCTGATTTTCCTAGTAAAAAATGGTTTTACTAATTTATTTAGAGAGATGCTTGAATTTCTCTATGTATGAACAGCAAACTTTTAATTGTCTAAAGCTGATGGAAGGTTACCTTTTTGCTATTAAGAATATACCTTCACATTATTGCAACCCCAGAAGATTCCCCTTCATTACGTAGCCAGGTTTTAATCTGTTGATAGTTGTTCCAGCTGGGGAAATTTTTTCGATTTCAGTATGTTAAAATGTAGTGTGTCGATCCCATAAGATATAATTTATTATTAATGAATGCTGTGCCTTTCTCAGGTCCTTCTAGCAGTCTAGATCTGGGTGTTATTCCTCATTGCTGGGCTTCCTACGTTGTTACGATCTCTGTGGGATGGGTTCAGGAGGAGTGAAGATTTGTCCTGTCGCTTCTCTTTCCTTGGGCCGGGGGAGCGGGATTGGGACATTCTGAGGGCTTTTTATTTTATTTTTTTTTAATGAAAAACATTACTCTTGTTCCAGTTTTGTAACCATCCTTCCCAAGTGTCTCCTAGATCAAGGCGGGCATAGCTAATGCTTTGAAGTATAATCCAGCAGGCAAATTTATCTCTATTTTTAGACAGATCATGCGTTTGTATATTAGGGTGGCCCAAGTCCCATCTCTGATGAAGAGCTGAGATACAGAAATTGTTCAGCTTAATATTGGTCATTCAAAGCTCTCAAGTTGAAATGAAGGAAATTCCACTGATGATGGTTTTTTTTTTTAAATGTAACTTGAATCCCAGTGTTGAAAATAATAAGCCCTCTATTTTACTTTGGCAATTGAATCTTGAGTTGTAGTGAATACAAGAAGATGTAGGATACAGTGCAAGTATAGCTGCACCAGCTTTTAATAATTATTTCTACAACTGTTCTCTAATGTAAACATGCAGCTAATTAGAATTCTGTGTCTACAGCTGAGCTTGCTTAGTTAGAAACAGCAATACATTGAGAGATGTTTTTGACTGCTAAGGGGCAAAATGAGTAGTAGTGGAATGTCTTGGTGAGATGTTCTAAGGTGTTTGCTATTACAGAAGCATGAGAAGGCTTGTGACCTGTGTTGCTGACTGTATTCTCCAAAGGACTGTTTAATGTCATTGTGTTCACTTGTCTGTTCACTTAAGGGACCAGAAAATAATCATCCCTCCCAGCTGCACCCTGGTAGGCTCCCAGGAGCGCTGGGAGAGCGAGCGGAGCAGGCAGAGCCGTGCGGGGTTTCCTTCTGAGCTTCAGTGCGGTCCCCGCAGACGGGACATTGAGCCTCGAAAGGCAGCTGGGGGATTTAGGTTGACTCCTGCCTTCTTAATCGTTGTGATTTAAATACTCTTTTCTTGTCTCTAGGTCTATGTGCATAAATACACTTTTGTTTCCTTCAAGTTGAGACATTGTTATTCTGTTTTGCCAGTAATCTATATAAATACAAATGTTCGTATTAATTAGAAAATGTTGCAAGGAAATGGGTAGCAGTGAGGTAGGCTGTTTCTTTAAGCTTGTAATAAGAAGGGATGCCTTGCTCATTACTTGCTTGATTTTTTTTTTTTCCTAATAAATAAAAATGTGTAATGGGACACTTAGCACAGTAAGTTCAGAAAACTATGTGCAGTACCTGTTTTAACCTTGATAATTTAAACATTTTGATTATTTAAAAATAAATATGCTAGCTAAATTGGATTTAACGGTTGCCATGGCTGATGGATGGGATACCATCCAGAGGGAGCTGGGCAGGCTCAGCAAGCGAGCCCATGGAACCCCATGNTGATAATTTAAACATTTTGATTATTTAAAAATAAATATGCTAGCTAAATTGGATTTAACGGTTGCCATGGCTGATGGATGGGATACCATCCAGAGGGAGCCGGGCAAGCTCAGCAAGCGAGCCCATAGGGTTCAGCAAGGCCAGGGGCAGAGTCCTGACAACCTGAGCTGGTGAAGATGTCCCTGCCCATGGCAGGGGTGGCACTGGGGGAGCTTTGAAGGGCCCTTCCAACCAACTGCTCTATGATCACTGAGGAAAACTTAAACTGATTGATTTCATAAATTTTAATTTCATTGCATCACAGTGATTGGCGTGGCTTCACATATTTTGTGTTGGTTTTAACAGTTTAAGAGCATTTACCATAAAGATGAACACTCACAGTTGTAATAACTTTTTTTTAAAAAATAAGCAGAAGACAGTCACAGGGATGCAGCTATTAGATGAAAAGATTTAATGGATAGATTTTTTTTTTCTGAAATAAGAATATAGTCATAGCACTGCATTAATAATGAAAAAAAACCCTATGAGCACAGTGCAAAGCTGAAGGGTTGTGGGTTTTTTGTTTGTTTGTTTGTTCTTTTGGGATTTTTTGGGTTTTTTTTGTTTTTTTCCTTAAAACAAGCGAGAAAACTGAAAGGAGGAAGGCTCAGTAAAGTATTCGGGGTTCTCAGGAGAGCTGATAATACACTGACCCAACCACCATATAAGCCCCAAGTCCATATGCAGGTCAGGAAGAGCAGCTCCAGTTCTCCTGCCCTGTCCTACACTTTCTAAACTTCTAAATGTTCAACAGCACAGTTGCAGAGGTCGGTGTCAGGAGGAAGTTTAAGTTAAGTGTTTCTCATACTTTCCCTCAATGTATCTTACAGGGAGCATATTATACAGCTTTCTGGAAGATTTTCCTTATGGGGTTGTTTGGGGTTTTTTGTTGTTAAATTTCTATAGAGTAGGAAGCTACTGAATTTTCAGTGCTGGGTTTTGAAGTGTACCAAAATAGATGCCTGTAAATTGGATGGAACCTTTTACTTTTGGTATGTAAAAATGATTAATGTTGTTTCAAAATAGTTACTCATAGGAACACATTCTGCTTATGCCGAACGTCTTAGATAAAAATACATTCTGTAACTTACACATCACACACTTAAAAATTGCGAATGTACCTATTTTGCCTTGTAGTTTTTTGACTTGAAAACGGGAGGGAAGTGTCTCACTGGACTCTAATTTCACCAAACCACTGGGAATTCAGGATGCTCCGAACTGCCTCTGTGTTTTGCCTTCACTTAATTGGGCAGTCGTCGTTTTATGTAATTGCATCTTATGCAATCGTATGTTTACTTGCCTTATATTTGTCACCAAAGAACTTCATAGTGTTTTGCCACCTCAATATCTTTTTCACATCGCTGGAAAATAAGGGGCTAGAAAACAGTAGAAAAGGTTGAGTTTGGTAAATAATTTCTGCTTCTTTTGCACAATCCCAGGGAGTCAGAAAAAACCGCTTTGAAATAGTGTAGGCAACATACTGTTCAGCTTTCTTCCTCACAATTTTATTCATACTTTGGAAACTTTAAAGAAGAGTTGTCTGAAAGGGGGAGGGAGGGAGAAGGAAAAGTAGACAGAATTTATAGTCTTAGATGATGTCCGTAAGTGATAGTTAATATGCACACATTATTAAAAAACAAAACCAGAATGCCTACTGGATATATCTCTGTTACACAAATTTAACCAGAAACAAAATTAACCAAATTTGGTCTAAGAATAAAACTTGTCAAATTTTTAAAACGTACTTCTCTCTGGGTTTAACTGGAATCAGCTGAGAACTCCCTTTTGTTAATTAAAATGAGTAGATTCCATTCTGATAATTTTAGAAAATTTAAACACCATAGAACAATATGAAAACTTAATAGTATTGTTTGGGAATAGATCTATTACTGAATTCAGAGAGTAAAATGACACATAATTATGTGGAGAAAGCAAAAAATATTCTATAGATGTTTATTCCTTAAAGAAAAATATCCATCCTGTGCAATGCTTCAAATAAAAAGGAAGTTTAGCATCTGTGAGAAGGGCGAATACCCAGATCATTTGTTAGAATATGGATATTTTCAAAACAAGAATAAATAATGGACAAGAATCCCAAAGGAACTGTGTGAGAAACTGTGGCGGTACGCTCGTATTAATTTCTTTATAATTCTTAGAAAAAGAGGAGCAATTTCATTCCTTAAAGTAAGAGATTGGCCAGGTGTCAGGCATTTTAATTTATTATTATTACTTCTTTTAGGGTGATCTGAATAACGTGTTTAAAAGTTTTACTTCATAGATTCGTTTTAATATAGCTGAACGTTGAGACCGTCTCGTGGGAGTCAGTGTAGATTGTAGCTGTGAAATTGGAAAAGGACTTGGAAGTCAATTAGTTAATTACCTTAGTGTGCTTTTTTGTGGCAAAAAGACAAATGCAGGTTTGTATGTCTAAAAAAAAAAGGGAAAGCAGAACATAAATCATAAAGTGGACTTCCAATATGGATAAGAGTGTTATTAAAATAGTATATCCCGGGTCGGTGTCTTCATGAGGGATGTGGAATTACTGAGAATTGAAGAGACGCCACGGGCGTTTTACAGGATTCAGCAGCAGAGTGGCCGAAAGTGATTTCATTGCCGTGTAGAGGGACCCAAGAATGAAGGCAGGCGGGACACTCGCTTCCTTAGCATTAGAAAGACTTTAATTAAATAACGTGTTGGGGATGAGGAAGCCTCATTTGAGCTCTCTCAGGGAAGGACAGGTTTATTTGTAAACTGTATTTCAGTGCAGCTTTCCCGATGGCGGTGTGCGTACCCGTGGTGGCTGCCCTGGCCTTGGGGAGCACGGCACCTGCTCCCTGTGCTCTGAATTACCCAATTCCTTTGCAACTCCGGGCTTTTATTTTTGCTTTTATTACCCTGACCATCATTCTGTTATATCCAATTCTGTGCTGGTGCTTGAAGCCTTGAAACCTTAGAGTCCTGTGTTTGCCTGCAGGCACCAGAGAGGTGGGGAGTGTGGGGGTTGACTTTTGGTTCTGGTTTTTTCCCATCAGATACTTTGCTACTTGGGTTTTGTCATTGTTTTCACTTCCTTCTGAAGCATCAAAGATTGGGCAGGGTCTGAGGTGATGTTAGAAGATCCTCTTTTATGCCAGACTGGTTGATTCTTATTCACATGATCTAGATAAAGTTAGTTGAACATCCTGAGATAAGAAACTCTTTCACTACGAACTGTTAGGTGTGTTTCCCTGTTCTGCTGCATAAGGGTTTTCTGGCCTACTGGAATTATTAGGGCAGACTTGTCGTAATCAGGTCTCTGCCCCTGCAGGACTTGTGGGTGCTTGGTCTCCTTTCGAATTGGGACCTTCAGGAAAAAGGGTCTCATTTGCAATTTCAACTTGATCATAAGTACGTGGAGAAGCACAGTGGCTGATGGCGCACTGAAGTGTCCAGCTACCCTCTCTGGCCTAAAATGCTTCAAAATACTAAGGGTTTGTGTTACCTTATTGTTCCTTGCTACACCAAACTGCGAACCCAGGTAAAAGCCCTGATTCTGAAGTCTCTTCCATACACACAGACACTTATGTGCCTGAGGAGGTGGCTTAATGGGTTTAGTGGGACTCTGTGATTACGGATGTCTGTATTTTGAAAGAAATAGGAAAATTTCACCTTAGTGTGGAGAATTTGAATTGGTACGGTTTGAGTGCATTAGTATCTCTTAATGAAACCAAATATAGTTCTCTTCAATTCCATTCATTCTGGACCTTATCTGTCTTTCTGATACGTCTCTCTAGTTGCCAAGCAACCCCAACAGTAGTTCTGCACATCCAGCAGCACTTAAAAAAAAATGATGTGTGTAGTTGTTGCTGAAAATAATATACCTTCTGATGACATGAATGAAAGGAGTTATGAGAGGAGAAAATGGGGAGTGCTGAGTTTGGAGCTGATGTTCTGAAAAAGCTAATAATATTTAGCACATGGGTATTGCTTTTTATTTTCTAAACGCTAGTCATGCAATTGTAAGATGATGAAATAAAGACTATTTTTTTTCCTTTTCAGTGTGTGAAGCACAATGATGCTTCATAGAGCAGAGGGCCGGATTTAGTCCCAAGAGGGCAGGAGTTAGTTTGGAATATTTCTTTCTCTGAGCTGTATTGACTTCCAGTGTTTCGAGGTGGACTGCAGATTAACTGGGAGGTTTGGGAAGATTTCTGTTGGTGTGTTTGCTGACACATAGCCCTCACTATCTATTCATTTCATGCTTCTGCATCTGCAGTGTGTTGAGTTGCATTAAAATATTTATCACCTGGAAGGCCTTCCAAACTAGAAGAATGAATGTGTGTAGGTCTTTTATTGCTTGATAATGCTGTAATGCTTCTAAAGCAATAAATAGAGCTTATTTTTATATGCTTTCTCCTGTGTGAAATATGATCTGAGCAGCAAACAAACTATCATAGCAAAGGTTATTGTAAATAAAATGAAGTCTCATTTGGGAGAATTATTCTGCTTTTAGACTTTTAAAGTTTCTGTGATAGCTTCATTTCACTTCAAAAAGAAAACTATGTATTACATGTAGGCTGACTAAAGCAACATTTTTGAGGACACAAATAAATTAGAAAGTATGTGAATTAAGATTGCTTTGATTTGAGTTAATTTGAATTTAGGGCACTGTTGCCAGTGACTGCCTGTAGGAAAAGCTGATTTTAAATTCTGTGACTGACTCCTAAAATGCAGCAAGTAATTCTAATGCATTTTTCAAAGCAGGTTCTGACACTGTGAATACTGCTGTCCCTCAGTCACAATCTGTCTGGAATTACCGAGCTGTGTGCCGTGAAACTATCAATGAATTAAGCTATCGCACACGTTTTGGGTTGGAGTACTGTTGGTCCCTCTCACAAGTAATGCCACTCATTCTTTTCTGACGATGGTGATTTTCTGAAGTCGCTTTTTCAGCTTCTGGGTGAGGGTAGTAAAAGAGGAATGTGCCGTGACAGTGTCAGAAATTGAGACATGTCAGGTCCCTGGTTCTATTTATACACAAGCTAAGATGTGTTCTGAATTACACGTTGGGTGTTGGTGGAACACACACAGGTGTGTCGGAGGTGTTTCAGATGCGGTGAGGTTGTTACGTGCGGGGTGTTCTGCGTTTACACACCAGATGCGCACATAGGTGTTTCGTCAAGAGGCTTCCGTTTTGCCATTTTTCAGGATAAAATGAATGAGAAGAAACAGTATAATATTGGAGGCGTTTTCTGTGCGATGCAGATAAAGTCAAAAAACGAACACTCGGTGCGCACGTTCGCAGCTTATCGTTGCAAGGAGACTTCGGCTATCCTGCTTCCGCAGGAGGGCAGGATGTTTCCAAGGTAGTATGATACTTGAAGCTGTTATTAAGAGATCGTACACATTTTGAATTACAGTCTGTGTGTTCCTTGTCCGCATCGCAGACCCGAAGGAGCGCGTGCCTGAGAAGAGTTGTTTCAGCCCTATGTGTGAGCAGGGTGGTAACGTTACTCGCCAAATCAGTTGCAGTGAGTTTGAGTCAGCTGGTGGTAGATTATTTGTTGCTTTTGATGTGAGGACTGAAAACAACACTAGGTAATTCTAGGTTTAAGGATAAATTGAATTAATGAAGGCATACAAAAGAACTGCACTTGGAAATGGTGAAAACATGATGAAAAAACATCCTAGTGTTATATAGTATTTTTACCACGTTAAACATCTGAGGTTTATTTGTGTTGGGCTAAAATTTCTTTTGACATACTGCAACTAATAGAGATAACGTAGCGAGAGAAAAGCTCTGTATGTGTGTGATGTGTATACAAAACCTGTTTGTGGTGGTGGTATTTTTATCCTCACCTCCTAAGTGAAAAAGACCAGTTGTAGTTCATGCTTTTTTTGTAATGCATAAGATGCATGGATTTTGGCAGCTGTCTTTTGCCTCTGGGCTTCTGAGTAGGTCTGTCCATGCAAGATGTGTGTAATTACTGTACACATGTGATGTGTTAGCTGGTGCACCAGCATTGCCACGTAAACTTAGTTGCCCTTTTGTATGTGTATTTATCCTCTGTATACCAAGTTTTAAAAGGGTAAATATTATAAACTGGTTGCTCAAGAGCAGCATGCTATAAAAAAAAAAAGTAATAAGCGCATCAGTAAAAGTGTTGGATGTAATAATAAAACGGCGCTATAATCCTCCTACCGATTTATTTAACTTTTGTTATCTATGACAATTAACTGGTACATATTGTACGTTAACCCTTTGTATAGTAGTTGCGTGTGGAGTGGTGCTCAATAGGATTGCATTGCCTTAAACTTTAGGTTTTCAAGCAAATGTGTCATCTAATTTTATAGTATTCACAGTTTGCTTGTCGCTTTTCTCTTTTCACCTAGCTTTTTTTTCAACAAAAAAGGACACCCAGTTATTTAGTGGAGAACACCTTTGTCGCAGAAATAAATGTCCTTTTTGCAAAATGAAAGTAAATAGATTATATATTGCGGATTTTTCTACAGTGTCTTTAAGAATAGTAATACCGCAAAAGGTGGTAAGCACTTAAACATTGAAATCTCTACTTCCTGGATCATACTTTATACTTTATACTATACTTTTATACTTCATTGAAAGTGTTATCGAAGTGGTTACGATGGGATTATATGTTGCTGGACTTGTGAATTCTCTGTTAACTCTGTAGAGGAAATCCAATGAATTAAGATTTGGTAGAAGGCAACTTGCAAACCCCCTTGGGGCTGGTGCGGGTGGTAGATGCAGCGCATCGTCTGCCGTCGTGTCCCTGTGTCCCTGCTGAAGAAGGGCTGGGCGCCCCGTTCTGAACCTGCCCCTGTCCAACACAGCCGGTTTGAGGACTCAGCAGCCCCTTGGGTGTTGTAGAGATGAGTTGGGTGTGTGTAGGATCCGAGGGGTGGGTTGGGGGCCGGTACCCCGGCCTGAGGGGTTCGCCGTGTACGCGGGCGCTGCCGCAGTTGTGGGATTGTGGCGTGGGACTCCCGCGCAATGCGGGGTGTTAGGGGGTGGACTTCATTCCTAGAGCAGTTTGCATGTGCTCGGTGTTCACTAGAATCCAAGTTGTGTAAGCTCAAGATTGCGGCTGTAAATGTTTTGGAAAGTTGTGCAGCGCGTGTATGATGCTGAGTGAAATGATTAAGGTTGCTTCTCATTGAATACAAGGCGTCCCTCTTAGTCTAAGGTGAACATTTTCTAAATTCAGTTGTCCAGAAGATGTTTGTTTATGTTTAAAAATGTCCTACTGTGTGTTCAAACTGTTGAGGAGTTGGAATTTGAGACGACAGCGTTTTTAATTCAGTGGCTGCTGCCTTGGCGCAGAGGTGGAGTTCACACATGCTATTGCAGCCAGCGTCTCTTAATTCCGAGAAGGTCTTTAAAATGGCAAGCAATTACGTTTGAAGTTTGGATCTCATGATGTCAATACAGATATGTAGTAAAATATTCCAGGGTGTGGTGATACTTAATCATTAATGATTGAGACTTGGGGCATTTCCTGAATATTAATGCTGAATATGAATGTTGATTGCCCAAGGTGAAATTAGTACCCAGTTACTTATTCTCCCCCCTCTCCTTTTTTTATGGGTTCCTAATGGAGAAATGATAAATGTGTAGTTAGGTCAGACAAACATTTGAAGTATTCTCTGAGGCAGGGTGCTCGAGACAGAACGCCTTCGCTACCTTCATACCTTGCAGATTTGCATAATTATCATGTAGCGTGAAAATGGTTATTTTAGATTTTTTTCTGTGTAGTGACTTAATTTGCAGTTACACAAGTCAGACCGTAAATAGTCCACTGGGATTCTTCCACCAGAGTCACTTGGTAGAATTCAGCGTTGTCAGAGGCTTCTGGTTTCGAATGATGAAGCTGGTAGAGAATTTGCTCTAATTGTGTAACTGCCACTAAGGGTCAACTGATACCGATGCCACACCTTGGATGTACTTTAATACTTAATCTCCTCCTTAGGAAAGGCTGAGGATTGGTTAATGTCAGTACAGTGCTTTATAAAAAACCCTACTCATAAAAATGCTTATGGCTAGGTTTATGTGATTTGCGTTTTTAAAGAAATGTAGCTTTTCTCTGCCAACACCAACTGTTAATAACCTACTAAAATAACACGACTTACACGTTTCGTAAATGTATTTGGAACGTGCGGTGTATGCAGTTGGTTGTGTTGCATAGGAGGCCTAAACTCCTCAAAAGTCTTGCTTAATTTGTGCACGAAAGTACGTGAGGAGATGCCAGTGGCTATCATTACGCTTTAGGCAGATCTGTGGTGTTATCTGATTTCCAGGTAGTGGATTCATAAGGCATTTCTGCATGTTGTTTGCATGTGTTGAAAATACGCTCGTGTAGCTTGTGGGAATAAAGGTCGTTTCTCTTTCTGTTAAACTTTGTGTGGAGAAAGAGATTTTGTAATTCTGCATGTTCAACGTTTTGAGGGAAAGTCTTGTCTTGCTCTGTGTTAGAGGCTGCTGGAGTGGGTCCGTTCTGCCTGTTCTCCAGTAGCTGGGGACGGATCTGGGGGGAGCATGAGGTGCTGGGTACCGGAGCTGCACTGGTGAGCGGGGCTGGGTACGAGCAGCGTGTATCAGAAATGGTGCTTGTACAGGGTTAGGGAAAACCTCTCAGATTTGTAGTGGTTCCTCTTCAGGTCTTTTGCCGGGTTCTGCCCACTGGCACTTTCGGAACTCCAAGAAGCGCAATTCATACCAAGTTTTGAAGTTAAGTCACGTTCAGTACGTTTTTCTCTTTCTTTAAAAAGACTAATACTTGAATAATCTAAAAAGTCCTATATTTCCTTTGAAGTTTCTTGTTTTCCTGTTTACATTTTATTGTCCATGAAGAGAATGCGAATCTTGCAGGTTCTTTATGCTGCCTGGTTGATAGCTCCGCGTTAGCTGGGCCACCACCGAGGCTCAGAGGGTGCCAAGGCATCTCCGGCTTCTCAGGGCTCTTGAAATGGTTTTGCTGCAGCCAAGGTAGCAGCTGGTTGGATCGATAACTGTGCCCGAGCAATACTGTGTAAGTAATTTGCAGGGTTATAACTTCTAGCAGTATACACATGCCCTTGAGATTATTTTCTTCAGCTGTGTATGTTTCTCATTTAAATGAGATTATTAGTATTTAAAGGACCATATGTTGTGGAAGTAATTGAACAAATACACTAGAGTGGTATAGATGCTAAATGGTGTGCTAGGTATCAGAAAATTATTTCTCATGTAACTCTTTTGGCCTAATATTCTGATTTATTCTACACTATCTGTACGAACTGTATCTTTTACTTTTCTGTTACCATTTAGAAATGTCAGGTCAGGGCCAGGACGTGATAATTGTGCCTTTGTCATAGTTTGACTTAAATTACAGCAGTATAACTTCCCTTTTGTCAGGGGAAATGATAATAAATGTGCTTATTCAGGTATAATTAATTTCCAATTTTAAGCTCAGTAAAAGGTCATTCTTCTTGCTGGTTGAGTCCAAATACATGTAGATGTTGAGTACAGTAAAGTGAAGGTTTCTGCACTGCATCTGCGTGACTTCCAGGCTTCTCAACAAAAGCCGTTTGCAATTTTTCCAGTAAATTTGTGTTGCATTGGAGAAGGCGCTAATTTGGATCCAGAATGTTTGTCCAAAATATCGTTGGACGTTTCCTGGTTTCTAAATGATATCTTCCTGGTTAAATGAACCCTCCTGGTACCACAGGTAGGATTCCCTGGAAATCCAGGATCATGGTATGTTGTGGCGTGTGGGGAACATTCTTTGCTTTAAGAAACAGCATTTCCTAAGCAGAGTTTTAAAAATACAAAACAAAACTTTTTGTTGTTGTTGTTTCACCTGTAAAATTTGGGAGTTTAATATTAGCATTTTAAATGGGGAAAACTTTAATTTTGGTCGACTTTTTTTGGACAACGTATTTGTTAATCTGAGGAGCTGTTCAAATCTTGTATTTTATACTTCGCATGCTCAGGCTTAGGTTTGCACAAGCGGGACCAAACCAGGCAATGAATCAGGTTCTGCATCTCCTTTGTGCTCAGTTTGAATAGAAATAACTCTACGAGGAGCGGAGACTCAGCCTCTCGCTGTTTGTTGGGAAGTAATCTGCATGGGAGGGAGCTCCTGTGGAAAAACTACTCTGCCAGCTTAAAAAAAACCTGCTTCGAAAGTACTATCTTGTAAGATTCAGCTGCTTGGCACAGGAGCGGATTTTGTAACGCACATGAGGCAAGAAGCTGAGAAGGGAGTTTTTTCCGTATCTCCCCATCTGCTCCGGGCTAACTGAGGAGAATTTAGGAGCCGGTCCCGTGTGCCTAAAAACCATGGTTGTGTACTGTATGCACTTAAACTTCTGTGACTAAAAATAGCGGTGCTGTGACACAGTTGCGGAACTGTAAATTTGAATTGTGAAAGTACTCTTTTACTGTGCGATTTAAATGAATGGCCAGAATGGGAAATATCATATTAAGTAAGGGAAACTTGGGTTTTCAGATTCATTTCTACAGCTCCTCTCTACTCAGGGAAGATTTTTTTTCTTGTTAAATGTGTGAGATTTTTTGATAGAACGTTTCGGCACTTGTAATAGAGTTTTAAGTAGATTGACTTAGTCCAGAGCAAAATTATTTCAGTAGTGGTACAAAAACTTGTGCTTCTTTCGGTAAGTTGACTCTGACTTTTCTGTACATAGAGCCCTAGATGGCTAGAAAATAAAAAAAAATAGGTATTTTTGGTGTCATTTACTTGACAGTATCTTCTATAGTCAGGCCAGCAAGAAGAAAGGTAGGTGGAACCTGTTGCCTGAAACAATACTGCCTGACGCTGGCTGCAGAATTTCATAATGAGTTTAATGTGGTGGTGACTATATTTGTGCTTGGAAGGAAGTGAGGATATTTTTGTTGTTGTTGCCTGGTAATATTTTATGTTTATTTACAAATATTTTTCTTACATCTTCTTCACTTCTGGTAGTGCAAAACGTTTAATGACTGGAAAAGAAATGAAAGTATTTCGTATCATGTTAATTATAGAAATCTGTGTAATACTATTGCCTGATACATGTTGAACTCCGGGCCGTACTTCTTGCTAATCTCTGCAGAAAAACCTTTGTGTTGCTGTCAGGAACTATTTATAGACCTGATTTTTATTCAGCTTTCAGTGTTGCCTTCCAGTCTAAGTAGAAAATAGAATATAATCCTAAAACCTCCAGGTAGAAGACCGGGTTTTGTTTGGCTTTTTAAATTGATTTTATGTTGGGCAGTTTCTCTTGGGGTGAATGGTGTTCCCATCAGCCGAGCGGTTCTCGTCCGGAGCCGCTCAGGTGCTGTCCTCTTCTGTTTTGGTTGCAATTACATACGCCAAGAAGTATCGCAAAATTTTTTTTCCTTAAAGCATGGATGTGAGAAATGGTTTATAAAGGCACATACATAAACTCTGCAGAAAGAAAACATCGAGACTATCGGAGGTAAGTAGCACTAAAAGATCAGAGTTCGGGCTTGTTACCAGCGTGGTGTGGCCTTTGAGATCAGTTTGGTTTTGGTGTTGCTTTTGGAGATTTTTTTTTTATGCACAAATTTGATACTTTGTGCTTTTGCATTATGCTTACTCTTTCCAGTGCTGGCTTTGAAATTCAGCGTGGTTGATCTTTTTTGCGTGGAAACGTCATTATAATTCAATAATTTCCATGTTCTTGGGCTGTTAAGAGACTGACTTGACTTGCGTAAGTGTGTCAAGGTATCTGTGTGTAAATACACTGGGGCTTTACTGAGCGTATGTGGAATGTGTGCTAGCAGCTACAATTTTAATTAAGTTTTGAATGAGTGTGAAGTTTAATTTGGCTGTATGTAGAGACTGTCTTTCTTAAGATCGTAATTTTGGAAGTGATTTTTCACTCCTGGTACTTTGCGAGGGACTAAACCGGAGAAAGCTGTTTCCGAACATGAAACCGATTGTCTAAAACGGCTGGCAATTGCACAGGTGAGGTGAAATGGAAACTTTTCCTCCTGTAATTTTACAGTTTCAGGAGACATAGGTGTTGGTTGTAACAATAGGAGGTTTTAAGATCTCAGACATCGGATTTTAAAACTTGTATCCTTTTGTATCAGGAGAGTCTGGGCTTCTTTGACTTCTTTCTTTGAGACCAGTAATCACAAAAGTTTCCCTTGAGCTGTGTAGGAGACGTGAATACTTCGGTTGTCTATTTAATGATATAAACTATACCTTTTATGTTGAGGGCAGCCCTAACTTGATATGAATGACCCTTTGCTATAACTGAGCCAACGTTACTGCACCTCAGAGCTTTATGGTTGGAACACACTAATCTAGAGGGCAAAGTTTTCTGTTTCCCTGGAGGAAAAGGTCACCCAGGTGAGGCTGCGGGAGGTGTTAGAACAGCTCTGGGGTTCCAGTTACTGTCTGCAGAGCCCTGGATGTCACCCAGCGGTGTGGAGGGACCTTCTGTAAGAACAGCAAGTGTTGCTTTAGGCTAACGCGCTTCTCGCTGCTGAATTTTCTCTTGCAACGATGCTAGGACTTGTACCGGATTTTCTCTGCTGGATTCCCTGTTGGGAGTCTTGTTTGGTCCCCCCAGCTGTGGCGTGGTCCCCCCAGCTGTATTGCACGTCGTAGCTGGTGTGAGCACTTCCCAGCTTTGGAAAGCAGTGCAGTCCACGTCTCCTGCAATCTTGGCTCTTGGCACAGTCTCGTCTCAGTAAAAATGCAGTAGTAACATTAGTGATGCGGGAGATACTTTTATATTTATAGATATTGTATAATAGCAATGCAGTCAGGTTGCTTGGAACTCTGTATGCGGGAGTTTTGATTTTGTTGTACAAATGCTCTTTTGCTGGAAATAAGTCATAGTGAATTTTGCTCGTTTTAATTCTCATTGCCTCGTGATGTAGCTGTGTAGAAATGAACAAAAAGTTGTGTGAGCGTGGCATGAACAAACCTGCCCTTTACAAACATGAGGTTGGGTGTTAATCCGGGAAGCTTCGTGTGAGCTGTAAGAATAAAGCTTGGTGTTGAGGGGTATTGGAGTTGGGTGGTTTGTTTCTAGTGGACGTTGGTGGAGTTGCTGTGCTCAGGATTACCTGCTCACTGATACTTGTGCTAGATAGAAGGGGAGATCATTCAACAATGATTGAGGCTTTGAGAAAAATACTGTAAAACCACCCTGAATAAAGAAAAAACTGCTTTGAATTCCAGTTTGGAACAGAATCGAACTGTGTTTCTCTTTAAATCTAGAATAACAGTGCCCCAATTAATCAATATGTTACTGGAAGCTTTGAGGACACAGTGAGGTTCTTATTTCAAAGACTAGAAAAATGTGTTAAAAGCATTGGACATATTAACCTGAAATAAGATGATCTTAGTTGAGAGTTGTGTGATGCTGAGGGATTTGCTCGGAGTAATACCATGCAGTTTCTTTGGAGGTGTGTGTGGTGGTTTTTTGGTTTTGGTTTGCTTTTTGGTTTCTGGTGTATAGGAGTCTAATATGATGCTTTGACCTCCCGAGTCATTTTTGGAGAAAAGCTTACTTGTGTCATGGTTACCCTGCATTGCCTTTTGGAGCCGTGGTCACTTTGTCTGCATTCCCTTATGTGTAAGGATGGGACACGTGTGCTCTCAGCCAGAACTGCTGTGGTACATGAACACAGGTGAAGCAGAAGTGCTAGAGACACGGATAAATTCATTTGTTTACAAAAATAGTAATAAAAAACTCCGTTGTCGTAACCGAAAAAGCTGTTAAAGTTAGAAATTGTCAGAATGATTGTTAAAACTATTAAAAGTAGTAGCCCTACAGAACGTGTTCATGTACCACATTGTACACGCTGTTTTTAATAAGCTGAGAATTCTGGCAAAAAATTAGAGACTCTACAGTGACATAGATTGAAAGCATTGTCTTTTTGAATTGCGTTTAGGGGAAATTTAAAGTCTCTTAGTAGTGTACTTCATTTTCTATAAATTCCATCTAATAGGTAGTAATATATAATTCTCGTGCTGAAGATATCTCGGAAAACATAATCCACACAAAAGCTATTTATTTTCGTACTCTCTTTGCTGCGTGTTCACCAACAAGTAAAAGAAGGAGGAAAAACAACAGCAAACCCCAAACCTAAACACACAATTGTTCTCAGTCACACTTGCTGACAAATCAAGGAGCGATCGAGTCTGTTAAGAGCACTCAGAGCAGGAGCTGGATTGTACCGAATTCCGACTGGTAGCAATCAGGGAATACATTTTATTTTAAAGGTCTGAGGCAGCATTAGAACCCAGGCAGACCTACAAGGAGTGGTCTTGCATGCCCTTTGATTTCCCTACTCTTGAAAATAAGTTTTTAGTCCCCCTAACTTACACCGCAAGGAAAGTAGAATGGCTCACCTAGCTGCTCTGTTTTTATACCGTGTGCTATGCTTATGGTACAAAGAAAAGTAATAATCAGCTTTAATTTTATTCCACTCTAAAGCCAGGCAAAAGTTTGGAAGCCTTGCACCGTTTGGCAGAAGAGATTTGTTTCCCCGTTAACCATACGCTTCCCTTACGCATTTGCTATTGACTGGGGACTTGTAGTGAGCAGACAGAGATTGTCACGGTACCTTTGATATGGGGCGAGAGTTGGTCCCTGGGTACGGGGGTCATTTAATTGACTTTGATTTTTTTTTCTCCATTGTTTGTTTCAAAGCAGATATTACTTGATATTACATTAGAAGCTGTTAAAATTCACGGTACCTTTGGGACAATATGGCTATATACCAACATTTTTCTAGAGCTTTTCCAACTTTATGAGTACAGGGATAAAACTAGATGTCTCTTGTGTGGTACTGTTTAGTGAGGCTGTTTCAGCCTCCTGGAAAATGTCTGTAAAAGATTTTTTTCAAATTGTTCCATTCTCTTCCTTTTTTAGAAAATTGTTTTCTAAAACTTGGTAACATTTTTTGGAGGCATGTTCAGATAAAACAAGATCCAGAATTTTCTGGTGAATGGTTTAGAGATCAAGTCAGTCACCTCTGGTCTGCACAGGCTGTCCTAGTTAGAAATTTGCAGAGCAGGTGGTGTTCTTTATTTTTTAACATCCTTAACATTGCATAAAATATTTAAAATAAATGATATTTTTACTTATAAACATCTGAATTTGCCACAAGTTATATATGTATGGAAGAGGCAACTGTGCAGCTTTGAATATCCAAAATAATTGATTTTACGGAAGAGTTAATGAACTATGAAGCCAGTTGAAGTTGAAACTATATTGCATTGGTTTCTATACTGGCAAGCTTACATTTGAAAGGTTGTAGTACTAATGTTTTCAAATTCCATTTATTACAGTAGCATCCTATTGAAGAAGTGTAACTAGTAGCTAAGTTTTATGTCTTTTCTGCATCAGACTGCTTAACTGTGATCCTCCCTTTCGAAGCAAAGTGTTATGGGCATAGGTGAGATACGGCCATAGCACAGATAGAGCAAAGAGAAGGGCAAACGAAAGATACAACATCTCGCACATGAGAACCTGCATCGGATTTTATCTTCAAGGACTGCAGAATAACTCGCATCTCCGTGTTTACAGAAGGAGAGCTGTGTTCAACTCACGGTAAATTTTGCTTCCCAAGCTTTTATAACTTAATTGTTCAGTGGAAGAAAGCCATTTTTTTCTTCGTATAACATAGGCCACGCAGCATTCTTAAAGGTTCTGCGCACTCTGGCCCCCATCCATCACAGTACTTAAACCATGAGTAGCCCTATTAAAGTTGATAGAATTACTCATGTGCTTAAAATTAAACATGTGCTTAAGTGCTTTGATGGATTAGAGCCAAAGTTGTCAGCACCTTGCTTTGTTAGGGGCTGTGTTACACCTGCCTCTCGCTGCACCGGCCCGCATCTCGAAGGGACAGATTTTCATGTTTCCTCGTTCCAACATTTAATTACTCTGTGTTCTAAAAATGCGGTTTACATGCACGGTCACAGTAAATTCATATGCTGCCTGGAAGTATAAATACACAACTACAACTCTGGAAATCTAACAGCGCTTGACAAATTTCACAAGGTTTTTTTTGTTTTCCTGGAGATTTCAGGGGGAATGTTGTGTTAGTTGTTAACATGGAAACAAGACATCTCTAAGGTTTTTCACAAAACTAGCTTCCTATTGAAATCTGGATTTTAATGAAGTGTGTAATGGAAATCACCATTTCAGTGTGACAGCACACTGTTAAGAATGCCTCTGAACTTGAAGTTGCCAAAAGCTAAAATCAGCAGGGGTTGTTGCAGTTTCTGCTGACAGTGCTGAGTTTGTGAGCATTTGGGCAATTCTTTAAGGCTTATAACTAAATTTGTGTGTACCTGACAGCTCTTCGTCCTTAGAAATAACGGGGGAAATCTTCCTGATCAAGCGATCCAGTGATGCTTCTGTATTTGCCCTGACCACGTGTATCTGTAAGAATTTCTGTGATCAGATTGCACTTAAATTTGAATCTTGATAAGCACATGTGCATTTGAATATTGCAATAATTTTTCACACATTATGTTAGCAAACCTTGATTACACCAAACCTCTTTTGAACAACGGAAGAAAGTAGCTATTTCAGTTGTCCTCGTAGTGAAATTGGAAAGCTCTGTTATCACATTCAAAGCTCTTTGTGTTTTTAGTGGCCTTTAGTCGTATTAAATGAAGAGATTGGAAAGGTGGAGTGGGAATAAAAGTAGGTAATTCAGACAGAAGTCAGTGAATGCTTGTAGAATCATGTTTTGTAGAACTTACCTTGTTTCTGGTAAGACACCACACCGTATAAATTCGTTCCTCCCCCTTTTTTCTTTTTCTTTCGTGCTGTTGTCTCCTTCCGAAATCTGTGTCTTACCTGTTAACCCGCAGAGTTTTGAATTAAAAACTCTGGGGTTTGTCACGTTAAAGGCACCTTCCAGATCACCCGTCTGCAATGTCACACAGCAGAAGTGTTTCAGGTGATAATGTAGATAATTACAAAAAACCAAGAGATTTTTCAGACTGACCATGTTCTCCCTGTCTCATTGCTGCCTTCCCTACACGTTGCATCCCGCTCGGGCTGGTCTGTGTGCATTTACTTGGCCATTTTTATTTTAGGGCTTCTTTCCATTTAACATTGGCACTTAGCCAGCTGTGTGCTTTTTTAGTTTTCAGTAGCAGTGAGGTCATTGTTCATTACAGGAGCTGTTCCTCTCATTCTTGCACACGAACCCCTGAAGAGCTCTGGGATGCGATTGCCCTCTTTGGAAAGCTTCATGGGCAATCCTGGCCAAAGAAATTACTAGAATATAGACATTCACAAAATAGCGTCAGAGCAAATGAAACTCATGGGGTTTCAATGCTTCAAAGTTGAGACGAAAGTGCTTTGAAAGTGCCTGAAAACTAAGGCGAGAACAAGAGCCCGATAACGCTGCCATTGCCTGGCTGGATGTTAAAGCAAAGTCTCCGCGGTACCCAGGATGAGGTGAGGGGCAGCACTTCAGTGCTGTGGCTCGCTTGGGCGTAAATGTTTCAAAAAGGTGATGGTCAGTGTGCATTTCTCCTTTTTTTTTTTTTTCCGTCTTAGTAATGACCACGTTCACAGTGCTAAAATAAAGAAATGAGAATGTCTTTGTGCTTCCTGACAGCAGTTGGAAATGGTTATCTCAAAATCGAGAATTGGCCAAGGCAAGATGATTCAGCAAGTCTGCCTTGAATCCTCCTGATTCTGAGAGGTGTCCTTCCATAGCAGAAAAGAACCGCTAAGCGTACTCTAGCCTTGTTAATTATTGTGTCGAGTACCTAGAGAGAATACTACACTTTTGAAGACTCCTTTTATTATAATGTGCTTAATTACAATGAAACTGGTGCGTTATCCCCCATCTGTGTGCCTGGAGATCCAGAGACCAAGTCTGCAGTTCACCAAGGTGTTTAATTGCACAGTATGAATTAGAGGTTCTTTGTCAACCTCCTACATCACAGAGCTCTTTGTGAACACTTATTTTCATTCCATACCTAAACTATTGCTAGTTAATTAGTTGATGTAAATGCAACAGCATAAGCAGAATTATGCTGCTTCATATTGGGTCTGTGATGTTCTCTTTGTGCCACTTACAGGTATAAAGGGACCGTAAACCAGTTAAACTGGTTTTAAGTAGGAATTTGCAAAGCCGAAGGGGAGCCCCGGGGTGGCTTGGAGCCAGAACAGCATCTCTGTGCCACATCCCCGCCTGCCCTGTGCCCCGGCTGTGCTGCCCGAGCTCTCCAGGCTTCACATCGCACAGCCGGGATGAATAACCCTTTCACCTTTGCGCCTGGGACACCACCAAATAAACCTGAACGCTGGGTTAAATAAGTTTATATTTAGGGATGCCTTTTTTTTTTTAGAGTTTTGTAGTAATCTCATCATGGTACTATTCCCTAAGATAAAAAAACAGGTCACACCCCTGGCCCCTAACACTCCAGTGTAAATAATGATCGAAACCATCATCTCTACTTTCGCATTTCTACCTCCTAAATTTATTTTTTGACAGTAACTTTTATTGTGACAACTGTGGTACACTTTTTATCAGTGCTTCGGTAATTTGTATTTCTTGCCTTTTCACTTAGAGAATGAGTCTGTCATTCCGTAAATAGAAGGTATCTCTATATGCTTATATTTCTTATCATATATTCATCTATTTATGGCCACACATTAAGACATGCGTGTAACTCATATGGGTAAATATCATAATGTATTAAGGAAAACCCCAATGGTAAAGCAGTTTTATAATCTTTTTTCCGATATTATTATTATTGCTTCTAGCAGTAAATCATCTTTGATAGCTGGATGGTACAATTTGTTGTTACCCAGAATCACAAAGAAATAAACCCAAGGATCTTCAAAGTGAAGTAGACGTTGGGAGGAAAAGGTGATGTAAGAGGAAGAGCACAGTACCAGGGAGGGGAAACTGCGTTTCTGCATCCAGCAACAGTGAGATGCTAGGTGTGTCCACGGTCAGCATCACCAGCATGGACTGGTAGGGTGCCCTAGGTGACGTTTTGTCAGCTACGTGTGCCTTTGGGTAGCTTTACTTCATCTTACAAGGTGACAGAGTTATCAAGAACAGAGTATTAATGTGGTTAGACAATTTCTTTCAATTCTGCTGCAATTGAGGACCCAACTAAATGGGATTTCCTGGCCAAAGCCAGACGGTTACTGCACTGCAGCTGGGACCACGTGGGCTCGGCCTTTGCGGTCTCGAACGGTACGGAATAGAAAATCTTTTTGAAGTTGACAGAATTACTGAGGTGTCTCTGTGGTGTGATATAAATGAAGAGTTTGGTTTGCAAAAGGTATTCAGTGGTTTTTGCTATTGTGTTTTAGCAGTTTTGTCTGTAAAACTGGTACTTTGTCATAGGTCTAAGATGAATTATTTCAGCTTCGCTCTGAATACTCGAGACACCTATTTCTCTCTGTTTTCAAGTGCCTCTAACTTGGCCTCTGCCCTGTTTGCCGTTCTAGCTGTTCTATTCTTAGATAATTGCAATGTTGTTCTGTTAGAAATAACCCAGGTTGCTATTGTTGAATAGTAAAGTACCACAGAATTTTTGTAATGTGGATTGGTAGCAAAATCTTAATTGAGTTTCCTTGCTTGTGGTCTCGTGTCTGACGATCTTGACAGCACTGCTCTGTTTTTACGGGGCGGATTGGCAGGTAGAGCTCTTTTCCTTTTTGTTAACTTCCATAAGGTGCAGCAAATGCAGATTTTATGGAATGTTTATGAAATCCATGAGCATGTTTCACTACATCAAAGACACCATATTTAGATGAAGAGCTGTTTAAAGCACACGTGCCTGTAAAGTGCACTGAAAGCGTATTGGAATCGTGTTTTTGAAACGAAATAGATATTTTAACTTTTCATTTGCTTGCAGTGTGTGGTTGTGCTGTGCTTTTGAAGGTGAGCAGAAAGCCGGAAAGCAAACCGAGGTGCATGTGCGTTGGGACACGACAAGGTTGTTTTCTGCTTTAAAAAGCCAGAGGGAAATTAGTTGTTTTGTAAGGTTTTTATTCTGGCTGTTGTATTTGCAAACTGATTCACTGAAGTGGCAGCGCTTTGCATGAACAAGGGAAGCTTTTCTCTCGATCAAGTTATGTCAGCACGTTCAAGACTGAGCAAAGTTTGACAGTGCTTCGGAATTAAAGGTGATTTATGCTCTGTACCCGTCGCTGAAGGTGATAGAAGCCACGTTGTTTATAGCCTTGTAAAGAAGACAGAGACTAATGCTCTGTATTAACATTATGTGGTTACATTTTAATATACCCTATTAAAATGGTCTATATGTACTCTCCAGGCATGTACATTTTGAAATACAAGTTTAAAGAGAAAATTCCTGCTTTTTTCTTATTTGCAGCAGCGTCCTGATGATAACTACGAAAAATTGGGAACGTAATAAAGAGCGAACATTTTGACGTGGTTGGGGGATGATTATAGAGCACAGACGCAGTGATTTTCAGCAGGAGTCCCCGTGTCCGTGCTGCGCCCTGGCCCTGCTGCTCGCACCCTTGGGCTTCTAGGCAGGCTCCCTTGCGGTGAAATAATGTATACATACCATTGAGTTGCAAACCATTATTTGGCATTATTTATTATACTAAGGCTGCACGTATGAATTCATGTGTTAAAAGACAAATTCAGAAAGAAAAAAGACATTTTTTTTCCTAAATGAAAACTAGCATTTATATCAGCAACATGCAAAGAACGTTCCAATATTTTCTATTCACGTTGTCAGTATTTATGTTCCTTTTTTAGGTCGTGTTCATAGTGAAGTTAATTGGCGATCATAATTTGCCCTCATTAAAAGCCTTTTTCTGTTGCATATTATCTGATCAAAGTCTTTACTTCCATTCAAATGATGCATCCCGCAGCATTAAATTCACCTCTTCACAGTGCTCTTTCTGATGTGTCTAATGTTTGGTTCCTAAAATGTTCCTAAAATGTGTCTAATGTTTGGTTCCATTACAAGTGTGGAGTTTCCTGCATAATCAGGGCATTTGGGGCAGATGTGTTTAGGGTTTCCCCACTAAGTTAAATGATTGATATGTCTTAAGTACTGTATTATTACGGCTGTCTCTCCTTCTAAAGGAAAAAGGTAATTTTTGTTGTTGCTTTGCACTCCGCATGTTTCAGATTTTTTTCCAACTCTCTCGTCATCTTCTCAGTTGAAGAAATGCGTAATCTCATCCCTGTTCGTAAAATCTATCTTTTTCTGGAAAAAGGAAGTAATATACTACATTCTGATCTAAAATCAGGTAGTTGTTTGTGGTTTTTCTCTTCAATCTTGTCTGAACTCTGTTAACCAGAACTTTGCAATGAGGCACGTGGCTTCATAACCTGTCAGGAGTGACCAAGGAATTAGAACTTATTTGCTTTCGGTAATTTAGATTAATGGCATAAGGGGGGGTCACAGGATTTATCACTTCGTTTTTTTAATTGTGTTTGTGTTTTGCTTGGTCTGTTGGTTGGGTTTGGTTGTTTTAATTCTTTAACGTGTTTTGTTTTTACCATTCCTTTCAACACGGCATTTTTTTTTACTTTTCTACCTGTGAGATATACTGGATGAGCTGGATACCTGATCCTCTGGAATGTTCTTTTTAAGCATTAAGTATTTTTTCCAAGTTCAAAGTAGTGGTTATTAATATTATCTGGAAGGTAAACCAGAAATTAACATTAAAATTAAATTAGTTTGTTTTCTGATTATCTGCTTGGTAATGTGTTCATTGCATAAGATTTTATAAAGTCTGAGTAAAAAGGTTGCTGTTTTTATAGTAAAGCTCAGCCACAGGTGGAGAAGTATTTACTAAATTTGTTTTCAAGGAATATTTTATTTTCCTGACCTTTTATATTATTCAAATTTCATGTTATTTGAATTAAAATCTCATATTTTTTATAGTACCTAAAATAGACTTTATTAGTTTTCCTGAAAGCTACATGCGGCTTTGCTTTGGCCCATTTAAATATTGAAAACAGCAGGATTTGAGATTTTTCTTATAATCCTCAACTAATAGAGTTTAATGCTTTGTTTGGCCTACCCTCCACAGCCTAAGAAAAGTTTTAAACAAGATTAAACGTGCGACCTTATTAACCCCCGGCGCCTAACGATCCAGAGCAGCCCTGCAGAGGCCTCCGTGGTTCCGGACCCGGGTAACGCGGCGCCCTTGGGGCCGTTCCCCATCCACATTTTGGGAGCCCTGCTTTTTGCTTTGGTAGTTTTGGCCGTTGTGTCAGCACCCAGCAACAAGACAGGGAAAAAAAAAAAGGCAAGAATCTGTTTCTAAGGTGAATATTCAGTCTTCATGGTTAAGGGAAATGAAGTTCGAATACTTTTGGAAGTTTGATGTGTAGCGTAGCGGGGATTTCTCAAAGCCGGTTCTGGCAGAGCAAAGGGACAGCAGAGGTGAGGCTCAGCTTTTATTGACTGCACTTCATTAGTTCCTGAAGAAACTGAATTTCACTTTCTTTTAAGGAGGTGACAGTTGTATGTAAGGTGTTGGATTAGTGATTGTGATGAATGAACGTTTTGACTTCCAGAAGAATAAAGTACCTCATTGTCATGGAAAATTTATGCTTAGTAAACATTACAAAACACAAAATGACATGATACATTTATTGCTGTGTAATAAGATTCCTTGTTTACTGGGCATGCTATAGGGCCATGGCAACAAAACCAGAAATAGGAACTATGAGTGTTCTTGTTGTAAAGATGATGATGGTTATCAAGCAGTTTGTTAATTGCTGGAGTTTTACATCACTCCATGTTCGTTATCACGTTGTGGTGCTCCTAGTTGTGTGAGGATTGGTGAAGAGCTACAAATCTGAAAGTTTGACCAAAACCTATAATAAAAATAATGTGGTTTACTGTGTGATACAGGAGAGTCAGGGAAATGTGCACTTCGCTAATACTTTGTTATCTGCAAGTGTTCTAGGGGAGAAAATGTAACTACAGTTTGCTAAAAAAATAAATAATTTTGGAAGACTTTCTGAACTTTTGTCTTTCTAATGATGTTCCAAAACAAAGCAAAATGACTGAATATTATTTCTTTACTTAATCCTTTACAAATATTGGTGTCTCAGTTAAATTTAAGTATGTCGGTTGCCCTTTGATCTCAACGGGGCAGAATCTGGATAAGTGTTCGTTAAATTCAAGACTCAGCTGAAAATTGGAGGGAAAACCAAGGCGGACAAATTGCTTACGCTGTCAATGGTAAACATTTCCTGCTTTCATACCGTTATTTACATATTTTAAGAAAGGAACTCCATTTTTAAAAAAAGGAAAGTGGCTGATGTTTTTGCAACCGTATGTGCACTAACTGAAAAATACAGTAGTTGTGCACCTACTGTGGACTGGAGAGTTTCTTGGGACCTGGGGCAATCGAAAGCATTGAAGATGGGAAGGAAGAGGGTGAAAAGGCCTCAGTTTTTCCTCTCTTTTCCTGTCTTATTTATTTTCCTTAGTTCAGTGCCTTTGGCCTTTCTTGGCTCACTGCCTTGTTCCCATCAAGGGTGCCAAGTCCCTCAAGCAAAAAGCCTGGTGGCCTTCAGGAATGGGGTGGTCTGCAGGTGATCGAGAAGTCTGGGGAAACCAAGAATTTACATCTGATTATTGATCCTTTTGTTTCTGTATCAAGCTTCACTGACCCTCCTCACCCTGCCCCAGAGTCTGGAGAATATAAGCGGCGGCCAGCGATGAGGAGCTGCTGCTTAGGGCTTATCATCTTGCTGTTTGGTCGGGTTCTGCCCTTAATTCAGGCTCGGCTGAGCCATCCCCAACGCTCTGCTTTGCTGCTGCCCTTTGGTTCTTGTCTGTGGGAGCAGCACTGGCGTTGCAGCCGTGCTCTCACAACTACGAACGCCCAGCGAGATCCTCCCCGCCTGCATCACAGTGACAGTGAACGTGCGGCTGGCGCGGCCGCGTTTCCCTTCGCTCCGTCTTTTCCTAAAGTCGCATTAATCTTTGATGTGAGAACCAAAATTCCCGCTGCTCTGGGCCGTCTGTGTCTGCCTGTTATTTAAGCAGTACTTTTTTTTTTTTTTTCCGTGCTGTTCTTCTGCATTCTTGATTGGTGAATGTGCTTTCGGTTTCGTTTTGGTTGTTGGTTGTGAATGATTATAGAAAGGAAAAAGTGATTGAAAAAAGCGTTTACAATGCGAGTACTTAATCAACTCAGTAAAATGGGGTTTTCAGGCTGGGGTCTGTAAACTGAAAGTGTGAGCACTGCCTTTTAAAGGGGAAAAAAACCCCATACTGTTGGTAGTTTCATATCTATGGGATACTGTGCTGGAAAATGTTAGTTTTCAAAATAAATAAAACAAACCAGTTGGTATTAATAATAATAATAATAATAATAATAATAATGGAAGTATTATATAAAAGTTTAACAAACATCAAAAGGCCACTTAGACAATGTAGGCAGGGTTTTTTAGTAGTTTCATGGCTAACTTGGTTTACCTAAAAGCAATAATTCTGTGCTGTGTATAGCAAGAAATTAATCATGTAAAAGATTTGTCATAGTGCATTGCAATTAAGGTACAGTTCAGAGCCTCAATACCAGTAATACCTTTAGGATGCTGGTTCCTGGTTGTGCCGAAGGTTTGATCGTGCACGTCTTAGGATTGCGCTGTTTGTCATTGCAAATCGCAGTTGTCAGATTTGACATCAAATACAGCAGCAATCCAGCAGAGGCAATGGTTTGCACTCCAGCCTGCCTGAGCCTGTTACGCTTTTTAATTTGCCTGCAGTTTATCCCAAATAATAGTGCTCATATCGAGGGTTCCCAGTGGTTTTCTAGCCCACTCTTCTGCTTGTAGTTAAAAGGTAATTTTATGTATTTGGATTAGCGCTTTATTCTATTTACTTATGTGACGGTTTATGTCCAAACTGTCAGTTTGAATGTCTCTGTCAGGTTGAGTTCTCTGCTGTAGCTTTTTCTGCTATGACATCATTTTTGTGCTGTGATTTTTTTTGTATTTTGGGGTTTTTTCATTTGTTTCTGCTTTTAATAACTTACCAGTTTTTCTCTTATTTGTTTCCAGTTTATGCTTTTCTAAGTAACTTCCATGTATCTCTAGTATTTTGCATTCAAATGGATCCAAATCTGTTTGACTTTGAACAGTCGTAGTCACAGTCTAAGACTACCGTGAATTTTTAGTTAAGCATGATTAGATACTGATTTTTAGATGCAAATAGCCGTTTACTGTTTTAAGTAGAAGAGTTATGAGATATTTAATCAAGTCTATCTACAAAAGTGTTCAGTGGCTGAGAGCACTTGAGTCAATAGTAGCAATACAGTTTTGATAGGATGCTTTTCGAGTGCATGTTCCTTTTCAAAAAGATATTCTGCTTTTATGGCTTATATATTTATTCTTTTTTTTTACTACAGGGAGAAGAAAATGAAAATTCAGGATATTAAAAACAATATTAAAGAAGCTATAGAGGTAAACTTAGGAGCTATTGTTTTTAACTATTCAAGGCTAGTTCTTTAGACACTCTCTGCAATATTTTCTTTTTCTTTGCAGACAATAGTGACAGCAATGGGCAATTTGGCACCTCCAGTTGAACTAGCCAATCCGGAGAACCAGTTTCGAATCGACTACATCTTAAATTTAGCTAACCAGATAGACTTTGATTTCCCACCGGTAAGTAAATAATTCAGATTGGCTGCAGTCGTGCTTTTTTGCAAATGATTATATTTCACTGCACCGTATTAAATATTTACAAAAACACTGAGCTGCTCTTTGGGCATTACTACTCTCTGCACTGTTCCAGCAGGCTGAGGGGAGGAATTTTGGTGATGGATCAAAATTATGATCCATTTACCCCAGAATTTTATATGCAACGGTAGTCAGTCCTGTAAACTTAAAAGGAAAGAGCAAGTGCAAATAGTAGTAAGATGTGGGATAGTTTGCCACCCCAGCAGGGTTTTCGTAACTCTGGTTTGTAAACATGATTGCACTGGCTAGTCTGTGAAACCAGTGGCAGGTACCTTTTGTAACTGTTGCGGCTTCTGGGAATTTCTCTGCTTTGGTCAGGCTTTATCAAGAGAAAAAAACCGAACACACAGACTTTGTGTGCGAGGCAGAGGTTGCGCTATTAGCAATTAGTTTGAAATACTGGCACGGAAATCTTCAAATGCACTAATTTTCAGAGTTCAGCAGGCACAGACAGGTTGATGGAGAGGGGTACATATGATTCTTCTCTAGCACATAAAATGTAATATTAGTCTTTTAATCTTAATCTTAAATTAGAGATTTTCAGTTTTTTTAACTTGCCACCTCTCATTTTGACACTAGTCAAATTCATAAGAATATTTGGTCCCTTTGTGGATAATCTCTCGTGCTAGGGGGTCTGAAAAAGGAGTGCTTCGAAGGCAGTTTTAGGAGAATATTCGAGAGGAAAGACAGCGGCTCCTTACTCCGCCCCGTGTGCTCTTGAACTGGCTGGGTGCCTGCAGCTCTCCTGCTGTCCATTGTTTTCTGATAGTTCAGGTTGTGATCTGAAACAATGCTGTAGCAAGTTCCTGTGACCTGCCTCACACTGGAATACTTGATTTTCCTTGTCTCTTCTATCTCAGAGGAGTTTTTTTCTTCCATTCAGTTGGAATGCAGTGATTTTTACTTTTTTTAATATGATTTCCCCTGAAAGCAAGGGGTAGTTGTGTATTGGAAAGTGAATAAGCCAAATGTACATGTGTTACATTAACTGTTTTTTTAAAATATAAAAATTAATATTCAGTATGTATTACCTCTGGTATGATACGTGGTGGCAAGCCCTTGATGTCTAAAGCAATAGAAATAAACTTACCGGGTCCATAAATAATTTCAAGTTCAGCGAAGAGTCTTTGATGTGTTTCATGACCCACAACTTCAGGAATAACATTGCTCCAATAAAACTAGTTTTTCTTCTCTGAGCAAAGGTATTGTGTTAAATTTTTAAGCCCTGAGTCCACAGAGGTTTAGGTGTGTGCATAACTTGGACCTAGTGGGTAGCTTCCCTGGCATGATTAACTATTTCATATGTAAATGTTTGTAGGGTTGAGGTTTTAAACTGGATGTGCATTAGCCACTAATTTTGAAGGACTATTGTTGGCTCCCTCTGCCCTCAGTGATTATGTAAGCTAATATGTATCTGATTTCTGAGTTGGTCTGAATCTAGGTTATAGTCTTTTGGTACCTGACGAAACAGAACCTACAGTTTAATTATGTATTTTAGATCAACTTAAGAGCTAGAATGTACCTAGATGTCAACTCTCAGTGCGTAGTATCAAAAATACATAATCCTTGGGTACCTCTATAAAAATAATTTTGATTTTGTTATAGCTTAATTAAAAGTACTTTGAAGAAAAAATAATTTTCTCTAAGTGGAAAGGCTGGCCTTATGCTAGTTATGCTTTATATCTAAGGAAATCTTGATTACCTCCTTTCTCCTCTAGTACACTGGTCAGAGAATTTTATAAACTGCCAGCTAAACCTTTTCCTGGAGGGAGGGGAAGTTTTGCCTGTTTGGAGTGGTAGAAACTGCTTTCTGTCTCTGCCATTTTCTTTGTGGGGAATCATATTTTAGCTGTTAGAAAGGCATACTTTCCTCAGTGTCGTATTTGGTGCTGTTCTTCTGTGCCATAGGAAGAACAGAAAGGTAGGGAGGAAGAGCACTCAGGTACCAAGGAGATGTTCTTTGAGGGCTATGAGTACTTAGGGCCACACTCTTTTAAAAACACAAGGCTGTTTTGCTTTCCTTTAAATGCCCATTATTTAGCAAACTCTCCAGAAGGCACCGCACAGACACGAAGAGTTTAGCACTAGGATTGTGTAATTTCTTCTCCAACGGCAGGAGATCTTCTTTAGAACATGAGGCCTCACCTTCTTCTGTACATGAAGGAGCAGTTTAAATGGAGGTTAAAGTACACACCAAAATCTATGTTTATTATCTGTTGTACAGGTGGGACTAGAGTGTCCTAACAACAAGGTTCAGTGTAATGTGAAAGGCAGAAAAAAGTACAGAAGAATGTAAGAGCTTTAGAGTGTGATGGTACTGTAGGGGTCTGGCTCTACATACCTACAATTCCAAGAGCAGCTTTTGTGTTCTGATGTTCTAATTCTTTTCTCAGTCCGTGTCTCCATCTGTTTGCAGTTTTTGACTTACAGAAAATGCATGTCATTTGTTTTGAGCATATTGTATCGAGTTAGAAAAACAACTTGAGGTAAAAATGATATTGGTACAGTGCAATGCTAGGTTAAACATTCCCTTTAAAACTGAAAAATTAGTATGCTGGAGATTTATTAATTCAGCACGCCTGATATTAAGCGATTAGATTTCTTGAATACAAATAGTAACATGGGAAAGGAGAAGGGTTGTACTTAGTGAAAGGAATTCTGTTGACCTAACCGTGCTGATGATTTAAAGTATTGCAATATTTGGTAGATCAAATCTGTAGTTCCTTTTGTAGTATTTCCATGTTGTTTCACCATACCGTATATACCATTGGCAAGAACCTGGAAGAGTTTCACTCCTGCAGCCGATGGTCCCGTTTGTCCTGTCTCTGGTATGTTTTCAACAGACAGTTTCTGAAATATTCATTACAAAAAGAAACCCAAAACTAGGACTGAAGTGAATTGATAAAGACTGGGAACACAACCATGTTGAAAACCTGTGGAGAATGCTAATTAGTAATATTCTCGGCAAAACCACCCAGCAATAAGTTAATGGGTTTTATGTCAAGTATTTTCTGCCTTAGCTCACTGTGGACTTGTAAAAATAGCTTGAGGACACAATATCTCCATGTGTAATGGAGAGCTGTTCTGATTTAGTTTTGCAAAATACTTTACTTATTTTAGGGGCAAAATCTATCCATGTTATTAGGCTTATTGCACACTTTTTTTCTTAGAGCAGAGCAGAATGGAAATAACGGAAGTGTAATCAGGTCCATGTAATGTATTGTTAATATGAACAGCACTGATAATAGTGTGTGTAGTGTTCTGATTGCATCATTGGGAAAGGTACTTTTGCCAAAATGACGGGACATTGAATACCTAAGTCCTGCAAAAAGAAGCCTGGCCCTGCTAGTTTGAATGAACACAGAGAATAACAGAGAGGTGATGCTTTCCATGGGGAGGTATTGAAAGCAGAGCTCTCTTTTTTCTAAAATGCTAACAGTACCAATTTTTATGAAATATTATCATTTAAGGAGAATCATTATCATTGCCTTTATTCAAGTTGAGTTTTTATCATGCAATTAAATTGTCACTGGCCAGCATGATGACTTTTAGCAAAGAAAAAGGGAGTTGAAGTAAGAAAACCTCCAAACCTGAAACTGAACTCAAATGAGATAGCTGAAACATTTAATTTTAATAATTGAAATGATTGTGAATGGGCATTGGTTAAACCCATGGAAAAGAGGTCAGTCTTCCTGTGTCCCTGTATTGGTACAGATCTGAAGTGGCACGTGTAATTACTTGTGCTGCGCTTGTGTTTTAAGATTATATTGTGGCAATATTTTTAAATATATAT
>VWYH01008558.1:831996-866038 GCA_013399365.1 Pampusana beccarii | reverse complement strand
CTGCCTGCACCCCTCTCCCTCAGTGGTTTGACAGCCACTGTGTGCGTGTCCCTGATGGGGTTGCTCTGGCTGCCCATATCGAAGTCAGAGGTGTCCTGCAGACCCTCTGCAAGCCCCACGTTCACCTGCACCTCTTGTGATACAAGCAGGTTAGAAATCAGAAAAGCCCTGCCACTGCGAAGGAGGGATTCCCACACACAGCAGACTCGTGAGCTCAGTTTTTCTTCTGAGCTCAGTTGCCTGCATCCTGCAGAGAACTGGGGAGGAAAGCACTGCAAAACAGCAGCCTCGGCCACAGCAGAGCATTTGTCCTGTGTGTGTGAGGACAAAGGTGTGTCAGGGTGCGCATCCACATCCGTGCATGGAGCACTCTGCTGCCGGAGGACTCCCTGGCAGTGGTGGCATCCATTTGGCCTTGGATAGAGCATTTCTCCCTTATCTGGCAGCAGGAGCCTGTACTCTGACCTCCAGACACTGCCCAGCACCTGAGGGCTGCCCTGCAGTGCTGGCCCTGCCAGCGCTGTGCCCAGGTTGCTGGGCACTGCAGTTTTGGCTCCTGGTACCCTGTGGCCCAAGTCACACTGAAGCAGCGAGACATTCACCCAAATGTGCTCCGTGAAACCTGCTGCAGGAATATGCGTTCACCTGGGACATGGCCACGAGGCAATGAGGAGCCACCAAGAGCTGACAGTCCCTGAGCCTCAGCGAGAGTAGGGATGACATGTGGGGTGGGCTTTGCTGTAGCCATCAGCTCCCTTGCAACCAGCACCAACAGCAGTGGAAGCAAACCTATGTCTTAATAGGAGACACAGGGGTCTCACCTCCAGCCAAAGGCAGCACCTTCAGAAGGCCTCCCCAACAAGAGGCACCCCATGGGTGCCAAGGCACCGCACGCCTGGAAGCACAGATGATGAGAGCTGGCAGCCGAGCTCGCTGCTGGGACCTGTCTCCACGCGAGCGCTGGCTGTGCCTTCCCCAAGGGCACATTTCTGGGCTCTGCCTGACCACGGCAGGAGGCATCCAGGTATCTGCTGCTCCCGTGTTTGAACGGAGCAGGATTGGGCTCCTGCGGCTGAGTCCCTGCTCAGGCCACCAGGCCAGGACGTGTTCAGAGGCCACTCCATCCCCAGCTCCACCAGGACCGTCCTGTCATCCCACCTCCAACACCCACCAGCGCCGCTTGCCCACACAGACCAGGACCCTGCTCCATGTCCTGCCTGTGAGCCCGGAGCAGGACCCCCCTGGTGAGCCCATCCACCTTCAGTGCACAACAGAGCAAGGGTTCGGGAAAAGCATAACCTTATAATTGCACCTAATTGCAGGGTGGGGAGAAGGCATTTCCACCTGGTGAGCAGTTTGAACCCTGGAGCAGGGGAGGGGAGGCACATCAAAGGGCAGGAAGCTGGAGCAGGGGTGGGAGGGCAGGAAGGAGGGGAGGTGGGGGGGAAACCAGGGCAAAGCAGCAGGCACGCTCTGGATACTTCACGCAAGAATGGAGCCTCCCCCACGTTTCTGGGTGGTGAGGCAGCCGCAGGGCAGGCACCCAGGGTGCGTGCACAGCACGTGGAAGGTGAAGGGCTGCAGGGCCGGAGGACAAGGCAGCGCTGCGTGTGAGCCGGGTGCGGGTGCAGATCGGGTGTTCGAGCAGCGTGCGCTGGCGGGGAGGCAGATATGGTACAGACGGTACATGGGGTGAGGTGACACAAGCTGCACAGCACGTCAGGGGTGGGCAGGGGAGGCACCCCTGTGTGGGGGGCACGTGTGGGGTGTGCATGGGGTGAGGTGGTGCTGGGCATGTGCTGTGCGTGGTGTGAGGCAGCACCGTGTGTAGGGCACATACGGATGGGCCGGGATTTTCTCATGTTACCCAACTGCCTGTTCCAGAGACAAGGCTCGGCTGGCCCTAGGGAAAGGAGGCAACAGCACTGAGCGCTGCTGGCAGAGAAACACCCTTGTTAAAGTAAGCTGGAGCTGCGGATTAAATCCAGCCAGCTGAGGACCAGGACAGTGCAGTGCAACACCGCCCCTGAAACTCTACATGCAGGTCACCTGGCTTAGTGCAGAAGTGAGATTGTCCCATTGCACACATCAGGCCACCCTGAAATGACCTCCTGGCACCCCAGGGAAAGGCTGTCTTATCATGCTGCATCCCCCAGCTGGGACTTCAGGAGCTGCGGAGAAGCCCCCAGCAGCTTTGGATCTGCCGTGGGATGGGAGAGCAGCTGGAGCAACACCATCACCTTAACCCTGTGATGAGATCTAGTCCAGGCCTCAACGTTACTTAGGACAGCCTAGAAACTGCTCAAGCCCTCACCAGTGGGAAAATCCTCCAGCAGAGACACTGCAAGGACCAGGAGCTCTGAGAACTCCCTTTGCTTGTGGGACACCGCTAGCTCCAGCCCTGGTAGCCACTAGCCCGGGGCTCCCAGCCTGTCCCTGTGAGGAAGCCTTCATCTCCAGGTGGTGGCCGAGCAGCCCAAACACAGGGGGCTGGAGAGCTGCCTCAGTCATGGCCATTTTGCAACATTTTGCATGCACAGATCCTGCCTTCAGACCTGCTGCTTTTGGAGCCCCAGTGCTGGGGCCTCCCTGTGGGACCTGCAGTGTCAAGGGGTCATATCCTGGGACTCAGGTTATCCTGGGGGTCCTGAGAGTCCCACCGTGGAGATGCTGTTGTTTGCATGGGCAGCTCTTCCTGCCTCAGGAGGTGCCTTCTCTCCTTTCTCTGTCTTGTCTCCTGCAAGTTAATTTTTGTTGTTTTTCTCCTCTAAAGGAAACGGGGCTTTGGGCTGGCCAGACAGGTTGCCACATGTGTATAGAAACAATAATGAACTTGCAGGAGACAAGAAAGAGAAAGGGAAGGCAGGTGGGAATTTTCCCCTGTTTCTGGGAGTGTCAGAAAGTGCTTTGAAATCTGTTCATGCAAAATGGTGTAAAATTTCAAATTACAGTTGTGACACCAAAGGAAGTAAACAGACTCTGGCAGCGTGAACTGGCCTCTGCGATATGGGAACTCAGTCCAAGGCAAGTGCACAAAAGGCGTTGTGATTCACATATATACAATTAGTGAGTAGCTCTCCACCCTGGAAATTATCCAATTATCTATTCAAAACACAAGAAACCGAAGAGATAGATTTAAGAAGCTGGAAAACTAAATAAGATGTTATTATTTAAGGGACAAACCTTGTTGTGCAGAACCAGCAGTGGTTCTGGCTGGGCTCCCAGGAAGGCTCTCTGACCTGCTTGGCACTGCTGCCGAGGTCCAGGTCCCTGGAAGAGGAGCCAAAGGGATCCCTCCTGAGGGAAAGAGAAGAAAACAAAAAGACCAGAGAAAAACAAGGCCAAAGAGGTACCAAAGAGACAACAGGTAAGCCTCTACAGACAGAATTGCATTGCAGAGCCAGAGCTGGACCAGCAATAAAGCTTTGGCCCATAGGCATTTCACCCCTGTGGGTGTGCCCACCATAAAAAACAGAGTTCAAGCACTGCACTTAATCCCAGCTTCTCAGTGTGTCCCAAATATGCCCCGCACCAGCGTCAGCCTTACACTGATAAATAAGGTAACTTTTTTTCTTTTTATTTTCCTGCCGGGTCATCACGGCACACACAAGGTACTGCCGTTCGGCCAGCCGCGTTCTGATGGAGAGGAGCGAGGCAGAGCGCAGCAGAGCGGGCAGAGCAGGACTTCTCCCGTGAGCGCCAGGTCCGATACCAGGCTCCCGTGGGCCCCTGGCTGCGAGTGCCTGCTCAGATTTAAGTGCCAGGGGTGCTGGGGGCCCTGGCTGCCGCAGCTCGGCCTCAGGGTGCTGCTCCCCCCTCGCACGGGTGCCTCTGCACCCCACTGAGCCCCAGTGGGCACCCTGGTGCCTGCTGCCATCCTCTGCACCCCCTTTCTCGGAGGGTAGCTCCCACATTCCCCCATGGACTCATGAGGCTTTTTTCTGGGCTTCTTAAGTGGCTCCCAGCATACTGAAACGTATTTTAAATGCTTTAAAAAAGGTCACTAAACATACTCAGAAAGCACATTCTGCAAAGGGACTTTCTGTTCTCCTGAAGGGGGCACAGTGATCTGCTCACTGCATTGCCAGATCTGTCCAAGAGATGCCCAAGTAAAGCTATTTAAAGCCCACAGCCCTATTTTCTGCAGCTAAACTGTGTTTCAGCACATCATCTCAGGAATGCGTTAATGCAGTTACACAATTATATTTTCTATGACCTATATACAACCCACATCTTCCTTGCAATGTAGATTTATAATGTGTGGGTGACCACAGCTCTGCTCACAGAAAGAGAGGATGGACTCTAGTGCATTAAGAAATGCAATTAAGAAATCTGCAGATTTCACCATCCTGCCAGCCAAGCAGGGAGCCCTTCAGCAGTGGCACAGGGTCTCCTGCTGCAGGAGCAATTTGGAGCTGGCTCCAAGTGACCAACTAATACCAGTTACCAGCCATTCAGGAATCATGCACAGAGTCTGGGGGTGGCCTCAGACCCTCAGATATCCCCTGTTCCTACTCCGTGAGGCTGTTTTATATGTTACCTATATATGCCAGGAAGATCTGGAGCTGAGGGTGGCACTTTGGCCCTGATGGACTTCTCCAATGGCCAGCAGAGTGTTTCCAGCCCCCATCTCTGAGTCCCCCAATCTCACACCACAGGTCAGTGGAGAATTTTAAGAATCCCTTTTCTGAAAGAGCAAGTCACATCCCTCCACTCAGGCTGCAGAGTGCAAAGACACTGGCATATGTGTTTTGCTTTGCCCATGAATAGCTGCACTGAGGCTATAGAGCCGAAGCACACACGCCTTGCATTGGAACACAAGCCTGAGTCTTTGCTGGACTGGAGTTTACATTACACAGAAAATAAATAATGCAGATTCTGTAGTCAATGCTCTGACTGTTTCAATAAATAGTTACAGTCTGAAATGGCACAGAGATACCATTCATAGCGAATTTCATTCAAGCAAGTTAGGAGATTTTAGGAATGGTTAGTTTAGATAGTATTGAACATGCTTTTATCTGTGCTGCATCCCAGAGATACTAGCCAGGCACGTATTTCAGTGTGAAGAGACTTGGGCTGAGGCAGTGGATGCTTTATCCAATTAACTTGATTTTTTTTGAAAACAGATGCCATGCCTTACATTCCCAGCCACCATTATTCTTGCAAAATGGTTGTTACCTGTGGAATAGAGCAAAAGCTTCTCACACCAGGACAGATACACAGGAGTGTAGGAACTTCCTTTAGATGCAATGGAATAACCCAGGACTGGTTTTGAGCCTACAAGTGCCTGTGTGCAGGCAGAGCTGGAAGCTCCTGGCCCCTGCCCATAGGCAGGAGAGCAGCCTGGCCCAGGAGCTGAGCCCAGTGCTGAGCCTGGCCCTGGTGAGCTGGGCCTTCCTGCACCTGGTACTGCTGCAGGTGGGCAGAGGCCACTGGGTACGGGTGTCCCCAAAGCTTGAGGGAACCAGGCAGCTCATGGGCGGCTCAAGGGATGAAAAAGTGCCAGTGGTGAGAAAAGAGGATCCAGATGTACTCTAGGGGACACAGAGCCTCAGGGACTCGCTTGTCACTAAAGATGAGCAGCAAAAAAGTGTGTGTGGGTTGGGGGATGAGGTGGGGAATTAGTGTGGGGGCTGAGGGTCTGTGAGGAAGACGGGGAGGAGAGACGCTTCCTGCGTGGGCACGTGGTGTGGCACCAGCATCATCCCCACATCAGTGCTGGCCCCAGGAGCACTCAGTGCTGGGGTCACTGGCTGGGACAGACAGATCACTGCAGCCACTGGGTGACTCCATCCTGCACCTCATCTGAGCCACCTTGTGCCATAGACCCAAGCTGCCACACTATCTTGTCCTCTTCGAAATGGCCGTTGCCACCTCAAAGCCTTTCCCAACTGCTCAGGCAGATTTTCCGATGCCACTTTCCCAATATCAAGGTGCACCTCAGATGTATTTGGAGCATTGGACTCCCTCTCATCTTCTCTGGAGGGCTGTTGGGGTACCTGCACAAGCATTTGTGCACGGTTTTCTGTAAGAAAAGCAGCCATGTAGCCATACTACAGACGCCCACTGGATGTCTCCAATGGGACACAGGGACTGACATGTCCCTCCCTGCAGTAGGTGATGGAGCCATGGGGGCTCATCAGGGTGCATTCCCGTTAGTCGTGCTTCCTGGAGAACAGTTCCATATCATTAGTGCTGGAAATGGAAGGTGCTTTGCTCCACTCCAAGTGCTTCAACACCCCTGAGCAGGCAGAAACCAGGAAGGAGACACAAGGACACGCGGTGCTGGCAGCTGCTGACTGATTACCACGGTTAACCCTGGCTAAAGTGCAACCAGGAAAACAACTTTTCCTACAGCACTTGACTCCACAAGGTGACAGGTAGCACCAGCACCCTTGGGAGCACGATCGCTCTGGCAGGGAGGCCCTGGAGTTATGCACTAGAAGACAATGTAGAGCTTTCCCCCAGGCTGCAGTGCAAGGTCTCTGGGCAAGGTGCCCGTGGGGTGATGGTTAACCTCGGTGCCTGTTTAAAAGCAACACAACAGCATTAATGTATGCCCTTAACCCTAGCACTTTCCTCCCCAAAGCTATAAAAGTTCAGAGGAATTTATAAGCCACTTGTAGCAGCTTTCATGCAGAAGACTGGAGACGCCACATTTTTTATTCTGCCATAAAAAGTAACTCAGCCTATGGAAAAGGGGATAACACCTATTCTGGCATCACTTAAAATAACAAAATGAATCAAACAGCACTGCGTTGCATTGCAATGTATACTCTTTGGTTTTCCACTTTCCAGCATGGGCAGGTGGTGGCAAAGATGGCTGGGATGGTCAGGGAGCTTGGTGCAGGCAGAGTGGCTTGTTCAGGACACTTAGTGAGCCAGTGGCGGGGCCAGGGCAAGAACTGCAGCATCTCAGTCCTACACAGAAGTCTTTCCACTGTGCCATTAGAACAGACCAGCTCTCACCTAGGTATTCCACTGAGTGCTCTCTACAATCAAAGCAGAAATTCTTTCGTTTTATCTGTTTCTACTTTTATTGATGTCTTGACAGGCACAGTGAAGAGAGATCTGACAGACTTTCAGGTGATCACTCTGGTTCTGTGCTGGAGCTGGCGAGGGCTGGGAAACTTCACTGCTCTTCACAACATCATCTGCCAGGTTCTGCATGAGAAAGAACTTTCATGTAAGGGGTTCAAACACCTGATGTGACATGCTTGAGGGTGGAGAACCTTGTGCCACGCTGGCTGGGGACAGGCAGGCACAGGGGAAAGCAAGAGTGAGGAATGGCCATGCAGATCAACTGTCACAATGTACCCTTCAAAGCAAACCCATAAAACTCATGGTATCTGGGCGAATTTCATGATGCAAGGGCTATGAAGCTGCAAAGCTGGCAATGGCATAGCAGTACCATCGAGTCTTAGAAATCCTCACTCTTAAAAATACAGGCGTTTTCCCAAAGAGCCAGAAAACCTCAGACTCTCCATATCAATTCCTCAGGGCTGGAAGCTGCCTGGTGGCAAGGGCTCTTTCATTAAGGATAATCTAATAATGGTGTGCTTTGTCAGAAAAAAACCACCAGAAAAATGCATCCCTAACCATACCTGTGGGACCAAAACACAAACAGCTTCTCTGTTATGGACAGAGGAAAGCGACACTGCCAGTCAGCAGGTAACGGGGTGAGCAGAGACACACTCTGCTACTGCTCTGTTGGCAAAACGTGCTGTGAGGCAAACCACCCTCAGGGAACCAAATTAAAGCACCCTGAGGGCAGCGAATTGCTGCGTGTCCACTGTAGCACGTGCACGATAACCACACCTGAGCACCGGCTCAGCCGAGCGCTGTGCCCAGAGCTCCCTTTGCAGCAGCGAGGAGATGCTGCCGGGCAGCCCTGCTGCCCCTCGGTGTGTCAGGGGCGAGGACAATACAGCCGTATCATCAGTAGCATCCATGTGGTCCTTCCAGCACTGCTGAGAATGGATTAATTGTACCTGGCTCCAGATCAGGCCCCAGAGGTGGAGCTGGCTCCATTACAAATTCTCATGCTGTTCACAGTACCTCTTCTATCCCCAGGGCTCAGGCTGCTGGCTGAGAAATCTGCTGGTATTAATTTTGGTTTGTTTCTAAGGCATTTCTCAGCATTGTGGTTGTAAACGAACCTGAAACCTCATGTTTGAAAATCCCAGCCAGAAGGACAGGTGCTGCCGTTCCTTTTTACACAGCACCACCACATTCAGACGGTGTCTCCAAGCTAGAAAAACAACCCCATCTTGGGTTTCCTAGGTCTGAAAGTTTCTAAAATGCGAAGCAAGGCTGCTGTTCCAGGGTGCGCTGGGTGGCACTGTTGCAGAGCTGGGTGCCAGGAGCAGAGCTCCCTGCAGAATCACAGAATGACAGAATGTTAGGGATTGGAAGGGACCTCAAAATATCACCCAGTCCAATCCCCCTGCCGGAGCAGGAACACCCAGATGAGGTTACACAGGAAGGTGTCCAGGCGAGTTTTGAATGTCTCCAGAGAAGGAGATTCCACAACCCCCCTGGGCAGCCTGTTCCAGTGCTCTGTTACCCTCACTGAGAAGAAGTTTCTTCTCAAATTTAAGTGGAACCTCTTGTGTTCCAGCTTGAACTCGCAACACTCACCCTTTACATATTTATAAAAATTCATAAAGAAGCCACAAGCCTGGAAGGCTCCTGTGCCCACGCGCTGCTGCAGAGCGCTGGGCCAGCACCCCTGCACAGGACAGGACCTGTCTGACCCTCTGTGGCTGTTGCAGAGGTCTTCAGCACAGCTTCCCCATCTTCATTTCATATGTTTAAAACTTTTTTTTTTTTTTTTCCCAAACTGATGATGGTGATTGGTGTTTTTCTTTGATTTCTGCTTAAGGAAGACAAGAAGACCCAGGGAGGCACTGAGTACCCACATGGAGACCTTTGGCAGCAGGGAAAGCACCGCTAGGGCAGCAGAGGTAAAGCCCTGAGCGAGGGCAGAGGAGAGCTGCCGTGGGCACTCTCCTGTCCTGTTTTCAGGGCCGTTGCTGTGTGTGAGAGCGCTGCCATCGCTGGCCTTCACCCAGTAAATTTCTGGCAGTGCGCAGTTCCTCAGCTGCAGGTTCAAAGCCAGACATGCACGAAGTGCTTCTCAAATCCTAAATTTTCCCCTACTGACTCCGTCTCAGGTGTCAAAGCAACAGGTTACATAGCAGACAGTGCCAACATGCCCTGAGTCAGTCATATGCATCACCTGGCCAGACACAGGAGTATCCATGAGCTGGGCCCACCAGGCAGAGGAGAGCAGCTGCTTTGCCAACACTCTGCCATCCCTTGCACTTTCTTTCCCTTCGGCAGTGCTCAGTAACCAGCCAGCACCTATATGGCCAGCCCTTGGGAGAAAGGTGGCACACAGAATTATCCTGATGGTCAACATTATGTAAGAGAAATTGCATCCCACTGCCTACAGACATTCCTCCAAATGCTGGGTCTTACCCGCCAGCCCACCAGTGTCAAGCATGGTTCCCAGTACCACCAATGCGCTCCCATTCAGTACAGCACACCTCCTGGCCAGCTCGGCAACTGAGTTTTTTCTCTACAGGTATTACTTCCAATTAGTGCTGCAGTATTTATATTCTGCTATTTTAAATTGTAATATGTAAATTGGGGGTAATCACTGTCTGCAGAGTTTTAAGTAATAGCCAAAGTAGATTATAGGCACCATTTACTCCAAAGACTCTTCTAGTTACTCTTGTTTAAGATTTTATTCTCAATGTTTGACAGTAAATAAGTAGTTAGAATTAAAATAACAGAAACCAAGGACCTTGGAATCACATCCAAACCTGCCCACAAGAACAACCCTTCACCCATCAGCGGGCACCACAAACAGGAAAGCCCTGGCAGGGATGTACAGCCCCGCACAAACCAGTGACAGGCACCTGCTGCACAGTCCTGTGGTGTCCCCTCCTTTAGCTTCCCCCCACCCCTGTGACCCTGAACTTTGGTTCTGCCCAACATTGGTTCTGCCCATCTAGCCCAGGAGGATACTGTGAGGGACAGTATCAAAAACTCGACTGAAACCCCGAAAGATCACACTGACTGGCTTCCCTTGGTCAACTACGTGGATAACCTTGTTGTAGAAAGAAATTGAGTTCATTAAGCAGGACTTGTGAACCCGTGCTCGCTGGGGACAATGGCTGCGTTGTCGTTCGGGTATTTTTCCAGTAAGTCCCAGAAGAATCTTCTCCATAATTTAGCCAGGCACAGCAGTGAGGCTGACAGGCCAGTAGTTGTCAGGGTCATCCCTGTTGCCCTTCTTGTAGACTGGAACAACCTTTACCAGCTTCCAGGCACCTGGGACCTCTCCAGATTCCCACGACCATTACAAAATCGTGGAGAGAGGTCTCGCTGTGACGTCAGCCAGCTCTTCGAGCACCCTTGGATGAATCCCATCAGGCCCCATCGACTTGTAGGGATCCAGCTGGAGCAGCAAATCCCCACAAGTTCTGGATTGGTTGGGAGTTGATTGTTCACACAGCCATGGTTCTCTAACTCAGGGCTATGGGGGCCCCCAAGTCCACCTTCAGTGTTGAAGGCGAAGAAAGCATGAAACGTCTCAGCTTTGTCTATGTCACTGTTGATGAGGTGACCACGCTCATCGAGTGATGGGCCGATGTTATTTCTGGTTTGCCTTTTGCCATTAACGTATTTTTAAAAGCCCTTTTTATCGTCCCTCACAGTACTGGCCAGCTTCAATTCTAACTGAGCTTTGACTGTGCGAATTTCATCCCTCCAGTGGTGAGCAGCATCTCTGTGGTCCTCCTGTGATGCCTGACCTTGCTTCCACTGGCCATCTAATTTTTCATCTTATGTCAAGAAGATCCCTGCTCAGCCGAGCTGGCTTTTTGCCTTGCCTGGTAGACTTTTGGCATTTTGGAGTTGCCTGGTCCTGTGCTTTTGGTAGATGGTACTTAACAAGTGACCAACACTAACGGACCCCAGCATCTTAAAAAGGCATCTTCCCAGGGAATCTTACTGAGGAGTTCTCTAAGCAACCTGAAGTCCACTCTCCTCACATCTAGAGTTGAGGTCTTGCTGGCAGTTTTCCTCCTGTTAGCAGAGATTTTAAGCCTGACTGCTTCGTGGTCACTGAGGCCAAGGCAGCCACCAATTGCCTCTTCACCCACGAGACCCTCTCTGTTAGGGGTAGCAAATGGAGGAAGGGACCTTTCCTGGTCAGTTCCCTCAGGACCTGCACCAAGAAGTTATCACCCAGATGGCTTAGGATCTCCTGTACCTGTTTGTACCAGGTGTGAGATATGGCTATGACATTCCAGACATACTCAGAATTTAAGTCTTTTGTGGATACCCCAGCATTTTGGAAGAGGTTGTATACCACTGAAGCTCATATGGCTCTGTTTCATGACCAGGGCTATGCTAATACATCCTGAGAGCAAAGGAAATGATAGATAAGAATATGTTATAAAAATATGTTTTTTTAAAAAAGCCATGCCATGCCATGCCGTGCCATGCAATGCCATGCAATGCCTGGAGATCCAGAACAGCTCAGAGACCAACTCCACTGAGCCCAGGGCCAGAGCCCCACGGCGGTGGGGCGTGGTCACAAAGAGGGGCGGAGCCTCGGCACCGTGGGGGCGTGGTCACATGGCCTCGGGCCCCTGGGAGCGTGGTGACAGCGTGGGGCGGAGCCTCGGGCCGTTGGGGGCGTGGTCACAGGGTGGGGGGTGGGGCAGGCCGGAGCCACAGGGCAGCAGCAGCAGCGCTGGCCATGGCCATTGGACAGAGCTGGGACAGAGCCGGGACAGAGCTGGGACAGAGCTGGGACAGAGCTGGACGGCAGGCGTGGGGCCACAGGGCGGGGCTTTGCTGCATGATTGGGGCCACAGGGGGTGCACGGTTATGGGGAAAGGGCTGGAACCAGAGGCCAGGGCTATAGGGCAGGACCACAGGGCAGGCCAGCCCAGGCTTTTCTGGAAGACACCCAAGGGATTGCTTCTTTTCGGCCTCTTGTGGTGAGGTGGAAACCACACTCCAACATGGGATGCTCTGCGTCCCCCACTTCCTCCCTTTAGCCCCAGCTGCCATCGTGTTCCCATCAATACTGAGCACATGGCAAGGTCCAGAAAGCCCCCCCACAAGAACTTCTCAGATTCTGGGCCGCGTCACAGCAATCACACCGGAAGGAGGAGCAACAACACTCAGGCACAGGCTTTAGTCAGGGCAGTTCACGAGTAATGTCATTCCATCCAGGAACGCTCGTACACTTCAAGGCCTTGGGCCAGATCCTGTTCTTCCCTCTCTTCTTCTGTTCCATCCACACACACCCCCTGGCCATCTCTTCTTTCCTAAGGCTCCTCCCAGTCTCAAGCTGATCGCGGCTCCCGCAGTTCCCAGCGCTTGGGAAACTCTCTGCCGGGCTCTCCTTTGCCGAGCCGGGAGCCCCAGGGAGCGATGCCGGTGCCTCGGCAGACAGACCTCAGTGCGGGAGAAGATCTTGCCCGGCTTCCAGCTGCTGGGCACTTGGGACAAAAATCAGCGCGGGGTTGGGCTGTGCATTTTCAGTCATTACCACTAGGCTCAAATACATCTTTATTCATCAAAATAGGAACCGTTACAACCAACACAGTTTGGCCAACAAGGAGCAACTTTGTTCATTCCTGTAGAGGAAAAATCCCTGCATCGGGATTGAACCAGCTCTTGCAAAAGATTTTCTGCATCCTGCTGGTTGCGGAAGGGTTTTTTTCTGCAAAAAGTTGTCGAGATGCTTGAAGAAGTAGCTGGCAGGTGGCTGGCAAGAGCTCAGGTGAATGCGGCACATTAGGCAAAATTCATAGCCCAAGGCGGTCACCTTTTGAAGTGTTGGACATGCAATGGGCGGTCGTGCATTGTCACAGAGAAGAACGGGGCCCTTTCTGTTGGCAGATGCCAGCTGAAGGTGTTGCAGATTTCGGTGCGCCTCATGCCTTTGCTGAGCATCCTTCTCAGATGTCACGGCTTTGCTGGGATTCGGAAAGCTGTGGTGGATCAGACTGGCAGCTGACTGCCAAACCGTGACCGTGACCTTTTTTTGGTGCAAGTTTGGCTTTGGGAAGTGCTCTGGAGGTGGTTCTCGGTCCAGCTGCTGAGATGGTCCTTGCCGGTTGTCGTATACAATCCGCTTTTCGTCACGTCTTGCGATCCAATAAGAAATGGATTGTTGTGCAGAGTGACACTTCGAAACGATGACATTTTGGATTTTCAGTCAGCTCACGAGGCACCTGCTTATCGAGCCTTTTCCTCTTTCCAACTTGCAATTACGCTCCTCATCTTCGACATTCTTGTCTCCTTTGCCAAACTTGTTGAACCATCACTGCACTGCATATTTGTTAGCAGTTCCTGGGCCAAGTGGGTTGCTGATGATGTGAGTTATCTCCACTGCTTTAAGACCCATTTAGAACTCGAATAAGAAAATTGCTCGCATTTGCTTTTTGTCTAACAATTTCCATAGTCTTCAAATAAATATAAACAGCAAGTAATAAATCAGTAGCAAAAAGCCCAGAAAGCCAGAAAAGCGCATTCAGACGTAGAATGTAACCACATTTTTTAAAGAATGTTTCCAATCTCAAACGGCAAATTTCAACAATGCAAAAATGGCAGTTTCTTTTGCACCAACCTAATACATCCAAGGTGTCTTGAGTTGCCTAGCCCACATTCAACAGCTCAAAATGAAAACTTATGCGGCATTTTAACGAGTTCTGTGGCACGGTGACTGTTTGGCAGTTCTGTGTGTTACACGTCCCGCTGTGTGTTTAGAGCCCCGCTAGCAATATGCAAAAGCACATTCTAGGACACTGCAGTACATTTCCTGATTTTATTGGGAAACATGGATAGATTTAGGACAGATTGAGAACTTTTGTATTACCGTCATGAAAAAAGCACCAGTTCTGAGGGAGAATGCATAGAACTGCAGTATTTAGCGAAATTCATATACAAAAAAGGGCTAACTTTTTTAAAAAAAAAAGTCCAGGCAGCATCTTAAAATTCTCTAGTTTGTTGATTTGAGCCTACCACACTTACTTTGGACTCTAATAAAATAACTAGTGGAGATAAAATACTATTAATATGCTTCCGTTGGAGAACCGAGGTACCAATCTTGATCACTGCATTAAAACTGCAGCATGTAGGGATGGCCACGTCAGAACAGCAATCCTGAGGCATCAGCCACTTGTGATGGCAGTAAAGACTTTTGCAGCCTGGAGGAATAAGCATACATTCCCATCCCCTGTGTAGCTCGTTGTAGAGTTAAATACATACAGGACTATCAGTGAGGGATCTCCATAGCAACTTGCTGCTTCTCGCCTCTGCCGGATGCGAACCACTTCCTCTGCAGCTCTTGCCACTCAGAAGAGACTTCTGGTTTCTCTTGGCTTTTAGAGATGATCTTTATTCACTTCACCCGCAATAAATTTTTTGTCTTCGAAGCTCTTCCTGTGCTGCTAGTGGAGGTTTTATGTTGGGGCTAAACCAGGAACCACAGATGCCGTGGGGTCTGGGACACACACTGGGACTTGTTTTTTGGTGAAGGCAAAAAGAACCTGCAGCTACCTGGAGTATACAGACTCACGGTGTTTGCTTGGGAGGCCCCTTCCTGTGTTACGCTCTACCAGAGCAAACATGAAATGCAGAGGACCACCTCTTCATTCCCATTGTCATTGTAGAGAACCACACTGAACTGAAAGGGTAAAGAGAAACACTTTACAAAGCCTAAAGGGAACACCAAGGAGCTGCACCATTGCTGTCTTCCAAAGCGTTGGGAAAAACACTCAAGAAAAAGTGGGATACTGCCGTGGCCTCAGCCGCTGGCCCTTGGAAGGAAACCCACAGGCACCTTCAGCAGCCTAACGCCTTGTAGGAAACTACAGGAGCAACAAGCATGGACTGCCAGCTTCCCGTCTCCTCCATCCTCTGGCTTTGAAAGTCACTGTCAAATGGAATTGAGATTTCTTCCCTCTGTTACTCACCAGCAAGACAATGATCTGCCCTCAATGCCTGCACTAATGCAACACTACGGTGAAAAACAAAGGTCTGGTTGTCTCAAGGCACAGATTTCAGAACCAGACCACCACCCAGAGCTCCCCTCCAGGCAGAACCCAGGCCCGGCACTGGCAGCTCAGCTGAGCACTTCTCAGGGGGCAGAGGAAGGGACTGGGGCTCAAATGCTGTTAAATCCTAACCCTGACTCAAGCACAAGTCCTTGCATGGCCCCAGACACTTCTTGGCTTGCAAATCTCCTTTCTGTCTGTGAGAAGAGCGAATCCTTATGACCAGGCAGCTGCAGTATCTGGATTAGTTACATGCAAAGTGCTGAGGCAATGGATAATGTGCAGCACCACTCTCTCAACACTGTAATTTGAGGAAAACCACATAAAATACAAACACTGACAGCGTGTGTGTTTGCAGAGAGGCCTCTCTAGCTGCCTTCTGCTGGTGAAATGGGTCATGCTGCCTGTTCTGCTCCAGGCAGCTCTCACTGAGCCTCCACACTCCCACTACCTGCTGAACCACCACTACCACCACCTCCTTGATTACTGAGCCCAATTATATCCCAACCTCAGATGCAAAGGGAGTGGGAAAAACAATGTAGAAAGGAGCACTGGAGACACAGACATATGCTTTACAAATCTCACAGTTTATTCTTCTCTTTGTGCAAATCAGTGCTACTTAACATTACTCACATTTCACAGTGCAAGGGGCAGAAGCGATTACAACACTGCTTTAGCTGCAGTTCAGTGGGATCGTTCTGAGTCCTGGATCCCAGGAAATCTCCACGTGCTGATGATCTGGAATAGAACAGAACTGCACAGCCAACATTTGCAGCAGTTGTTAATTGTAATACAAACTAGCTCCACAGCATCTCCAAGGGAAGCCAGTTTTCTTCCTCAGGCATCACAGAATTCACGGCTGCTTGCAGATCCCAAGCATTTACAGCCAGCAGCATATAAAAAGTTTATGGCACAGTTTCCAAGTCAGACCTGGCAGGGACAGATGACAAAAGCCCAAACCATAAGCTCTTTTCATAGTCAATTAACCTCCCATAGGACAAAGCAGAAGGAAGTTTAGCAGTAGAAGGGAAGCTGGTCCCTTGAGTGAGAGGGAGGGTCCCAGCCTGGCCAGCAGCTCCCGCAGCCACCGGCTGCTCTGCCTGCGGCCACCACTGGGACAGAGGGAACGCGTGTGCAGCCAGGCAGCCCCAGGACGTGGAAAAATGATTAAAAACCCTATATATGGCCAACAGGAGACACCCTTGGGGATACTGTGTGAAAGTAGCTCGTACCAGTTATCAGGAAGTGCTGTGAGGAGGCAATCACATGTGACATGGAAATTTCACTGTGCAATATTAAAAAAAGGAAATGTGCCACTTAAAGCACCCTTCCAGAGCTCATAGTCAGTCCACACTGGCTACACAGTGCCCCTGTCACTGTGCAAGTGCAGAGGAGATGAAACCAAATATCTGATTCAGGAAAGCGAGAGCAGCTTGGCAACAGGGAGCTGAGCACAAGGCAGTGACATGGGGGAAGCAGAGGGACAGCTGGACAGTGTCTGTGCCACAGCTGAGTAGTTCAGGCACGGGTATTTAAGGCAGAAATCAGAGGAGTCAATTCATTTGCTACGTCAGATTCAAGCCTGTCCCGCAAAGCTCGGGAGTGTGTGGAGAGGCTGCAACCCCCAGCACCCACAGGGACTGAGGGACGGCTCAGACTTCACTCCCCATTAGAAGGGCTTTTCCTTGCCCAGCCAGCCTGCAGCCGCTGGCTCTGGCAGCTCCTGGCCACAGTGTTGGGAGAGAAGAACCCTTCTTGGCAGGGATCTGCCCCCCCAAGCTGGGTAATGAGGCTGTTTGGAGGCAGTGGTGCTGTTTTCCTGGAAAAAGCAGGCACAGTGCAGCAGAGCTTTCTAGCTGTTATCAGGAAAACAACGTAAGGCTGTGACTGACCCATTTTCAATTAAATGGAAAATGCTGCTTTTGTTTCCCATTTTAGTTTCTCCCTTTGAGACATCTCATAGCAACAGCTTCGCTCTGCTATTAGCAGCCTGTCCTTGTAGGGAAAAGCAAGAGCAGAGCCCATTAATGAGCCAAATTTATCACTGGGGGAACTCTGCTGACCTAATTACACTAGCCACATATTTGACCCATTATGTTAACCTTCATCTGCGTCCTCCACAGTTAAAAGGTAAACACCTTTCAACTTTAATCAGGACAGCAGGAAATACAAAGAGCAAGAATTAGAAAAACAAAAAAAGCCATCCTGAAGCCATAACCCAGAGTGAAAGCACGTGTATCTCCAGGGAAGATGCATCAGCAACAGGTGCAGACAGTCCTGGGTCAGCTCTGAGCTGTGCCTACGTACGAGCACTGGCAGGGTGCCTGAGGGACGGCCATTCACAGGGTGGCTCCGGGGACATAAAGCCAGTCGGCAATGGCAGTGGGCAGGTGAGTCATGACTTGCAGCCTCACCCACCAGTAGGTCTCCATGGGGTTGTAACGGTTGTTTGGGTGCGTGGAAGTGAGCGCATCGGTGATGTCATTCAAGACCAGAGACATGTCCTTCAGGCCGCTGTTGATGAAGGACTTCATCATGGCCACATGGTGAGTGAAATACTCCCTCCCATAGTCCTCCTGCACGGTGCCGCTGGCTCCGCTCCACAGCGCCTCAGCCTGCCTGTCGATGCCGTCCGCCGTCAGGATGCCCGTTGCTGCCACGAAGTTACTGGGCTCGATGAGGATGACTCTGACGCCCCAGCGGTACATCTCCTGCCGGAGGCAGTCGGAGAAGGCTGCCACCCCAAACTTGGAAATGCAATAGCAGGAGCGAGATGGACTCACCATCCGTCCCAACATGCTTGTGATATTCACCACACGGCCTAGAGAGAAAAGAGGAGGGAGAGATGATGGGCTGCAGAAGCAGCAGCCAGAACATTCTAGTAAAAAGTTGCTTCGTCGGATGATGCTGATTTGTCAAATCTGAATCTGGATCCCCTGTCAAGGAGCACTTCTCTCCTGACTCAAGCAAGGCTATCCCCTGCTCCAACCTCCTCTGCGGATGGTACATATGCCTGCCTCTGCTTTACAAAGCATAGAAAACATTTCCTTCCTAATTTCTAAGTAGGAAAGTACCCAGATCTTCTGAGGCTACTAGCTGTGTGCTCTCACATCAGCATGCTCTGCTCCCGCATCTTCCTAGAGATACGTTCAAGCTCCCAGCTAGCAGTCTTAGGAGCTGGAAAACACACAACACAGCATGATGCCACAGAAGTGTTCTGGTTCTTTCTGTAAACACAAGAGCCCATCTGCAGCCACTCTGCCTAACACAGCTCCGTGCTTCCAAACCTGACCTGGATGGCAGAGAACCAGTGGAGGTTTCTCTGAACCGGCAGCACGAGCAGCACAGCCCGCTCACCCGGGAGAGCCCACAGTGCTACGTGACTGGGACTGAGAGGAGACTTGATGTGCTGCTAAGGGACAGCAAAGAGCAATTGTCCTAAGTGCCACCAGCAGCCCATGCCAGCCCGACTGCAGAACTCTGGCAGCTTGTGCTAGATCCTGCACTGCCTGGGGGCAGTGACAGCAGTGGCCCACTCTGTGGGTGGCTCTGTCCTTCCCAAAGACATAGATGTGTGCAATTTTGGTTTCAGATGCACTTTAGAAACAGGCTCTTGAAATCTCACCAGCTATTTTTACAGCCGTGGAGCATGACGCCCTTCTGCAGCTTGCAATTTTAGCTGAGAAACAAGTGGGTGGCTCTGCTCTCTCATCCCAGTCCTAAGTGCAGCTTGGAGGGACTGCGAGCACCACGTGCTGACCTGATGGGTAAGCTACCTTTGGTAGTGAGATGGGGCTTGGTTAGTGGGTAATCAATTTCTGGAAACAATATCTGAGAAATCTTTTCAATATAACCCCTTTCTGTCCTCACAGAACACACAGCTGTGCCAGCATTCTCCCACATGCAAAGTAAAGAAGCTATTCTGAAGTCTGCTTATATGTATTTTTTATTAATACAAATCAAAGATTTTTGATAATACTGTTGTCATGTAAAATATTAATATCTAAATGGCTGTTATTGACTCTCATTTATTGCACCACTACCACTCCGCAATCACCTGTCAAATGGCAAATATGAAGCGAGAATATTCAGTTATCAAAACATAAGCATGTGGTGGACTCTGTAGCCCAGGATTATCTTGTCTGGCCTCCAGTTACTTTTTCTAAAGGTGTCTGGAGCCCTGTGTCATATCTGCCAGCACTGCACAAAGGTCTCTGATATCCTAGGATGTTTAAGATAGCACCTGTACTGCCCCAAGAGTGGCCTGTACTACCAAATGCTTAGACTGCATGTTGAGCCCTGCTGTCTGGTTCGCTTGCATGCCTCAGACACCCTCCTTGGACAGCACAGACATTCCTCAAAGCACAGCCTGAGTCATGATTTTTAGCTACATCTCTTTGCTGTGCTGCAAAAGCTCTCTCTGAGCCTCGCCACACTGCCCAGTATGTACCTTTAGCTCTGCGAATGAGGGGCAGAAAAGCCTTTGTCACCCTCACTGTGCCCCACAGGTTGATCTCTGCCACGTTCTTGTAGTTGTCTAAAGTTGCAAATTCCACTTCTCCGAAGGTTGAGATGCCAGCGTTGTTCACCAGGCCCCACAGACCTGCCAACAAACACACAGTTAAAGAGTAGAGCAAGGAAGTGTTGCAGAGAAGTGACTTTCCTTGTTTTCCAAAGCAACCCAACCCCTTGACACAGAACAGGGCACTTTTGTAGAAAAAATGTTGTAGAGAAAAAGCAAGGAGATGAAATACAGTCTTGATATATCAGAAGTGAAGCCAGTGGGGCATGTTTAAAGCACCAGGGAGGGTAATGGGGTCACACAAACACTGCCTCTCCAAAATGTCTCCTCTAAGGTCACATTCTGTCCCGGGGTTTTGTATAGCTGGATCTGGCTGACCCTCTTTTATGCCTCCTGTTGGTCTCAGGTTTGTCTTTACTCAGTGACCCTCCCATGGCTTTTGCCATTTGGAGAGGGGCTGGACTTTCCCTCAATATTAAAAAAAAAAAAAAAGGAAACAAATACATTTGATTTCCAAATCTCCTTCACAACTCTGACTCACTGTTCTGGAGAGTGTATGGTATTGATCTGCAGGTTCATGGCCCAATTAACAGCTCCTGTGTTTTAGTCCAGGTATTTAGTTTCCCTCAATCCTAACTACAGAAGGACACAGCAAACTTACAACCAACCCTTAAAACTTGAACTTAATAATGAACATCTTTTGTGCATGCAGCCCTGTCCCAATGAAACTGACTGCACTTACCAAGAGCTGCTGCACTGAGCCCCTTACATGTCCATCATTTAGACGATCACTGAGGACTTGACCCTTTGAAGAGATTACTGCAGGAGTCCCAGTGGCAAATATTCGTAGGACTGAGTCTGTACTTCATGAATTTGTTGAAGCACAGGACTACACAGCCATAAACTGCAGGAGGAACAAACAGAAGAGCTGGAACAAGATAACAGGGTTGTTCCTCATTAGATGTCTTGCCATACACCATAGTTATTTTGCCCTGTGTAAGTACCCAGTTGGAGTCGGGGCCCCTTTCCACTCCCTGACCTTCCCCTCACCACCAAGAACACACACAGGGCTAGGAGGAGTCTCCATGTCCACGGAGCTCTGACATTGCTATCAAAAGCACCCATACCATGCCACCCTGTTGATAAAACTTATCAAGCTCTCTCTCAAAAATGTTTGGGCTGTTTGCCCTGCCTCTGCTCCCTAATTTCCCTGCCCTGATGCATGAAAGTCTTTTAATAACTTCCAGCCTATATTTATTCATAGTCAGATAGTAACTGTTTATTGCACCAAACACAGCCCTCTAAGCAAACTGCAATATTCCACCATTGCCCAATAAATACCAAAGAAATTTATCTTCCTGGTGCATTTAAAAACACCAGCATGCATTGCTAGACTGGCTCCCTGATCTCACACCAGCCCTCACAACCCTGCCCTGCTCCCAGCCAAGTTAATTTTCCTTGAAGGCTGTTGACCAGCCATGTATAGTGGACCACGAAAGCAGATTAGGACAACAGCTGAGTCCTGGTCTGCAGCAAAACCCAAGAAAACTTCTTGCTCACCCATCCTTCCGTTGTTATTAATTAAAGTTTCTAAGTGCTGCAGTCCGATAGTTCTATTCCTGCTCTGCCCAAGATCCCCTTCCTGTTGCTCCTGCACTTACTGAAGCTGCCAGCCTTAATGGGTCAAGATAATTCCAAAATTCACACTCATCTGGCAGCCAGCAGAGCATCTCAGCCTGAAGAGGGTCCCCCGTGCTGCTGCAAAGCAGGCTCTAATTGCTAGCAGGAGGACCATGGAAACAGGGCATCTGATAGTGTAATTTCACCAGTAACAAAAGCTATGCAGAGCAAATTTGGCAGGGGTTTAACGAAGACCACAAAAGACAAACCGTCAGTCCCAAACCGACCTCTGCAGAGTATTCCTTATTCTAAATTCCTCTACAACAATTTCCCATTTCTTGGGTTACGAGGTTAGATTTGGGGGACATTCATTAAAACATAATTTACAGTAGTTCATTCTTGCAATGTCATTGCTCACCGATCAGGTCACGTTATGTTTGTACTGATAGGTAGCCGGTCACAGGGCTGTTTGCTGGACAGCAGTGTGTTTATTGAGCAGAGCCTTATCACTTCTATTTCTTTAGTGTCAACAATACAGTGGGAACTGCGTAAGACGGAAAACACAAAGGGGCACTCCCACCGAAATGAGTTTAGCCTTATGTACACAGCACAGTGAGAAGAGGTATAAAAGTACAGCACAAGAACTGCTCTGCACCAGCTCCTCTGGGGCCACGCTTGGGTGCAACGAGCACCTCTGTGCAAGGCACTTCAGTGCCAACAGTCTCTACATTCCAGTGCTTTTTATTGAGCACTATTTATTTGCAAGCCGCAAACCTCAGTCACGCTGCTGCACTGCAAAAGAAGCCTTTGCTGCTGCAAACAACTACAGGATAAGGCTCTTGAGCAGGAGGAACCGGTCCAACTTGCTGATCAAGAATGCAAGACTCCTCTGTCCCTGCTACACGCAAGGTTTTGCAAACACTGCTGCATTTATAGAAGCAACAGAGCTGCTCCCTTACAAGCTTTCACACAGGGGGAGATGGCTCTGTGCCACCACTGCTGTTGCTGAGCTCTTCAGGAAAAGCTCGAGAAGCTGTGAAATGTGTGACAGGGGCTGGGTGATTGTGTAGGAAGAAAAATCATGCAGAGAGAACATATGTGGGAACAGAGCTTGTACATAACTCGGTTACATTTCATACGCTTGTTTTAGAAGGAAGGGTGTGCTCAGGTAATTGGCATTAAGATTAGAGCTACTGGTATTTACTAGCTTTATACTTGCTGTGACAAAGAGAGGCCCATGGCAGTCTTATCCACGCCTCAAGAGGAGCAACCACCCTCTAGCCACGTAACCCACAAGTCCTGGAGCCACAGATGTGAAACTTCAATCCAGCCTCAGCCTGAGTCTACAGCTGCTGCCCAGCTTGCTGCTTGCACAGAGGCTGCGGGCAAGAAGCCTCACAGCCTCACCACATGGGAAGAGGTGAGGTGGTGTCACACCATGCTCCACCCAACAGTTCCCATCCCATTGCCAAACCACTCACACAGGGAGCTGCCTGATACTCAACCCAGCAGCCAAGCCACGTAGCGATGCAATCAGCCATCCCTTCTCCTGGGTAGCTCTGCTCCACTCGAGCCCAGAGGTTACTTCAGGGGCAGACATGGAGCTCCTTGGCACCAGCACCATCTTGAACTGCCTGTGCTGTCATGGACTGGTCCTGCAACAAGCACTCTCCTGCCCTCCCAGCCTCGTGCACATTTCCAAGAAAGAAGGAAGCATGCAGAAGGGACTCCTACCTTCTTCCACATGCTCTTGGGGCCTGCGAGTTGGACTTTAGGTGGTGTGTGGACTAAGGTGGTCCATGCCCATCCTAGATCCTGTCGCACATCTCCTTTGAGATGTTGCATGGCAAACCAAAAACATGGATTGACCTGTCTGAAGAACAATCCAGGTTCAGGGGCAGGTCGGTTTTGTGCTCCAGCTCAGCACCCAGTTACACAAACAAGCTGTACCAGCACAGCAGAGGGGACAGCAGCAAGCAGCCAAGGCCTGTCATCCCTTCACTAGCAGGGTCACCACAGAAAGGTCTGTGGGAGCCAGGCAGGAGCACCAGGAGGGGATCAGGCTCTGCCCACCCTATGCCCTTCACAGACACTTGAGGAGAGAGACACAGGCTCCAGTGGGCTTGCTGCCACTCATCACTTTTTACAGGATGTAGAGTTAAGCCTCACCCTCTATCTGGTCTTGATCTCTTCCCATGTGGACATCACATCAATGGCAAGACAATTCTCACTGACCCAGGTACAGCTCTGCCTGACAGCCGCACACTGCTGCAAGTTAACCGGGCTTGTTAACCCTATTTTGGAAGTGCAGAGAGGGAACAACCTGGCCAGTGCATGGCCCGCTCTGGAGGAAGGATTCTGTGAGCGCAGCAAAGAGCCAGCTGTGCTGGAAATACAAATACCCCCACACACCTCCCTCTGGCTCCTTCAGGGTCCTCTTCACAAAATCCACAGCCTGAGCCACCTCCTGGTCACTGCATACATCCATCTGCAGCACTTGCATGCGATCCGACTTCATGTTCTTCAGCTCCCTGGCTCCATCTCCATTCTTATCCTGTTCAGAAGAAAAGGCAGATTTCCTGCTAAGACAGCCAAGGAATAGCAATGCAGCTCAGGGCCAGGCATGTTAACGTGGACAAGAAACAGAAGCTATGTAAATTGCACATAGAGGTGTAAACCTGGTGCACAAACAGGCACAAAAGCCACACGAACCAGCATGCAACCCACCATCGTCTTCCTCTTCCCTCCAGCACAGCTCTGTATCCTCTGTATCTCCATCAGTGACCCACTGCTCTGCAGGGCCACACAGCCCCTGCTGTGGCTGCTCTCACAGAGGGTTTCACACCCATCACACTCTGAAATCCTGCACCAGCCTGGGATAACCATGGGTGACCCTCCACCGCCTCAGTCTCCATGCTGTGCAAACACTTGTACAGAAATCAGAGTCAGATTTTTCTAGGCTTAAAAGCAAAAGACTAATTAGGCACCATAGCCATCTCACTCCAAAATATTGCCTGGCTTCTAATGAAACAGTATTGTCAGAGCACCCTGAAAACAAGACAGCAGGGACACCTTTGACATACCTAATAACAAATGGTCTGGTGCTACAGGACACAGCAGGAAACATTTACAGCTGAACATATATACTAATTATACTTCGCTCTTACTCCATGACAGAGGAGCACACAGGAACACATGCACAGGGAAGATCTGCCACACAACAAGATTACAGACACCAGGCATCAAAGGAGAAGATTCTGGCTGAGGAAGCAAGAACAAGTCTGTCTTCCCCCCGCGATACACACATTACAGGTAATAAGAATACAATGGCTCTGCTTTCTTTTCTATCCCTGTCCTTTCTTACCTCTCTCCCTCCCGTGATTGTTAGAGATTCTGTTACTATTGTAGTGATTTTTTTAGTCAAGCCTAAACACAGCTCAAATCCCAAATTTTACCTGTCCACTTCCAGATATGATTGCTGCCTAACCCTAGTTGGGGTGGTGCACAACAAATAAAAGTCAACGGAGCACAGATTAGCCATGCAGTTCCACAGCAGCCTTGAGATGTAATTCACCAAACCGCTCCCCGAGTCGCGGGCTCTGCGGCGCTGGGGAGGCAGCAGCTGTGGGTCGGTGAGTCACGGCGCCTGGCTGCCACTCCGCTCAGCGCCCGCGGCCAGCTCCCACAGCACACGGGCAGCCGAGGTGAGGAACCCTCCCCAGCCACCCGCTCAGCTGCCTCTGCAGCCAGGATCATGTGAAACCATGGAACCACTCAGTTTTTCTATACCTGCCTCAGGCTGCTTAATGAATGAACATCTCACCTCCACCTTCTGTCCAGTGAGCGATCATGTGTAATGACGGAAAAGAGCTGAAATGTCAGTTTCAGCCTTCAGCAAGACAGAGTAGCTTTATTTAAAAATCAATATGTAGTTACACTGGAGGTATGACAATAGTAGGAAAGAGTTTCTGGCGCTATGGCTGCATAGCGTTTCACAACTGATATATTTCTAGGTATCACAAGAACAGCAAATAAAGACTTGAAGCTTTCTAACGCACATCAAACACAGTGACATGCTGTGTCAAGCCCTCTTACGCAGCCACAAGAAGAATCTCTAAGAGTGGCATTACAAGTAATTAATAACATTGTCACCAAAATATTATATTCTCTTTGAAATAGGTGAGGGTTATGTCATGCCTCACTATATTCCTGGAAGATGCTGTTGCATCTCACTGAGTTATACAAAGCAACTTTCAGCTACTTAACAGTGAATAAAATGGAGCTAATTCAGCTTGTAAAGAGATAGATTTACTGTACCTATATAGAAACAAAAACTGAGCTGTATCCGTACTCAAGTACCAGTTGTCATTTCAGAGCACTGAAAACACCTTTCCCTACATGTTTTTTAATCTTTCATAATGCTTATAAACTAACCAAGAAATATTGCCACTGTTTTTTGAGAAACAAAGTCATAGGCTAGCAATTTAAAAGTCCAGCACAAATGGTTTGTATTATTCATATTGAAATGAATTTTCCCCTGTCACCAATGCAACTCAATCTGCAAAGTTACCATCCCAGCCACAATTTATTCATTGTTGACAAAACATATTGATTTTGGAAGACTGACCGCAATGTGCAATATCAATTGGAGACACTTTTCATAGTTACAGACACCACCTCAGCTACTATTTAACTGTAAAACGAATTGCTTAACTCTTATATCCAGAAAACCTCTTCACAAACGCAGCAGCCATGCATTTTTATGGAAAGAAGTGAGTATCATGTTCTGTGGCCTGCAGGGGCTGTAAGCACATTCCCTTTTCAGATACACATGGTACTTCCTCCCTGTTTTTCAAAAGGCAGATTTGCTGGATGGGAAGATACCTGGAGCAGCTCCCATGGGAGCATCCAGGGTGTCCTCCCTGGGATGTCCTTCGTGGCCTTGGGATGCACCAGCAGCAGCCACACAGCAGCGTGAGCCAAGCGGGATCCCTGGGAGGGATGCCAGCAGCACTGGCCCAATTGCTCCTGCAAAACCTCCCTCCGCCTCCTTTTGCTGTCACTTTTTTTTTTTTTTCCCCCACTGATTTTTCTCCTCTCCCAGAATCTCCCAGCTTTCCCTCTCCGGGTTCCCCAGAGCTGAAAGCCGCCCTGCTCCAGCCCAGCTCGCTGCCCCAGCACTCACCAGAGAGACGTTCCATCGGACTAGGCCGTCTCCTCCCACGTCCCTCATTTCCCCCGGTTATCCTGCCCTCGCAGCTCTGCTCAGTTTTGGCTCCCACCCCACCCTCCACCTGCCCGGGGAGCCCCACAGCCACACAAGGCCATCTCCACCCCGCAGAAGAGCCTTGCTCCAGTTTTCGGCTGCCTACCCTTCCCCTGCCTTGCTCCTCTCCTGGTTAGGCGGGTCCTGATGCAGCTGGTGCTGAGGGACAGGCAGATCACACAGGGCTCTCCCATAACCCACCGAGCCATGGACTTTCCTCAGGAAGCTGGTGGGATTCGGGATGAGGTCCTGGCCAGCCCTTGGGCACCCGCAGCGAGGTGTCGGGGGAATCAGGAAGCCACAAACACAATGCTGAACGCCCGCGGATCCGGCCAGCTCGCTCCGCCTGCGTCAGTTCCCCCTCACCCGCTGCTGCCTGGCCACCCGCTCCCTTCCTGTGTTTCCTAAGCAGAACACCTTGTATTTGCCATTACTGGTTTCCACCTAATTGATTTCAGACTCTGTTCCACCTATCAGGATCATTTTGAACCCTATTCCCCAAAGGGCCTGCAATCCTCCCTGTTTGGCACATCTGTTTCCAAGTGAACTCTCGATACCAGGGGGGACTTCCAGGAAAACTTCCCTGGGACTGAATAGCAATCACAGGCTTGGAGCATAAGTTTGCTCACGAGACTATCATGAGGGACTGCGTCAAAACCCTTATTCAGGATACATTTATTTCTTCCCCTTTAACCAGGCTGCAGCTTAGCCAGAATGAGATTACACTGACATAGCACAGTCTGTTCACAGTCAACTTATCCAGTGTGTATCACACTGTGATCTAGACATTTGTAAAATTGACAGTTCACTGTGTTGCCACTTCATCCAGCACACCGAAGGTGAGCTGCCTGGTTGGGAATTCCTGAGGTCTGTCTCCTTTGGGAAGTACAGCACCCATCCTCCTCCAGCCTTCTGGAAATGCCTCGGCCTTCAGGTGCTCCTGAAAATACCACCCATGGGACAGAAATCACAATAGCTCATCCTTAAATGCTCTTCAGCAGGTCTTGTCAGGCCTGGTGAACTCGAGCACATCCATTTATGCAAACATGCCCTGCTCTTTTCCTTTTCTTGCCTGAAGTCCTCATGAAAACTGCTGCAGTAGGCATCTGAAAACAATTTTTCTTTTTTTTTTAGTAACGTCAAAGAAAGTAAGACAATGATTACTTCAACTGTTTGTGTACTTTCTACTTTTCAGGTTATTTTGTAATTGATTTCTGTTTGCTTTTCCATCTTAATACTAATATATTAACAGAAACTTTCTCTGTGGACTTAAATGTCCATGCTAAATGAAATCCCTTTTGCACTTGATCCTCACCAGCTCTGTCCCAGCTGCCTGCAATACTCTCATTATTCTTGCAGCTTCATTTTTGACTGTCTGACCATTAAAAAGCTCCTGATGCACCTGGCAGTGTACCATCTTGTTTTTAATGCAAGACCTTTCTGTGCTGGCTAGTGCATCAGGGATCCTTTAATTCCCAGGATAAAAGCACACAAGTAAGGGATGATGGAGTAATTAAGAGTGAACTGATAGCCTGGAACCTGCTCTATGACAACTGCCCCCATACCTGCTCCGACCCTGCAGTGAACCTCCGGGCAGCTCACTCTTCTCTCACGACAGGGGAACTTTCCTTGCATTTGTCACCAGCGGTTACAGGTGCCTGGCCAGTTACCACGGGGCAGCTGCATCCCCAGCCACACCATGTGCACTCCTTCACTTATCAGCAATAACGATGAGTGATCTGACCCAGCAGCTCCCTGCCTTCACTGATGGTTCCTGCTGCTGTTGGATCCACCATCCTTTTCTGCAGCCACTATGTGCTGTATTTTCTCAGAGCAGTCAGCTTCAGATTTATAACCATTTTCATCCCAAGCACATTCTACCACTAGATTTTCAGTAAGCTCCTGCACATCAGTTTTTAAATTCCTAGGCTATGATCTCCCTCAACCGACATGAGGCTGTCCCATGAGGATGCTGCCTGTCCCAAGAACTGTAGAAAGCATTTGGCTGTATTAGTTTTGCAAGAGCTACCCAGATAACTGAGTTACCACCAGACCTAGATCTTCAGATGCACGTAACAGCAGATAAAACAACATTGACAATCCAGAGGAAACAAAAAAAAAAAACACAAGCCACAAAACACAAAACCAACAACCACCCACAAGTGAAATCCTAGGACACTAAATCCAGGTGTCCTGAAAATTTATTAACACACAGAACAAGAAAAATCACATTCTCCCACTCTCTGCCCCTTCAGGGTACTCAGTCAATCTCCTGAAAGTCACCTGCAAATCAACTATGATTGCTGATGCATTTTCCACTACCACACAGAATATATATAGGTCCTGAACCACAAAAGTTTTGGCTCAGAGTAAGAAGTTGCCAGGCCACATCAGAGGGGATGCTGAGAGCTGCCCAGTCATTCTGGTACAGGTAACGATCTGTGACCAAGAAGCATTTTTTTTTTCCCCAATCAATAAAACAAGCAAGTACGGAGTCACTTCAGGAACATTTATTTTCTTTATCTGGCTTCAAATGTAGCTTGGCCCTGTCAGCTCCACACTAGGGTGCTCCCGTCTGAACAGCCCTCTCACACCACCCCATCTCCCCTCTCCTTTCTGTTCCCTACACCTGCTGCTCAGCAAAGCAAGTGCCTGACTTGCTATCACCACAGAGACAGGCATCCCAAAGCAGCGTATGACATGATTACCGAAGGATTTACAGAGCCTCCACATGGAAATTTCCAAATAGTGGCAATTTTCCAGCAGGACTCTCTTGCTCTCAAGTTACACAATATGTCAGCTGACAATAACTTTCCCTTCTGGTGAAGAACATAACCTCTGCTGAGATCACACAGGCAACAAGGGTCACCTTTTCTTTGTTTGTTCTTGCCCTCCACGCTACTCAGGAATCTGTGGTCATCACTCCCTGAGCACCTGTGCCAAAATGGCCATCTTCAAATGGAGAAACAAGTAGGTAAGAACTGATTTTGAACAATTCAGGTCAGAAATTACATGAGCTTCAACTATCAAAACAGCAAAAAAGCATAGTAAGGGTAAAACCCCAGATGGAAGTGGAGCTGGCCCAGTTTATAAAGAAGATTACACAACATGGTTACCTGCAAGACCTTGGACTGGGATGATAGGTCTGCAACCCCTTCTGATTCAGCATGCCTAAACTGATTTCCTACAACAAGTGTGCCCAACAGGGGTGGCAGAAAGTGAGACCTACAGATATCAGAAAGGTACTGAAATTTGTTTATTCAGCTATCCAGAAACTGAATAACTTCTACAGAAGCTGTAGAAGCACAGTTGGAAGGCACTTTGGAAACAGAACCTCAACAAGGCAGGAAAGGCAGCTTGGAAATGAGTTTGAGGAGAATGTCCCTGAAGAAAAGTGTCAGAATGAAAGACAGCAACAGAACTGCCAGAGAAGAGAGAAGGCCATGATGTTGCTTAAGAAGCATTTTTCCTCCAAGCAGAGAAGAATTTTGATCAATATTACTACTCACCGCAAGCAAGCATCCAGCGAAAACAGTAAATCCCTTTGCGTGGAGCTGTTTTGCCAAGGCATGTCCAAAACCTTTGTCACAGCCTGTTATCAGCACTGCCTTCCCTTCAGCCTGCGTGGAGAAAGACAGTGACAATCCCATCAGATCCCGCCACGCTGCAGGCACCCCCAGCACCCAGCGACACAGCACGGGAGCAGCTTGCAGCCCTGCAGCCAGGGCCAGCCCGTGCTTGGGACGTGCAATTCCAGCTGCAAGCCACAGTGGGCACGTACCTGTCTGCACACTAACCCGACTGCAATCTAAACCCAACAGTTTCAGTGGAGCTTCTGCTGGATCAGCCAGCGTAAATGACATGATAATATTCCTGTGTAGTAATGTAACCAGCTCCCAAATACTGTGAAATCTTAAATTTATCCCATTGCCAGTTTGTAACAACTTGTATTGCCTTGATACCCAAGCTAGAACAGTCACTCTTTCTTTCAAGTATCAGTGGCCAAAATAGAACAGAAACATTTCATAAGTAGTTACTGACCTACCTGCTAATGGGCATTATAAGAGCAGCACTGAAAACATCCAAGTGACAGATTGTCACCTGCATGGACTGCACAGCAGCTCTTTTAGCTGCAGAGTGACTTTCTATGGTCTGTTCCCACCTACTCCCACTCTATGCAGTACTTTTCACGCTGTATCTCAGCATGCAGGAATGTGACTACAGGTTAGGGTTTCCTCTGAAACACTACAGTTTTTACAAGAAAAATTTATCAGATCCTACAGTTCTCTCCTACATTAATATCTCTTGATTGACAGATAAATTGAGGGAGAAGATTTGATACTCCATCTGGTATGCAACAACAGGCTTGTGATAGATCTGAAAATAGAATCCTAAATCCCAAAGAGAATCCTGTACTGAAACACTGCACCTTCACCCTCTTTCTTTGCTTGAAAGCCATCTTTCCCCGCTCTTCCCACCACAGCTGTGAAGCAATGAACTCACAGAGCTGGGCCCAACTCCCAGGCACCCAGCTGCAGTGCGCACGCTGCTCCAAACTGAAACCATGTCCCTGAGGCAATACTGTGATACAGCAATAAAGATCTAGATAACGCTGTAAGGAAGTGAGGTCACTGGCATCTCTGGGGACATATCTGCAACCAACATTCCCTGTTACTGTATTAACAACAGCTGCAATATGAACACTCGCATTTTATACTACTTACACATGAATCGCACTGGCTTGTCCAGCCACTTTTTCAGACAGAAATGGGGCAATCACCAGTGCTCTCTGATCTCGTTTTGCTGACATGCGTGGTAGTGAAGCGGCAATAAGAAATAATTGCAGGGCGATAGCGATCTGAGCGTTACTGCACAAGCTCAAGATATGCAGGCAGCAATAAGGAGCTACACCCTGTCCTGTTCCAGATTTCACATTGAAGTTATTGTTTTCAAAGGTGAGTCATGAACTGAAGTCAAAATGGGAACAGACCAAAAGTCTATCCTGCATTCATCATACAAACACCCACACCAACAGTGATGCCTACACACAGGCAAAGAACACCCAGCTATATGCTGGCTCTAGTAAAGCTCTGAAATTAGCTACAGCTAAAGGACATACCATAAGTGAGAATTAAACATACTGTGTTCACTCTTGATCTAATTTACAGCAATACAACTCCAAGAACAATGAGGATCAAGTATGAAACAGATCACAGAATTTGCCAAGGTTACCTCCCACGTTAATTCAGCGACCTGGCTGGCCCTTGGAGAAGAAAGGTTGTGACTCTTTTCTCTGCCTTACCCCCTGGACCCTTTGCTGCTGAATCCTGAAGACAGAGAGCTACCCAAAAGGGCATAAATGAGCTGGAGATAAGAAATCGTGATTGCTTCCAGAGCCTAGGACAAGCAAACAGAGATGATGCCCAACCCTCAGCTATCATTAGCTTCCTTCATCAGCCGGTCTAATAAGGACACAGCTCAGCTGCAAGAAATAAAAGCAAATGGCCGGCCAGGCAGCTGGTTTTATTTCTCAGGTTTAATAACAAAACAAATTTAAAAAAACCCCACCAACTCAACCACAAACAAACAAAAAGAAGCCCAACAAACCAACCACCAAAATGTACATGAGGTTTAAAAATCCTCTCAGCTGTCTGTAATGGGGAGAAAAGTGAGGAACAGCTTCCACTATGAAAAGGTTTCTGTGATTAGCTGTTAATTATTTGCTATTATCCTAATTGCTGGTAATAAAACGTGACTACAGCAGCATGATTTGTAACAGACTGAGGCCCCAGCAGCCCTAATGAGTGTGCAAAAACCCAAGCGATATAACAGAACTCACATCTGTAGCTGCCCGCCTTTGTGCCATGTCTGATGGACACAGAGCTTCCAGGATGAGAGCAGGGAGCAACCCCATTCCAAGCCAAAAATATCCGGTCCCCAGAAGTCCTCCCAACACAGAAAAGCCGGATCATCCTTATCTCCTGAGAGGCCCAAGATAAGGCCAAATGGGCCCCACGCCTGCAGTTTGATAAGGTCTGCAGCTTAGTTTGACACAGTGCTGAGACAGACAGACAGACAGGACTGGCTGCCAACTTCTTCACTGGCACCACAGTGACCTTGATCAGCATTTAGAGGAACTTCAGGTGCCTCACTCGCTGACCGTCACCCCGTGCTCTCAGGAGATACTGCACAGGAGACAGCACTGGTGTACTGCGCTGCCAGGGCACCGGGGATGGCTCGGAGTGCAGTCATTTCTTGTGCTGGAGCAGCTGCTGTGGCATCTGGGCAGGGTAAGACTGTCTGTGTCCTCACTGTGTGATCCACAGCACTGTAATACACACAGCTCAAACAGCCCCAGCGAGGCAGCCCGATTTTAACCTGCAGCCAGCGCTGGTGCACACACCTTACTAGCTTTTCCTACAGGGTACAATCCCTTTGTTAAATAGTAGAACTTATTTTACTCATGCAGGTGATCTATCAAAATTATAAACAGTTATTGCAAAGGAGGCTAAGGAAAGCAAAGCTGCTCTGTCAGCCTCAGTCTCTGCACACTGTGGGAACCCACCATGCTTTCCTAGGCTTCATCCCCTTCTACTGTGTCACTTGTTTTCTGGCTCCTGTTTCCTTTGATGCGCTCCCCTGACCATTTGCTTGTTATCAAACAGATTAATCTGAAGATAAGAGCAGTTAAACAGTAAAATTTCTGTGTTCCTTATTTCCAGGGTCAGGAGGTTGAGATTTTCAATCCCAGGAAAAGGAACTGAAATATTCACCCAAGGGAAGGTATTTCCTCAAGTGGGAGAGGGATGGGGAATGTCAGAGGAGCAGAGTTGATGGAAGAGTGAAGCAGGGGGCTGCAGACAGGCCTATCTGGCTGTTTCAGAGGGCAGGACTGAGCTGGAGGCCCTGGAGCAAAATCTCATTCACTGGCAGGTTCTTCCTGGTGCCCGTAGAAAGGTCGTCTGGAGCGTGAGCAAGGGCTCAGTTAACTCCAGTCCAGCGAAAGAGCCCCAAACGTTATGTGTTATTTAAAAAAAACCATATAAAAGAGACTGGTTATCCGATTCCGACCCATTCACAGGGCTTTTATTCTTACACTCGCTTGCAAACTCAGACCATCAGAACCAAACCCACGGCCCCGCTGTTTCCCGAACCCACGGACCACAGCGGGTTCCGCAGGGCAGCAGGTGCCGGCAGACAGCCCGGGCTGCCCCGGCCCGGCGCTCCCGTCCCCGGGCAGCGTCTGTCCGGGCAGCGTCTGTCCGGGCAGTGCCTGTCCGGCCCCGTGCGGCAGCGCCGCTCCCGCCGCCCAAACCCGCCACATTTGCGAGGCGCGGCGGTTCAACCGCCGCCGGCAGCGGGAGCGGGGCTGAGGCCGCGGCGCCATTTTGGGCCCCCCGGGGAGCCTCCCCCTGGCGAGCCCTAGACGGGGCCGAAGCCCCCCGGCCCCTCGCCGCGGTACTCACGGGCAGGGCGCGGCGGGCCCGCCGCGGCAGGAGGAGGAGGAGGCGGCCCAGGCACCGCCCGCCGCCCGCCAGCAGCAGC
>VWYH01008558.1:770960-831801 GCA_013399365.1 Pampusana beccarii | reverse complement strand
GGCCCTCTCCGTGCCCCCGCGGGGCCGCCACGCACTGGTGCGCCCTTGGCGAGCGCGGGAGCCCGTTCCCGGCCGCGGGAGCCGCGCCCCCGCGTGGGGCCGGGCCTTCCCCTCGTGACAAAATTCCTCACAAAAAACTGCGTGGGCAGCCACCGAGCTCTCGAATTGGATCCAAACCGCTGAATTTCTGAGGATTACTGGAGCCTGGCAGTCCTTCTGAACCCAGCCTCCGAGCTCGGTGCCCCCGCACTGCCCTTTTTGTGGTGATTTCGCTCGTTTTCACTCGAGGCCTGTTTCCCAGCAGGCCCTGAAGCTGCCGCAGCAGCAGCCCAGCCTTCGGCAGAGATGCAAATGAGCCCTGAGAACTAGGCACTGTGTTTCTGCGTTAGTAAAAGAGACTGTGCATTAAGCTGGGGAGATGCGTTTTGTGCACTGGATTGGTTTTATCCAAGATTAATATGATTAAAATTTCTGTACTTAGCTCTTGTTGTTGAGCTGCTTTCACCCTGTGGTTTAATGGTCATTCCCTGTGCATAGTCCAGCATCACCCGCTACTTAATTACAAAGAAATGTATTTTTAACCACGTGGCAGTACTGGCTGTAAAGCCCAAGGATTGCTTTGGGAACATATAACTCGTGACTTGAAGTTATATTTTAGTTTAAAATTACTTCATATAGCTCTGTTGAAATAATCTATTCCATGTCAGTACCTCAATTTTTAACTGATTTAGAGAATACAGGTAAAGATTAATTAAAGGAGAAATTGACATTTTCTTTAAATACCTCCCCATTTGTCAGTTTATTTCTAATATTTTTCTTTATTTAAAAGCATCTTGAAGTGGTTGAAGGTTGAGCTGTTTGTCTCAGTGTGAGGGACTGCAAGGGGGAAAGATGAGTTCCTTTGGACTTTATTTTTCATGTTGAAATAGATGGAGTCAGCACAACTTGCAAAATAATTGAGCAACTAAAACAGAGGTGCTATCTTGTATTGCAGAGCTACAGGAGAACAGTCTTGCTATTGGTAGAGTGTGTTAATTGAAAACATGTTGGCTACCAAGCTGTCCCGGCCCCTCCTGAACTTCTCTTTGAAAGCCCTGAATTTCAAGGACCCAGGCAATGGCTTCAGGTAAGTAATTTGGTGGAGAAGAAGAAAGAGTGTGATCTTGAGTAAAACACACGTTGAGGGCTCATTTGACTTCAGTGGGACAGTTTATTTACAGAATCGTTCCATGGTTGAGGTTAGAAGGGACCTCTGGGGATCATCTGGTCCCACCAGCTGCTCAAGCAGGGCCTCCTAGAGCTGGTTGCCCAGGACTATGTCCAGATGGCTTTTGAATATCTCCAAGGATGGAGACTCTGCGATCTGCCTGGGCAGCCTGTGCCAGTGCTTGGTCCTTGAGCTGAGCACAGAGGAGATGACTCTGTATACAAGGAGGGGCTAGCAACATGTTTGGTGTTTTTTTTTTGCATTTGGACAATCAGCTGCACTCAAAAGGGTGTTGAGTAGAGCATTAATTCATTGTCAAGCAAGGATTTATTCCTGAATATCAGCAAGTAGGCCTTGCCAGGTACAGTCATATATTTCTATTACTTCATTAACGCAGCGATGAATCACATGAAATAAGAAAGTTGAGAGGGAGAATTTTAGTGAGAAGTGAAGGTGGGCTGAGTAATGAAGCTGGTTTTTTTTGAATGTGAACAGGAAAATGCCTGTGTAATTCTAATTCCAAGCTCTGAAAAAAACCCCAAACTTTTATATTGATGTATACAGGGACCTTACTAGTCCAAATTCGGAGCGAGCTGAGTGCTTTTGCTGGCTTTGCTTTAGAGTAGGGTTTCCAAGCAATGGTCTGTGTACCACTAATTCTACATAAGCCATTTAAAAGTGGCTCATGACCTGCTAAGCAAGAACTGTCACCTCCAGTGTTGTTCTACTGCTGTTGATAGTGGTGTTCAGCACCATCACTGTCAAGGATGGCTGCTGTAACAAGGAGTTGTAGAGACCCAAGATAGCTAGGCTGTTAAGAGATTTCCTATGCAAACAGACATAGGCCTTTTATCTCCTATTTACTCCACACACACCAAAGATGCAACAGCAGGAATCTGCTGTGGCCTTAAAAATACAAATTAATGCTTTATTAACTTGAGAAAATAATTTTCAGCATATTCTTTTCTTCTTCTTTGTTTTGCTTACTGTGTATTTGTGCTTTGTGCATTTTGTACTCAAGGCAAAAATGTGTTCCACTTTTTGAAGTGCATACAAGCTGCTAAACCTGAAATGGAAATCCAACTGTTCATCTGAAAGGCAGTGTTGTCACTATATGGATGTCTTAATTCCTTGAGGTAGCATTCATATACTTGAGTCTTCAAGCTGAGGACCTCCTTTTTTGATGTAACTGAACAAAAGTGAATGCATGGTTACAAGCACATATTCAGTTGGAGGACCATCTGTGCATTTTAAAAGTCTCAGTTGTGGTCTCTAGAATTCAGTCATGCAGAATGATAAAAATGGCTCGTGGTACATCAGTGTACTGTGAGGGGGCTGACATCGTATACGCATCATAGCTGTTTCCTCTGACATTCCTGCAGATCAGCAGCCGGCATCTATTTTATGCCCTTGCCTTCTGGTCAAGGTGGGCAGAATGCCAAGCAGTTATTCTCTACAGGTGTCTGTGCACCGAGTGCTGCAAATCAGTGCTCTGCAGTGAAGTAAAAGGATCCAGGCATGACACTGAAAAATAAAATCAAGTTCATGCAACTGAAACAGGAGGTATGAACATTTCTGTGTACTTTGAGACAAACCAAGAAGTTTATTGTTGAGATGAAAGTTCCAAGCCAGGATTGCAGGTCAGTGGTGTTAACGAAGACTTCACCTGGGGACTGACCTTTGCAGCAGTTGAATTGGCTGTAGCTATTTCAAGAGCTGATTTGGCTTGTGACACTCAAAGTTAGAATGAAGATCTAAACTGTTGCAGAAAGGTGAGTGGACACCGTTGCCTGCGTATAGATCAGCTCCTTTCCATCTCGTTCACAGCTTCTGCCCTAGCAGACCCTTTTTCCAACTTTGTTTTCCCAAGATGCAGCTCAGAGGCCAGAGTGTCTGCGGGTTGCTCTTCAGTGTAGCACAGGTCAAGGTCACTCTGGGAGCGTCTGTGATGTCTGAGCAGGAGATAATTGTGAAGGATTATGCAAATTTACTTAGGAGACAGAAGAGCAGCCTGGAAAATAAGCTCTGCTGAAGCATAGGTGTTGTTAGAGGTGCCAGAGGGTGGATGAAGTACAGCAAGTCTAGGGGAAGGCCAGAAGGCTCTGGGAGGGCACTCAGTGCCCAAAGCAGGAATGAAAGAGTCCGTAGAGGTGGCTGGCAAGGACAGAGGCTGGTGTCACTCTGGCGTGTTGTCTAGGCTCAGTTTTGATGAATGATGGCAAGACCTAAGACGGTGTGATGCTACTGGTAGCATAGCTTTTCTAAATAGAATGCCAGTGCCTGTTGCTTTGCTCTAGTCTGTGAACAGGTTTGTCTTCCTGCAAGTCAGACATGCTATGCAGAGGAGCTTCAGATCTGCCTGCCAAGTATTGCTCTAAGACATAGTATCTCTTAGCTTAAACAGTTGCAAAGAGGGAATAGAAAGTCTAAGAGTATCTAATAGGTAGACATGCAGAGGAACAAGTGTCATTTAAGGTGACAGAAGGGTGGAGCTGTGTGTAAAAACAGTGAGATAGATGCCAGCAAATTCAACCTTGGGCAGGGGATCAGAGAAAATGCAGAATACTTTAATCAGACAAATGAATAACTTCCCCTACCCCAGCCTTGTGCAGATCTAAATGAGAGCGTTGTTGCTGTTGGAAGTGAAAGGACTGTACTGCCCGTTTTGCGGGTGGAAGCAGCTCTGTGCCTCCAGACCAGGAACTATTTTAGGATTCTCGGTAATATCCAGACAGCTTCTGCAGCTGGAAATAGCATCAAGGTCTTTGGAGAAATGAATTTTTCATACTGTAAAAGACACACAGGCTCAGACTAAGGAGAACTGTAGAATGGATTGTCTTCTCAAATGGCAATCTACATCATGTATGTAGGCAACACTACATTCTTTTTCATGCGTATGCTGCAGCATCAGGGTACAGACCAGATATTCCATGCCTGATTGTTCTGTTATGTTTGTTCGTTTTTTAACAGGCCTGTGCAAAGATTTTGTTTCCCTCTCGTGTCCCCACATGGCAGCCGCTCTTATGCAAGTGAAGTTGATCAGGTGAGTGTGATGATGGTTTCCAGTTCAGATGGTTTCTAGTTCAGCTGAGCTGGGGTTTTAAAAATCCCTGAAGCCTGGTGACCAAATTCTTCTTTCTGAAGAGCTGGACCTCTCCAGCATGCTCCACATTCTTTCCTAGCACAGAGCTTCCATTGACGTAGCACAGTGCATGCTGCTAAGGTTGGAAATAAACAATCAGACTGGTGGTTTTTTCTATTTTTGGAACTCAGTCAGCAGATGAAATCTTCCACCTTAGAGTGGAGGGAATTTGCATGACAAGTTCTTAATAAAGCACTCTTTCTGGAGTGTGGCTCTGTAAAGAGATGTAAATAAGTCGGTGTGTCCTCACCTTTTGATCTGGAGCAAGGCCAGCCATCGTCTTTAACTGCCCTCTCCCTGAAGGTGCTGGTTTGCCAGGAACAGTGCCAGGCAAGGGAGAGGGGGAGTGTTCACCTTCTTGCCTGTCTTGTGGCACGGAACTTGGCACTGTAGCAGCACTGGAGCATGCACATCTTACTCCATAACCCTGGGACATGGTCCCAGAGGAATTCAGATATGGCCCTTGCATCACTGCTGGGCTTCCAGTGTGACCCTGTTCAGTCTCTGGGTATGCTGGGGAAAGTAAAATTTCGGTTTTGTTACAAGAGATGAGTTGGAATGAATTTCAAATAATTGTTACCCAATCCTACCCATAGCAGCACCTTGCTGCATGTGCACTTTTTGCTGCTGGAATGTCTGATACACCATACGATTTTTAACATGGCCCTTAACTGCTGCCTCTCTTTGGGATAGAAGAAGTGGTTTGGAGAAGGAAGGGGGTATACTTCTATTTAAATTGTAAGTTGGAAAAGTAAGAAGACCAAAAACCAATGAAAAAAAAGACTGACCATCTAGTCTTAATTTCAAATGTGAAACCTGCTTGATTCTGCTCAGTGTTTAAAACCCAGGTCTAGAGGGTTTATTTGCTAGAGACAGAAAGATGAGTGAGCAATCAGTAAGGTTATTTCGTACCCTTTCTTCACTCAAGCTATCTTTGCCATGCCCTACAGGCTGTATGGCACAGAAGAGTGGACTCCTGCCTGCTTTGAACATATAGGAACAGTTCATACTGGAGTGAACTCAGTACGAAACCTTCGTATCTTGTCTTCAGGAGGCACTGGGTGGTAGTAGCTGGCAAGGAGTGTGGGGAACAGACTGCTTCTGGCCAAGGACATGGTTTTGTTCTGTGCACTGCAAATCACTGATTTCAAATACTTAATTCCAGTGTGTTTTGTTCTGTTTTGTTTTGCAGATTGGCAGCAAAGCTGTGCTTATAACAGGTTGTGACTCAGGGTTTGGATTTGCCTTGGCCAAACACCTGCATGACAAAGGTTTCATTATTTACGCTGGCTGCCTGCAAAAGGTAGGGAAAACAAAAACTGTATTCTTCACCTGTGGCACATGCACAGATACATAGGAAATCCAATCTTTCCTTTCCACTCTGCACAGCTTTCTGCCAAGGAGAGGGAGGGTGGTTGGTAGCCCAAAGGGAATGACACAGGTGCTTGAATTTCATAGAGCATAACCCGCTCTAGACCAGAATAGGACTGAACGGTATTTAGGGAAGTTCTTATTTGAGTCACAACATTGTAGTCTGTTCCATATCTGATGGACTGGAACCCCAAATCTAATTTTATAGGCTTATCTATAAGCAAATTTTTGGGTCAGGTTGAGTCCAGACCTTTGGCCCTGTGCTCCGACTATACATATTTATGCAGGGTTTATTTTGATTGTTACACAGACCGAGCCACCAGTGATTTTATGGCCTGTGGTATGAGCATGTTTTTCTGCGTTCATGAGTACAGCTATGCCTCAGTGTGTATTGAGGGTCTCCTGAAATCGCTGTGTAGGTGACAGAGTTCTACTAGGGCAAATGAGAACAGAGTCGGGCCACAAATAGCTTAGTGATGCAGTTGTTATACACTCTCCAGGAGCGCTCTGTAGGGCAGCCAGAGATGCCTGGTCATGCAGAAAGGGAGAGAGCTTTAGCTGCTCTCTTCTTATGAAGCACTGCACTTTTTTAGCTGCATGGCCGTTTCCTACAGAAACAAACTCCTCGGGATATCCTGGGGTGGGTCTGTTAATTTGATCCTGAACTTTTAGATCACTCGTTGCTACAAATGTACCTTGAGTAGTTACATTATTTAAAGTTAATTTGCCAGGCGTTTTTTTAATGTTATTAATACTATTTCTGCTGTTAATTTTTCCATTATTACTAAATTTTGCTTAAATTACTAGTTTCTTTCTGCTGCATTTTTTTCAGAAGAGAAGTTTGTGTTTTGATAGCTCTGTACCTTGTGGTGTCTCAGCTTTGGGTCGAGGGCTTATGTGTTAACCTGGGCTCCCTCTACAGGCTTTGCAGCAGAAAATGACACTTATAAATTCCTGGTTCTTAAAAGGTGTCAAGAAAAGAGAGGGTAGATGAGTACTTTTTTGGCAGATGTTTCTGTTCAACTTTTGTAACTGAAGATCAATATTAGAGAATATAAGAACACTGCAGACTTTAAAAAAGCTGCCTCTGTGTTGACAGGATCCAAAAATTTCAAAGCTGCAAAGTTACTTCGGGGTTTCACTTCCTCTGTCTGAGTTGCCAGAAAGACCCGATTTTCAGTGAGCATGTCTTTAACTGTCACTGAAACCTCCCTTCCATTTTGGTGTCTTCAATACTCTTTCTACCGAATGCATGTTAGTGAAAAATCTTGGCCTCTGACATTTTTAGCATAAGCGGACATGCAGCAGCATGCCAGAACTCTTTTAGGCTTTGATCAATATTTATTTCCTTGCCAAAAATCAGCAGAAAGCTGTGCTGTATCACTGGGTAATTAAATATTGCTTCTTTAGCTGGACTCACATCCCATGTTCCAAAATCTGTGTGACTATGGTGAGACTGGTAACAGCAGCTGTCATCAGAAAAACACTGTAAAATGCCAAAGCTCCGTAGTTAACAGGCTGGTCTCCTATGTGTCTTCAGGCCATATACATGATGTAGAACTAAAGCAACTCCAGGAGACCGAGTTGATTTTTCATTTTGCCACAGTTTTCACTAGCAAAACCATAAGCAGGATTCTGATCAGGCTGTAATTATTGCTGGTGCTGTTTTTAAGGGCAGAAAAAGCCTGGTATGTTTTTAGATGTTTTTTAGATGCTTTTTAGATGTTTTTAGATGCTACATAGAAGTGGAGGTAGGAATGAGAAGGAACATCTTTTGCTTGGGTATATTTGACCTAGCCCTGACAGAGAGGAGATGACTCTGAAACTTGAGTGTTACTTTCATGGGACTGTTTTTCACAGCACACCTGCACATCAGAAGCATACTCCAGTTTGGGAAGCCATCATGTCCTCAGGGTATGCATTGTTCTGAGGAACATCGCGCCCTTGTTGGAGATTAAAAATGTGTGCAGTGCTGACTCTTCATCAGGAAAGCTTTCCTAGAATGGCCAGATCCTGAGCACCTAACTGTATTTTTACTGAAGGAAACCTGAAAGAAATGTTTAGTCACAACTGAGGGGCCCAAGGATGGATCTGTGCTAGCAACGTGCTATTTCACACACAATTTCTTCCTGGCATTTTCACTGGCGAATATATTTATGTGAGCCGTGTGTTGATGCTTCATTGCCAAAAGACAGTGGTAGACTGGATCCAATGAATGATCACGCTGCAGCTGTCTTATTTTTTCCTCTTTGGTTAATAGCTGGAGGAGCCAGCTGACCCAAGATGAAGAAGGTATTTTTCCATCAGTATCTGTTACCAGTGGACATATGTGGTGTTTGTTATGGCTGTCAGGAGTGTGGTGGAACCCCTGTTTGCTTTGCTTTGTGTGCTCAGGCCTGCTGGGGCTTGCAGGGGGATGAGAAGGCAGAGGTTATCTGAGCAAGCCAACATGCAGGCTGGTTACTGTAGGGCTCACCAGGAGTTCTCAGAACCACAGGGTGTTACATACCACTTCAAGGACACGCTGATAAAGATAGAAGGTGAAGTCTGTGAGCCACAGAGGGTTACCATGGAAAGGGGAAGATGAGGCAGTGGTGTGCTTTCTCAGTATACAAGAGCTGGGTCCACTCGCCGCTGGGACAGTGCACCCTGGCGCTGATAGCAGAGAAGTACTGGTCTCTTGGCACAGCATGAGACGGTCCTTCCTCTGCTGCGTATGGGCCCAGGGGTTGTGGGACAGGCTGCGTCCCGTGTCAGGAGAGTGTGGCACAATCACAGGGTGTCTGACTTAACCACCACCCATTTGCCCTCTCTGAAGAGCCAAGGGAACAGCCCTGTGGGTCTGGGGGAATGCCCAGAGTCCAAGTCTTGGCCAGGATCCCAGACCCAGGGGTCCCTGTCCAAGCACCCAGCTACAGGTGGGTGGGAGGGCAGCAGAGGTGTTGGCTTGCTGAGCCAACTCAGTAAGGGAGGAAGAAGAGGATGCTGTCAAGATCCCAGTAGAGCTTACAAGGCCTCTGAGGCTGGTGTGTTGCTGTGGCCTAGAGATTTTGTAGCACCTTGCAGACCTGGGACTGGGGAAAGAAACACCTTGGCCTTGCTGTTCTTCTTCTTCCCTTTAGCCATATCTGCTGTTCCCAAGGGACTTGCATGCTTGCATTTGCTGATTCCCCATTGGCATTCCCACATGTGCCACTTGTATGCTTTTCAGTGCTCTGCCATACACACTGGCTTTGGCACGACAGTGCTTTTGAGTGAGCAGCAAACTTAACACAAAACTCTATTTTTAGTCACTGTAAAAACAAACACCACTGAGCTGTGCATGGGACTTGTTACTGCTCCATTTTGTATGCAGTATGCTTCCGTGTGAAGAGAGTACAGTAGATGCCTTCTCTTAAGGACAAACACTAACCAGTATTAACAGTCTGCAGTGAAATAAGGAAGGGTAGAGAAAGAAGACAGAGGAGATGTCAGGTACTTAAGTTAGTGAACTGTCTGTGAGCACAGTGGATAAGTCTAGGAATTAGATGAGCCAGAAGAAGGTATTTTGGAAGAGAGGTGCCACAGAGACAGGGGATGTATGGCCTCCCTTTTGCAGTACTCAAAGTGTGTCGTCTGAGAGAACTCTCTTCCGGGGCAAATGGGAAGCCTGGATTCAGACTATAGGACTGAGCACCATCTCATTGACAGCTGACTGCTGGCAGTCTCTGACAGGGATGTTTAGAACAATCTGATGTCATTCAGCAGTCAGAAAACAGCCCTGATGTGAAGAACTGTCCCGTTCCAGGTCAGAGGGAAAAAAAACCTACCTATTCAAAAAAGCTTCATCTGTCAGGAGTAAAGAGCACTCTGATACTTACCTGCTGAGACTGACACAGCGAGCAGGGCTACCTGGAGGGTGGAGTGGTAGGGGAAGAAGAGCTAGGCAGCCGTGAGACGATCCTGTGGGACACGCTGCATGTCTACCCTGTTAATGGGGAGTGGAAGACTTCTAGTGAGGGATGATATTGAGGGGGCAGAGGGAGTCTCCTATAGTGAAGTCAGGGATGTTCCCAAAAGTGATTATTTTCAGATCTAGACCTCATGACCCTCTAAAAAGTACCCTGGAGTGGCCAGCACAGTCTGGTAGCTTATAACGATGGGAGCAATTCAGGGATAGTCCCAAACTTGTATTAATATCCCGTGTCTGTGTCCTGGAAGCACCATAGCCAGGGTCACCGCTGCAAAGGGACTAGCTCTGGCAGCCTTGTTGCTAGCAGCATCTGGCCCATGTGAAAAGTATCTCAGGGGCTGGCTGCAGTTAATTGGTGGGGCTGTGGGTGGATGTGTGTGTAATGGGGGAATCTGTTGTCTGAGAAAAAAAGGAGTGGAGATGGGAAACAGGAGTGAGAAGAAGCTCATGGAGGGAGACAGAGCAAGATGCTAGAGTTACTAGCAGGCAAGCTGGCCTGGCACTTGCTGGCCGGACTCTGTAGCAGTCTGTTGAAGGCAGTAGGGAGGTTCCAGGCAGTGGAAGCTGTGTGCATAAATCAACTGAAAGGAGAGAGCAGCGGGCAGGCAGTCCCTCTTCTAGGACTGTTGCTCCCAGAGCTGGCAACGTGACTGAGAAGCATGTGCAATGTCCATGTGCAGCCACTCAGTGGCTGTTTTATACCCTACCCGCGCCAAGTACTTGCTGTGCCCCATATGCAAGCCAGAGTGAGGACGGCACCACATTCCCACCCCTGCAGCATCTGGTTGCTTCCTTGGTGGTCGAAGCAGTTTGTACCAGCTGACTCGGTGGCAGGGCTCATGGTCAGATGGAGGTGCTTGAGGAATGGTGTTCTGCAGGAGCAGCCCTGTCTGTTGCCCTTCCTCTTAGAGCTGCAGGACTGTCCTGATTATTCTGTGACTGCCCTGTCCACTCTCTTTTGCTTGATTTCATGGTTGCTATGCGTTTGATATTCCACACAAGCTTTTCGGCCAGATTCAAACCAGCGCTTTCTTCTCATCTAGGACAAGGGAGAGGGTGGGTCCAAGGATTTGGACAACATGAACAGTGATCGAATGAGAACTATCCAGCTCAATGTCTGTGACAGCAAAGAGGTGGACCAGGCAGTGGAGCATGTCAATAGAACCCTGCAGGACCCAGAGAAAGGTAGGTGCATGCAACAGGCTCTGAGTTCACATAGGTGGCAGGAGCTCCCTCAGCTGGGCTCTGAGAGCATTTTCAGAGCGTATTTCAAAAGCTGAGCATGTGATTGAAGGGCACAAAGCTTTGAGGAGCAGCAGTGTAGAGCAAATGTCCTGCTAAAATGTGCCATATCAGAAAGCAGCTTCCCGCTTAAGACAGCATCTACGAAGAAAACCGCTTTTTTCTCACTAGCTCCTACAGAGACATTAGCAGAAATCAAGGCCCTGGCATTAGTGCTTTATTCCTGTGACCTGAAGTTCGTGTGACGCCTTTTATGTTGTAAAGCCTGGCCAGTGCCCAAAGATTGGGGATTAGCAATTGAAACATCCCCCCCAAACTTTCAAAAGGCAAAGGAAATGGAGAGATTTTCCAAAGGATTTCCCACGAAGCCAGCTGTGTCATTAATGCCATTGCAAATATTACCATATACATATTACATATACCATATTATGAATTTCAGAGTCCAGGGGGTAGCTGTAACTGACTTTCTTAGCCTGCTTACCTCATTCTGCGAAGGTGATGACAGCAAATTCTGCTCCAGTACTGTGAAAATCCCCAGTTGTTCAAGCATTCCTGAAACCTTTCCACCCTTCGATGAACTACATTTTTCCCCTAAAGAACATCCACACTTCAACACATGAAGGTTGTTTAAAAGCGGAACAACCAGTAAAGTTTTGGGTTGGATTTTGCATGAACTTATTTCTTCTATTTGTATTTAATTTTTATATATAGATCTTCTATATACGTTTTCTAGCCCTGTGTTCTCAAGCACAGGCTGGAATGAAGTGGCCTTTTCTGAGCTGCTTCTGAGAACACAGATCTGGACACAGTCAACAGATAACAGTGAGTTTTTCTAAACAGCAGACAGAAGCCATCCCAGACCTTTCTTAGTCTGTTTCCTGTGCAATTAAAATATTATGTGAAGTGAGTTTATTTTATTCCAAAATTCTTTTTAGTCTTTGTTTTCATTGCCAAATGACTTGGTAGCTTCAGTTGTTCCCATCTTGGTTGCAGCAGAATGAAAGGGAGAGGCTGTGGCATGTGTTCCCACCCATGTCTGCTCATGCCCACATCCCCCTTCCCAGCATTGCAGATATTCTAGTTCTTATGGTGACACAAGGGATTTTATTTCAAAATAATTTTTTGTTTCTTACAAGGTCTCTCCTATGATTATTTGAATTTAGATACTATATTTTGCTTCTTTTAAAAAATAATGATGGATAAAACCAGAATGGCAAGGAGAACAGCTTAGTCAAGGCTGAAGTCCTCTGCTGTCTCAGAACATTATGGGAAGCCTTATTCATGGTACATTATGGCTACAGTGTTGGGCCGTACAGGCACATCCTGATTTGCTCAGGAGACTGAATGAAGTTTGCTGTGAATTCTCTTCTGTCTGGCTTCTATCATTACAAGTTGTAATGAAAAGCTCTGTTACATGGTTCAATAATCTGTTAGCAAGGCCTTTTCCAAGCTGCTCTCATTAGTCCCACAGAGGGAAAGCTTTGTGTTTGATTTTGTCTTCTAGGGCTCTGGGGGCTGGTTAACAATGCTGGGATCTCCACATTCGGGGAAGTGGAGTTCACCAGCATGGACACCTACATGGAGGTAGCTGAAGTGAACCTGTGGGGGACTGTGCGAACCACCAAGGCTTTCCTCCCACTCATCCGGAGGTCAAAGGGTAAGTGATCTACTCCTGACTGCACTCTTTGGAGCAGGCCCCTCATCCTGCCCCATGTGTTGCTGTGTTAGAGATCAAAAGTTCTGTAATACTTCTCTCTGCACTACTGGCCACCTTTGTACCTTTACAGACAGAGTGGGACCCACAGCATAAACAAAATGACAGATTTACTGACTGGTCTGAGTTACACAGCAAGGCAGCAGTCTTGAAAACCAGTTATTATTTCTCTTTCCCATCTGTGCTGCCCTTTCCTGCAACATCCCATGCAAGATCTAATCCGTCATACTTTCTTTTACCTGTCCAGAGCTGCAGCTCGTTATAAATTCCTGTGGCAGGAGCAATCCTCCCCGCTGTACGAACACCAGCTGTGCCAGTGCTGCAGGGTGGGCAGCAGCAGTGTCCTATGATGTGCTTCTTGCAGGGCTCTTCTCAGCTGTGTGCTGTGTTATTTTGAGAGCTTGTAATGTATGAGAGGTGGGATTTGTACAGCAAAGGAACACAGACTTGGAGCTTGCATGGGTCTCAGCATAAAGGGTCAAAAGCTTTCCTGTACTGGGGCCTACTACCTGACTAAATGAGAATATTTTTTACTCTTGAGGTGTCCAGAGATATTAACGATGTTTTCCTGTGTTGCGGATCTGGGCTGTATGTGGCCCAGGTAGCATTTCTTCCACCATGGAAGGGTATCCGCTTCTGTGGTCAAACTTTTTAACACAACTCAGCAATGAGCACTGATAGGAGGTGCAGAGAACTGCAGCATCCACAGTCTCCTACCAGCACTCTCCTCAGCCAAAATGCATGGCTCCTGGAGAGGAGAAAGGGCCCAGCTCTGTGCCTGGAGCCATAATCCAGCTGTCACACAGAAAAGGGCGCAGGGACTTAGACTGCTCTGCCTGTTTGTGGTGCAGGAGCAATCCATTCCCTTTTAAGAGGGAGATACTATAAGCCACCATTGGGCCCCTGGATTTTGTGCCTTTGACTAACAAATAAACAAGCTCAGCCTTGGTGCCGGAGGCTTTCTTTGCTGCTGCTTCCTCTTGTCTGTGCTCAGCCCTGATTGCTGCTGAGCAATCCTGTTTCCCACCGTACAGGCTCTGTCCAGCCTCTTCTGTGCTCCCTGTAGCACTGAGCTTTGTGTGCTCGGTTATAATGACCAGGGAGCACAAATGGTGGCCTTGTTCTCCTGTCTGAAGACTGTTGCATAGGACAGCAATGCTCAGCTAGAGCCACAGGCAGCCCTCACGGATGTGCAGGGGGTGGGTGGACGTTCAGTGGTGTGTGTTGGGTGGTGTGTGTCAGGTGTCAGCTTTGCATGAGGTACCGCAGCTCAGCTGTGCTCTGCCTGGCCTCTGCCTAGGTCGTGTGGTGAACATCAGTAGCATGATGGGTCGGATGGGCAGCCCTGCCCGGTCACCCTACTGCATCACCAAGTTTGGCGTGGAAGCCTTCTCGGACTGCCTGCGGTACGAAATGCAGCCCCAGGGGGTGACGGTCAGCATCGTGGAGCCTGGTAACTTCATAGCTGCCACCAACCTGTACAGCCCTGAGCGAATCAAAGCCATAGCCGACAAAATGTGGGACGAGCTCCCCGAGATAGTGCGCAAAGACTATGGCAGGAAGTACTTCGATGAGCAGGTCAGCAAGATGGAGACGTACTGCAACAGCGGCTCAACGGACACCTCGCCGGTCATCGAAAGTGTCGCCCACGCGCTCATGTCTACGACCCCCTACACCCGCTACCACCCCATGGATTACTACTGGTGGCTGCGGATGCAGATCATGACACACATGCCTGCTGCCATCTCAGATCGGCTCTATGTCTATTGAGGCCTCACACTCCTGGGCTACGCAGCTGGGAAATCTGTTTTAAAGAGAGCAATGTACACATTTCCCATTAGTCCTTTTAAAATTTTTCTAACCTCATTTCAGAGTACTGTATTTTAGCTCTAAAGGGTTCATTTAAACATCTGACATAACCTAAAGGGAGTAATCTGCGAGGGATGCTTCCTAGGCAGGAGTGCATTACGTCTCTGCAGGGACATTGATTTTTTGCTATTTATTTCATGTAATCCTTTTTCTTTTTTTTTTTTCACCCCAAATGTCAATTTAACATCATTTAAACTGCAATTGCTCTGAAGTGTTTTCAGAATGATTTCTGCTGATGGCTGAACACAATCTTCACAATTCCTGCCTAGGATGCAGCCTTCATACCATAAAAGAAAGGCCCTCCATGCTGTAATGGCAAACCCCCACCTCCTGATGACAAAGACCGTCCAACAGACTTCTGCAGGCCTGATCACAGTAGCCTAAGGCAGAGCAGAGACTTCTTTAATTTGGGGATCAGAACTCAAAATGCTGGAGGTGCTGAAACTGAGCAACTGACCCCATCCCTTTCTCTCTTAGACTTGTATTGATGAAACCTTAGAGAAAAGGAACCAGTCTGCATTTCTTGCATGCTTTCTTGCAAAGGAGTTCAACAATCCAGGGACTCAATCCTGCAGACCCACAGGAGTTTCTTACTCATATGAGCATTCCCATGAGTGTGAGCAGCTTTACGCACAGGACTGCGGGCATCAGGATTGGCCTGTAGTAACATTTCCCTTCAACAGTAATTGAACATCAACTCCAGACTTATTTTGGAGAACAGTTTCACTCCAACTCCTGTCATTTGTGAAGATCACCACTGGGCAGGGGGAGACAGAGAGGGTTATAGTCACACCAGTGAATGCTGTTCTTACTGGGGACCTCAGAGTTACAGCCAAGTATTTGTACAGCACCTTGCACAGAGGGGCCTTGGCCCTGACCAGGGCCTACAGGCACTATTGTGGTGCAGATGGTGATAACAATAAGAATTTTCATTGAAGGAGTCACTCAGCTGAAATAAATCTAACATGACATAAATCTAACGTCCATAACAGTAAAGTTAACTTTAAGAGCAGTTTCATTTCCATTATGGTTGTTTACATCTTTGAGAAACATCTGTTTTGTACTGTAAAAAAAAAAAAAGGAAAAAAAAGCACATAAAAGACCCTTTCATGGAGAATGTGGAAAGAGTTAATTTTTTTAAGCTTGAAAGCCAAAAATAAAAAGTGGTTAACCATTGTTAGTGAAGTTAAAAAGAAGAGATCTCACGTGTTCTAGTAACATACCATGTCATGATCAAGCTCCTTCAGCTTAATAAATGTATACATGAATGGTAACAAAATTCAGAGGCTCCCTCTCTTTATTTTTTAAATATTTAAGGTGAAAAGCTCCTATTCTTTAGTGGGTTTTTTTTAATTTGGTGAGGTTCATGCCTGTTACACATACACACTGCATTCAGAGGCTGATGTGCAGTCTTGGATCTGACATGCCTGTGCTGCGTAGTACAGGACTTCTGTATGAGTACCAGATGTACCCTGTGTGTTTTGCGGTGAATACGCCTAACCCTGGACTCTGTATTCACAGCTCTTAAACCTGCGTCTGTACCGTACACAGATGACAAAGGATTATTCCCAGGAAGAAGGAAGAGAAACTGAGCTTTGACGAGCAAGGAGGATGGCAGTGATTGAGGCACACAGCAGGTCACTGACAGACCCCAAATACAGCCCTGGGGCAGACGTGCTGGCTTCCAGACCTTCCTGATCTTCCCTAGAGTCCTAGCAGTGGTAGCTGCATCTTGTGGTGTGGGGTGTATTGCCTCATTTTCCAATATGTGGACTTCTCTCTGGGACAGAACATAAGAGAGTATGAAGCAGAAGAGACACAGCAGGCACAGAGACTAACCTGCAAGGCAGAGCAAAACAACCGGACAGCAATGTTTGCTGCAGATGACACAGGAGGAAGAGAAAAGCCTTTACAAAGAAAGTTCTTGTAGTCTAAAAATGTAGCCCCGAGATGCTAAGTAGCACAAAATGCTTGCTCCCAATTTTACATGTGCTGCTGGGTTTTAATACAGACATCAATGAAGTCAGATATGGAAAAGACCGAGCATGCAGCAGAGTAATCTGAGAGACCCCTGGGAACAAATGTAGCAGTCATTTAACAGAACCACGGACATTCCCAGCCAGAAAGATAAAGCCGAACAGAGATAACTGTGCTCACATCTGCACAGCATCTCTTCTGGAGGCTTCTGAACTCTTGCATGAGGTGCCCACAGGGAGCACTGAAGCTGTGCCGCCGCTCTGGGGCTGCAGGAGATGTGACGGTGCCGCTGCCCTGCGGGGGGATTCACAGGGGACCGTGTGGGCACACGCGATGAGGAGGCGATGGGAGTGCTCCTGTGCACCACCACGGCTGTTCCTAGGGTTCTGTGTGAGTTTTCCTGACGCTGGGAGAGTTCCATAGCTGATTTGTGGTCAGGAGGGCAGCAAGCTGGCTAGTTTTCCTGCTGGCATCTTGACGATTTCAGGGTTTGCCCTGAGAAGCGCATTAAAAGCTAATCCGCAGTGGTTTTGTGTGGCTGTCCTTGTGACTCCGTGCTCTCTAGGTCCTACCTGCACAATGCCACCGCTGCTCCTGGAATAGCTTCAGCCCACCATGTTTATTTGAAACTATAAAGAACGAAAGCTTAGCAAAGGAGGACTTGGCCAAACACCTGGTTCTCTGCACTCCCAGAGCTGCCTCGGTGGAAGCTCTTCAGCCCCCTCAGAGGAGCTGGGGAGGCTGGAGGGGTCAGTTCACAGGGGTGCCCACCCCTGGGCTCTGGTCTGAGCCCAGCTGGTGGGACGGAGGGCTCTCTTTTCCCAGATTTCTTGCCAAGCAAAGACCATTGGCAATGATGCAACAAATCTCACCGTGCAGCATCCCTTGGGCAACCTGCGGTTAAAAATAACTTTCCCTTGTGTGGTGGGAGGCAGCAGGGATGGGGTAATTTTAACTACAGCTGTTACATCTTGTTCTGAGCCTTAATGAGAAAATCATGAGGTCCTACCCACTTCAGAACGTTTTGCTCCTAGTGATGAGGCTGGGGAATGCTGCATTGGAGACTGGTATTAAGTGACCCCCTACTGCCACGTTATCTGGATGAAGTGCGGGGATTTCCCAGCTAAACAGAAAACCATTTCACAGCCAGAAGTCGCACAGCTTTGAGGGAGCTGGTCCCACGCCTGTGCCTCAGCTCCCACACCCCACGGAGGTCTGGCCCAGGCTCCCTCCCAGGCCTCAGCCCTCCGGGTCCGGCTGAGATGGGTCCTGGGCTGGCAGCTGGGAAACAGGGCAGCTCTGGGCTCACAGGACAGGGAAGGACCACTCCTGCTCAGGCAGTGTTAAGCAGCTGAGCACAGGGTGTCTTCTCCAAGGTAATTAAATGTAACAATTAAATAGATACTCAATTAAATATATGAGTGGCTCAGTTGCTGAGCTACAAGGTCTAATCCCTGCCTGCACAGAGGTTGGAGTGCAACAACGGGGCCTTGCTGCAAAGCGTGGTGCAGCTTCTCGCACTTCATGGACTATGCCTTTGAAAAGCAAGTGTCTTCCCAGCAAACCATAGGGGAATCATAAGCATAACTCACAGAAGATCTGATGACACCACCTCAGGAGCACGGTACCCGTTTCCCTTCCCTCTTTCCCAACAGTGGTGTAGGGCTGCTGTGCAGCCTTGGGGTGCTGCAGAGAGCACGCAGAGAGGGGTGTGCAGCGGCACAGAGGCCATTCTGCAGCTCCCCTGCAGCTGGAGAGGGACCGGCAGAGGCAGTCTGCCACCTGCCACCAAGGGCCCAGGACATCGGGCCTGCCTGCGAACCGCAGGTGAGGCTGCCCTGCTTCCGTAGCCGCTGTGGGATGTGGGATGCGTAGGGACGAGGAGTCTGGCTACGATGTAGGTTGCTATCTTAAAATAATTTTTGCTAGCACAGTGTTTTGTTTGCTGCTGAGTGTGGTCAGTCAAAGATGCCTTTTTGTCAGCATCTGTCTCCAGTCACAAATGAGGTGTCTCTGTTTTTCTGGGTCTCCACCACCATAAGAACTGGAAGAGGGACCGGATCTGGCTGCAGGCTCCTCCAGTCATCCTCTCCCCTTCTTTCCCGAGCACCGGGCTGTGTAATTATTTGTGTGATGTGGGACATCTTTAGCAGATAAGCTTGGGAGACTTGTCCTCACCTCCCACACGAGTGCTGGGAAAACAGCTCTCCCAAGACGGAGATGCTCCAGTTTCACAGCCATGCAGCACGCGGGTTGTCCCACCCGCGAACCAGCTGGGATCTGACTGTGCTGCCAAGGAGCTGTGCCCTGGGAACCACAGACTCAGCCACCCCAGCCCCGTGCAGCCCTCAGAGGGGACTTCGGCCTGCCCGCCCTCTGCCTTTCTGACAAGCTTCAATGTGCTGGTCTCTGGCGTTTTTGCTCCTGTTGCTGCTCACCTCTCCCGCAGCATACAGGGCTGGGCGCTGATAAGGGGTCATGCCTTTCCCAAGGGAAAAGAGGACAGAGAAGACAAAAATCCCCCTCCCAGGCTTGCGCAGGTATTCATCCTTGAGCACAACCTTATTTTCCAGCCAGAGTTGCAAGTTGGGAAGTAGCAGGAGCCAGCTCTCCCCTTCCCAAACCCCCAGAAAGCTCCTTGCTGAAGCCAGGGGTGAAAGTGTAAATGTTCCCGTCCTCAGTTCTCCCTCTGCTGCGGGTGTCAGAGCAGCAGCATAAAAAGATGCGGTAATATCGAAAGCGATCACTGCAGTGGTATTTCTGACTTCCCCTGAAGTAGTGTGGACCATAAATCTTGTGAGATAACATAATGCCACAGAAACTTCCAGCCAGTTTTTCAGGCCTTAGGAGTCTGAATGTTGCTGACACGTCTGAACCAGCCCACCCAGGGCTGGGCATTGTGCAGAAAGCAGCATGTTTCTGTCATAGCCGTGAACACAGGGTGAGTATTTGCTGCTTCCCCTATCATGAGATCTTGGAGCTATTGTGGGAAGCCTTACCAGGATCAAATCCACAACACGGTGAAACTGGAGTATTTGTCCTGAGACTGAAAGTATGACTGGTCTGAAGGAGAGACCAGGAAAAATTGCAGATTGGTTCAACAGAAGCTTTGGGTTATTGTTGGTGTGTCACCTCTAGCTCTGCAATGAGTTGAAAACCACTGAGAAAGATCTTATTCCCTGGTGGATCATGAGGACATGACCAGCCCCAGATGGGATCCCCTGCCCTGCCCATGACCCACGATCCCATTTCAGCCTCGCCTGCCGCTGTTCGTCCTGCCTGGGGTGGGGATGGAGGGTGCTGGTCTCCAGCCCCACTGGTGGGACAGACCCCTACAACCCCTGCCCACCCTTCCCTCACTGGGCAGAGCCTGTGATCCTGCTCAGGGCGGGAGCAGCACTCGGGACAGTGATGGATCTGCTCCGATGGGGATGCTCCTGGCAGCCCTGACACTGCTCCCACCCAACCAACTGTGCTTGGGAATGGTCCTGGTGGCTCCAGGAGGTCACTTCCTCCCTCCTCGTCCTATCTCTGCTTCTTGACCCTGCTGTCACTTCTCACTGCTGAGAGGTCCCTGCTGTCCCCTGTAGTCAGTCCATGTGCCTCTGGCTGGGTGCCGGCACTCGGCAGAGGGTGCTGGATCTGCAGGAGCGGAGGGAGCTGCTTTCCTCCGGCTTGCCAGCGCTTTCCCTGCAGCTCCTCTGGATGCCACTGTGCTCCCTGCCTCTCCCAGCCTGCTCTGTGGGGATTAGCCACGCTTGGCAGGGACCTTTGCAGATGAGGGAATCCCCCTCCACCACACCGAGCCAGGGATTTGCATTTCCTTTGCTGATGCTGCGAGCCAGCTCTGCTTCTCTGTGTTGCTTGGGAGCTTTCTGTAGCGCCAAATCCCCCAGCAAGGAGCAACGTGCTGTTCTACCAGCTCACCCGCAGTGGAGCAGCACCTCTCACCAGCAACGCCACTGCACATCTAGAGAGCAGGGCTCTGTGCAGGAGAGGGGGACCAAACCGCCAGCATGGCCCAGCCCTGCTTGTGCTGCTGCTGCCCAGGCAGCATCCCCCAGGGATGCAGCTCTTCCTCCTCCTCGTCCCTTGCTTCCTTCTGATCCTTCCTTTGTTTCTCAGCTCCTGGGAGACCCTTCAGGTTAATCGCTCAGCTGGATCGATGCACTTCCAGCTGTGCTCTGGCACTAATGGCGAGGGGCTTGAAGGGGTGAATGTCCCCGGGGGGGCAGCAAGCAGCTCCCAGGCTCCTCTGGGCAGTGGCCCTGTTTTTGTCATGGTACATGTGGCTTTGTGCTGGGGCTTGCTAATGTCCCTCTGCACCGTGGGGCTCGCTGGTACAGGGGCTGACTGGTGTGTGTGAAGCCCTGGCAGGCCCAGGGAGACGCCAGCTCCTCTGCATGGGGTGACGTGCTCAGGGCTGGGGGGCTGGGGGCCCAGGGGCTGGCTGCAGCTGCAGGGATGTCCCTGCGTTCTGTAGCGTCCTGTGGCTCTGGGGGTGCCCAGCGTGCATTTTGTTGCTGAAGAGGAGACAGACATGCACAGGCAGGTGCACAGGGTCTTTTGAAAGATTTTGCTCAGCTGTAGTTTGCTGTTCAAAATCATTTCTGTGCCTGCAAGGGACAGTGACCATCCCCTGGCTGAGCTCTACAAGTGCTCTGCACCAAAACCACAGCTAGAACTGGTAGCCCCTGCACTGGGGAAGGTGAGCTGCTGGCAAGGACTTCAAGAGCAGCTCAAGAGGTTGGTAGACCTTGGTTTGGTTTGGTTGTTGTTTTCTTGTTTTCCCCTGTTGTTCCTTAAACCAAGTTTCCCTTGCAGACTTGGCTATGCCAAGTGCTGTTGGGAGGTGTAGGTGGGTGTGCTGTGGGGACAGCACAGCACAGCATAGGGATGCTGTGGGGTGACACAGGGATGTGGAAAGGGTGCCATGGGGGACAGTGTGGCATCTTGCAGACACTACAGGAGCACAGGCAGCTGCAGGATGGATTGGATGGTGTGTGGCTGAACAGTGAGTTGCTGCATTCTCCCAAAGGGTTTGGAAATCAGAAGCAGCCCTGCCAGCCGTGGCAGGGGGCAGGCTCACCCCGAGAACAGCTTTACCGTCTGCAGTGTTTCCCCCTGACCAGAGCAGCCCTGGGAAGTTCTGGCCACACACAGTACTAATGGCAGAGCCTCCCACCCCAGCACCGCCAGAAGTCACTTGGCTCTAAGCTGCTGCTGAAAATAACGCAGCACTGCGACCTGAGCGGGCTTGCCGCACCGGCTGCCACGGAAGGGCTGTGGGGTGGCGGGTGGGAAGACGGGCTGTCCCCAACGTGCTGGTCCTGGATTCAGACTCTCGGGACCCTTCCAGCCACCTGCTGTCCGCAGGCAGAGGGGAGCTGGCAGAGCATCCCTGGCTCCTGGGGCGAGCATGCAGCAAAGCCCCTCGTGCACCAGCTTGGCCCTCCTCTGTGGGGGAGGTTGTGCCACAGATACTGGGTGTCCTGAGTGCTGGGCAGAGGTGAGAAGCTGTCCACAGGCCCTGAAAAGGCTCATTTCAGCCCTGACAGATGAAAACAAGGGGCGATGCATCCACCAGAGGCAGTTCAGCTGCTGGCACAAAGGGCAGACAGAGCCGAGCTGCAGCCCGGTGCTGCTGGCCGTGCACGGGCTGGTACCGCAGCACCAGGCTGAGCCCCAGCCACTGCCGGCAACCCTGAAAGGCTCTTTGTGGCCCTGGCTGCTGCGGACAGGCCCTGCACCACCCGTCTCTGCTCCTGGTCCCTGCTCGGGGCAGGATCCTGCACACAAATGCTCCTGTGACTTTCTGACCGGCTGCAGTCGTGCTCTGGTTTGCAGTGTAACTGGAACCTGTGCTGAAATCCTCCAGAAATCCATCAAAATGAAGACTGGAGCACCAGGAACATGCGGGTTTTTTTTGGGTTTGCTCTAGATGGGGCCACTCTCGAGCTGTGCTGGGCAGAAGACTTCGTGTGCTGGTGTCTGGTTTGTGATGCTCTCCCAGGACATGCATCCCATCCGAGCGCCACACGACCCATGTGGCACAAGGGTCACCAGCTCCCTTCTCTAACAAAGACCCTGCCAGAGCTGCTCACATTGCAACAACACGTGTGCCCAAGAGCTAACCTGGCCCTGGGCACACACTTGCATGCAGCTCCGCCCAGCAGTATTGCGGCTTTGCCGCTCTGTTTGGCCTCCCATGGGATGGAGGATTTGCTGCTAATGCTGTTATTTGTGAGTAAACGGGGCCTTAAGTTTTCCTAGGCTGGCCTCAGTGGTGGTTTGTGCCTGGCACGTGCAGGGGATCACACCAGGGAAGCAGAAGCGAGGCAGATGTCCTGATATCTGAGAACAACACTGGGCGTTTTGCTTTCCCATTCCAGAGAAATGCTGGTGCCCTGGAGGACTGCATCTTCTGACTGCTGTTTCCCCTCTTCTATAATTCTTTAGGAAAAAAATCCAGGCATGCTAATTCCATCCCAGAGATGGAAAAAATGCAGCCGAACCCCCAGCCCAGCTGACAGCCAGGTCTTGGAGGAGGCAGGACACACAGTACAGACCTTCCTCTCAGCATCTCCGGGGATGCCCATGAGGCTGAGCTCCTGCTCCTGGAAAACGCGACTCTGAGCCTGCCTCCCTCCCAGCCCCCAGCCAGCGGGGACAGGGCTGCTGAGATTTCTGAGATCTTTGAGCGGTGCTTTTTGACAGGATTCTTCCCAGTTTGATACAGCAGAGAGAAAGGGAATCCACAAAGAATTAGCGAGGGGTCTGTAAAAGCCTGTTAGATCGCAGCGAGGACAAAAGCTGATGAGTTTATTTCAGGACTCTGCTGAAACCGTCTTTCTGACTGCCTCTCAGCAGTGCTTTGAGCTGAGCTGGTGGCTTTGATCCGAGTGTGTCGGGGGAGCTCGCAGGAGCTGCTGCAGCAGGGAGCAGCGGGCAGGCAGGAGATCTCCAGATAACAGCGTTCCCAAAGCAATCACAACAGTTCTGGAGGATTTCTGTAAACAAAGGCAGCAAACAGGCAGGGCTGGATTTCTAGGCAGCTGGTAACCAGGTGGTGGATGTGTCTTAAGCTATAACTGCATCAGTGTGTATCGCACCCCCAAGGCAGAACTTTTGAAACATCGCATTCCTTAAAAGACCTAATTTTGGAGGTGGTGTGAGTGCTGACAGTGTGAAAACCTACTGAAAGCTCTGCAGCAGCAGCAGCCCCTGGCCAGGCAGGGGGAAACGCAGGCACGGCTGCTTGGAGATGCTCCCACCAGCCTGGGGGTCTGCACCCTTAGGGACAAGCTGTGGGTCACCTTGCTCAGGCTGTGACCCCTCTGACAGTCAGGTCCTTGTCACCCTCCCACCCTTTCGGGATCAGCCCTTTTCCAGCCTCATTACAGGCCTGGCTGGAAATGCAGACGACTCATGGTTTCGGTGTGAGTCATGGAAGGTTTGGTGGCTTTTCTCTCTGTGCAGCTCCAGGCTCCCAGGGCTGAAGCGGCTGGCTGGCAGCATCGGGCTCCTCGCCCGGAAGATGCAGATTTGCAGCCCTAGTACTCATGGAGAGAAGTTTGGATGTGTCCTGAGCAGGCTCAGGGGGAACAAGTAAGAGTCCCCAGTGTTATTTGAAGACCCTTTCTCTTTGGGGGGTAAAGAGAACCCAGAGGTGGGTGGCAGGGAGGATGGGCTTCCCGCAGACCCCTGGTATGGGTGGGATCTGATCCTGGGGACCCAGGGATGGTGCCTGTCGTGCTCGCTGTACCAGTCCCAAGGTGGGCAAGAGCCACTTGCCTGTCCGAGGGAGTGCAGGGACCTGCCAAACTTGCCCCGCTCCACCAGCAGAGGTTCCTGCCATGCCGGGTTTGCAGGGAGAGGCAGGTTTTTAATTAAGCAAACTGGATGGGCTCTCCCACAGAGTTTTCTTGGGTACCACCATGTCCAGGCCCCATAGTGTTTGCAGCATCTTCCAGCTCTGCAGCACGCAGTAACTGTGCAGGAGTTTGTTTTGTAACCTTCTCTGTCTTCCCTCTGCCCATCACCCTGCTGTGAGCCCCATCTCCAGGCCAGAGCCCAGCAGGGACGGGTGCCTTGGGCTCAGCTGGCCCTCCCAGCTCCCTGCTCAGACTCTGGCCACTGTCACCAAGGCTTGCACACCCTCCAAGACTTCCCAGCCTTCAAAAATGCTGATAATACCCCTTAGTACTCAAAGGCTTAAAGAGACTTGCAGCAGTTGTAAACTGTGGGAGCCGTCTTTGTGTAAAACATTATTATTTTATTTCGTTTGTCCTAAAAATAGCTTGGAAATGCTGTCAGTGAATAGCTACAGAAACAGATCCTGACACAATATGAAATATCTCAGGGTGAGCCTCTGCAATGGGCACCACTGACATCCTGCCTGGGAACCCAATAACCCCAGCACCACTTCTCCAGCTTCAGCATCGTTTTGTAACATCAACATAACCCACTGCTTTAATAGCAGCCCTGTCATTTATGCTTGCTTATGAGTCTATTTATAATATCTCTAAGCAAGCCTGTTATTTATTGGGATAAAACTGGCTATCCAGAAAGGCTGAAGTCTGCATGGGCTCAGGAGGAACACGAATACCCATTTTCTAATTCTGACACTGTAAGCCTCCCAAAGGTGACGGCTGTCAGTACAATTAGCAGACATTACTGTGCAAAGGGAAGACAATTACTGCCGGAGAACCGTTTCTCCTGGGCATAATGATTCACCAGCACATGTGAGTGCCATCAATCCCCACAGGAGCGGGGGCAGGTGGCCTCATGAACGTACTATTCCCTGCTCGAGCTTTGCAGTGATGCTGTAGGGAGGTTCTCCTGTTCTCTGGGTACCTCAGAAAACACACTGAGAGGGCACAGGGCCGCTCTGCAGCTCATGGGGGCTGGGTGCTTGAGCTGGACCACGCTTTGGGCTTTTCCAGTGATACCTACCACCCTGCAAGGAGAATTCTTGCTCACCTGGTGGGGTCTTTGCCATTGAGCGAAGACTGTTGTTGCAGCAACAGCCATCCCGTGCAGAGCCAGGTGAGAAGCTCAGCACATTCAGTTGCCTTTTAGGTGTTCAGGAAGTTCCTAGACGCTCTGTGGTTCCCTGCAGGAGGGATCACAGCTGGGCTTCATGGAGAAGGTATCTCCAGCCCTCCCCTGACGGCAGCACTGGCCTCATCGCAGCCCCTGCGCTGGCTGCTGGGCTCTGCCGGGGCAGCGCCTGGGGATGTTCCTCTCTGCGTTTGTGGCCATGGAGCACCCTGGCTCCAGCAGCCAGGGCCTGCGGGGGGATATTCTGTACCGGCTGGTCCAATGTGCACAACACAAGCTGGCATGGGCCATGGAGTAGTTGTTTTCTAATGGAAATGCTGCCTGCAGAGCTCCCTCTGCCCCTCAGCAGCACTCTGCAACTCGTGTGCCTAATATTTTATGGTTTGTATGGAATTCTAGGTGTTTTCTGAGCACAATAGGCACAATTAAAGGTGTGGTGATACACAGAGGAGCTTGCACTGGGGCTGCAAACTGAAGAGATTCTCCTTCCCAGCAAAGGCTTGTACACTGGATTTACTGCCTGCCTTTGCAGAACGAAGGTTTGTAAGAAAAGAGCTTTTTTTCCCCCAAGCTTGAAAAGCCTGGTAAAAATCTGTGTTCATTTGTTATTAATTGCCACAAAGTATTTGTCTGACAGTTGTAATCACGGCTAGTACCTCCAATGTGTCTCAAAGCTTAATTGCCTGAACTTTTCTGTTAGCAGTGAGATAATGCAATGACCTTCTTGCATCAACAATTAATTTATCCCATAGCAGCTTCTGGTGCCTGCTGCCTCCTCCTTCAGCTCCGTGTGCTCAGGAAAGGCCATTTGCCAGCTGTGCCACACTCCTGCGAGCCTCTGCGAGGCCCGGCATGTACAGCAGAGCTGCAGCGTGGGTGGTGATGGAAGGGAGGAAACCTGGGGGAGGAGCGGCTGTGGGGACCAGGAAGGCAAGTGGTGACACAGGAGAGACATAAATACGAAGAGTTAAACCAGCACAAGTCCTGCTGCTGCTGCAGTCTGCCCAGCTGGCAGAGAAGTGCCGCGGGTTGTTTTTTAGGGTTTCCCTGGCAGAGCGCCCTTGGGGCAGGTAGGGAGCGGAGATGCTGCTGCCCCTGGACATGGGTCAGCTGAGGGCTGTGCCCGCACCCTCCTCCCTGCCCGCTGGTGTGAGAGATGCTCCTGCTCACCTAAACCCCCGTGCTCACCGGGTGCTCACAGCCCCTGCAGCAGTTCCATCTCGGGGCTCGCTTGGTAACAGCAAAGCTACGGGGAGGAGGAATTGCCCTCTGGTATGCTCCAAAGTGCAGCGTGTCATAAAGTTCATTACCCTCAGAATAGTTTTATCCCTCCTGTAAAATAAATCTTGCGTCTAATCTTGGTAGCTCAATGCCTCTTTGCCACCAGCATGGCAGTGTGTTTCACTGCTGATGAGTAACGAGAGAAGCCTCTCTGCAGCGCTGAGAGCAGCCCTGCTTGGCAGGCACATATGGTACTCCTTTTCTGTAGACGTTTTCCCCCATCAGGCTGTTTTGAGCTTCTCTAACCTGAAATCACCAGCCCTTGTTTTACAATGCATCACATGCTGGGTGAGGTGCTGCCTCTCTGGCTCTGTAACAGGGCAGACATGCCCCAGGGCTGAAGTGTGAGGCTGAGCTTGGGGTCCAGCCTGGCTGCCCACAGCCTAAGGGAACGTGCGGGGGTTGGATCCCTTCAGGAAAGCCTTCAGCCTGGGACGGAGGGGGATTGCTGTGGCAGAAGGACTTGTGCTGTTTTAACTCTGTGTTTATGACTCTCCTGTGTCATCACTTGCCTTCCCAGTCCCCACAGCTGCTCCTCCCCCAGGTTTCCTCACCTCCATCTCAGGGGCTCGCTGGCATGTCTGCCCTTCAGAATCTGCTACAAGAGCTGTGTTAGACCAGGGCAGGGTTTATTTCTCCTCGTGGGCACCTACAGCCCATTTAAATCTATTTAAACCTGCCTGCAGAGAGGAGCATCTCTCCATGATATCCACAAAGCAGCCAGTCCTCTCCTGGTCCCACGTGCAGAAAACCAAAGAGTCTTCATTTCCTTACCAAAGGAAGGCAGAATAAATACTATTGCTTGTGGGGAACCTCTGCTGAACAAGGAAAGACAAGTTTCATGCATTGTGTCAGGCTGGTGGAATTAGATAACGAGAAAGCCAACCCCCGAGAGAGGCTGCAGAACCAGCAAAACCACTGCCTGCCCGGAACCTCTGCGCAGAGGCTGCCTGTGCCCTGCGCCCTGTGCCCTGCTCCCTGTGCCCTGCGCCCTGTGCCCTGCTCCCTGTGCCCTGTGCCCTGTGCCCTGCGCCCTGTGCCCTGTGCCCTGCGCCCTGCGCCCTGTGCCCTGTGCCAGCCCTGCCTGCAGCCTCCCTGGGCTCTGAGCCGCTGTCCCCGGGCTCTCCTCACCAGCTCTGCCGCTGTCCCCTGCCCGGAGGTGATCCCAACCGCAGATCACTGTTTGGTTCTGTTTCAGTATAGGAGGGGGCTGGAACATCCGCCTTTCTCTCCTATCCTTGTTCCCGAATGAGTCACCGAGATGAAGGGGCTGAGCAACAGGCAAGAGGATAATTCGCCTTGTGATGGTGATTCAGCCTCTGCAGGGTTGTGACAGATTCAGCAGAGCTATTGTTTCTCCCCATCAGCTGATGACAAAAGCGTTCTTGACCCTCTGATGACATTTCATTGTAGAAGAAGGATTACGAACAAAGTGATGTGTAAAATAGTGATGAGTGATGTCCCTGCTCCAGGGAACACCCCTGGCTGTCTCAGCCAGCCCCGCTCTTGCCCAGGGATGCTGTTCCTGCACTGCCAGTGCCAGGAGCTGCTCGGTGCCCAGGAGGGATGGGAGCTCGGTGCCTGCAGACAGAGGATCTCTGCTGGGCCACACGGGCTGCTCGGCTGCTCGCACAGAGCCCATCAGCAAGCTCCTGCATCTGTGTGTCACCCAGCGTCACCTCAGCCAAGTGGTTCGTTACGGACATGGCACAGTCACACACTGCAAAGGCGATCCGGGGTTTGAATGGCTTCCACAAAAGGGATGGTTCCGCAGGTTAGGAGCGTTCTGTAGATGGCAATAAATGCGTGACCCGGGGAGGATATTATAGAAGTCTAATGAACACTGAGTGCTGTGACAAATAGGGAATAGCTATCCTCTGGCTTTTCTCAGATGAGCTTTGGGGGCATCAGGTGAAACTAGCGGAAGCCTGTTCACAACAGCAAATGAGCAGATACTCATTTACAAAATTTGTAGGTAAGCTGAGAAAATCTTTGCTGTGTGGCGTAGAGGCTACTAAAATTTTACAAGTATTTTAAAAATGATGCATTGAATTCATGGAAGAAAATTCCAGCTGGTCACTGATTCAAATACAATCCCACTCTTAAGTGCCTGAATCAAGTTCCAGCAGGAGCCATTTTTGCAAGCTCTCCTGGACACTGACTCTTCCCTTAGCACACATTGGGGTGATGCACCACTGGTCTGACTTGCTGCAAGTGTTTCCACATCTGTTTGCTCAACGTACATGTGAAATGTATAGGTTTCCACGTAAGTAATACGTGGACTTTCAACAAATGCTGCCTGATCAGTCACTGCTCCAAAATCCAGAATGGCAAAATTGATATGAAGCTGACCTGGGAAAGCTTAAATCAGCATTTACTGACTTTAGCATTTTCTTCTTCTGGTTCTTTACATTTTACATATTTTGCATTTGCATTTTAGATCAAGTGCTAGGAACAGCATGTAAGATTAATGCATGATTGATAGTAGCTTCAGGATATTCAGACGGCAGTAATAAGTGTATTATTGACAGTGAATATTCATAGGGATAGATCAGCATGGAGGATTAAAAGACACGTCCTAGAGGGGTGGATATGTTTAAAACGGGGGCAATCAAGTAAATGAAGCAGGAAAGGTGTAGCTTTATTGGCCCTTTACAGTCACTGTCTCTGAGTCTTCTCCAGTTCATAATTACTGTTGCCGGAAGATAACAGCTATTAGCAGTGGCTACAGATCCCTGGGCTCTTTGAAGTCCTGAACAATAGACCACAGGAGGTGCTACGGGACCTTCTTCATCTTCTCCCTAGTCTACACCATCCCGGGTCATGCAAACCACTGATGACTGTTTGCACCAGCAGCTTTCCTAGTCACCTTTGATCTGTAACAGCTTTGAAGAACACTAATTTTGATAGAATAAAAGTAATTTGTTGCCTTATCGTATCAAAGCAACCACGAGGCAGAAGTCTCTGTATCTGCGTGAGCAAAGGGGAGAGGTGAGCTGGTTTGGGCAGTGCTGAGATCCCACAAGGGGACTCTGGTTCAGCCCAGCACCAGCAGCACCCCAAAGCCCAAGCTGGGTTTGCCTCATCTTTGCATAAGCGTGAAACAAAGCATCCTCAGATCTGACAGGTGTGGTGAAATGCAGGAGTCACAGAAAACCAGCATTATCTCTCAGCTGAGCCCGCAATCTAATAATAAAATCTCAAAATGAAAACCAACATGGCTTTTAAATTCAGGAGTGTTTTCTTTAATTGCTAGTGACTTACAAAGACATCAATCCTGTACACAAAAGCCATATATATGTTTTAATTTCTCCATAAGATAAAAACACCATTTAACTGCTCACCATGTGGTTTTGCTTTCATTTCATGCCATTAAGATGTTAGAACATGGCAGCCCCATTTTTGCACGCTGCATGGGTGCAAGCAGATGTTTTGTTGACCTGCCCACTGCCAGCTTATGTAATCTGTTTTGTCTAGGGCTTTGCAGAACCAGAAATAAATGGCTCATGCTGAGCATGGGGTTTTATGCTTTCCATGTGCAGAAACTATAGGAAGGCTGGAGCTCTCCCCATGCACCTGACACCTGCCAGGTGCTGCTCAGAACTTGCTCCACCGTTCTTGCAGAACACCCTTGCTGCGGTCTCAGAGCCTGCACGAGTGCCTTTGCGGATGGGGAGGGTGCTTTGGCCTCTTTGCAGGTGTTCTCCAAATTAGCCAGCCCTGAACGTGAAGGCAGAAACACCCTCTCCTTGGATCACAGAAAATAGGTCAGGAGGAACTTCATGGATCCTCAGGTCTGATTGCTTAAAATCTCAAACAACCAGATGATGTAATCCCTTTCATAAACATCAGGACTTGGCCTGCACTATTCCTATATGGATGCTGCTGCAGACACCCACAGTTCTGATGGATAGAAACCTTGTTTTAGAAAAAAAAGTATCACAGCCCAAGTTTTAATTGTGGCCAGATGATATCCATTTGTTCCTGTGGCAACACCAGCCTAGACAGATCCTCTCACTCCCAGCTGCTCAGGCACCTGTTAGTATAAAACCACTTCTGCTCTCAGCTTTGTTTCCACCAGTGGAGGAGTGAGGCTGGTGGGGGTTCATCTGTATCATGAGTTTGCTGTCTAGTTCAGTATGTGATGGGATGACAGAGCGTCCTGTGGTCCTGTAAGTACCGTGGGAGAGGGCTCTGCAATAGCTGGAGGTGGAACTGCCCCATCTTTGTCTACCTTGGAGGCAGCAGAAGGTTTCTGACTCTTAAAACAGTGCTTTGCTGTAGCCAAAGCAAGGCTGCCCTTTGAAGAGTGCAAATACAGTTCTTCTGTGTGAGTGAAGTGATTTTAGACCTTGTTATTTGATTTACCTTCTCTTGCTGTGTCCTGGGGGGTGACAGGAGGCACTTAACTGCAGATTTGCTTTCTACTTCAGCAGATTTTGATGTCTCCTAAGACACAGCAAGAAGCTCTGAAACAAGCCCTCGGGGTCTCTAGGAAGTCTCTCCTCTCCCTCATCTCCAGGGCTGGGTTTGAGTCCCCATCTGACACAATGCGAGTTCGTGGCTCTGCCAGAAATCCTTGCTGTCTGACTTGTGATTCAATGTTTTGGCTTCCAGCTCTCCAGGACGGCTGTTGCCCTGCTCTAGCATGCTGAAAGTCAGAATTTTCCTTTTGCCTCACATGTGGTTATTTCCTCACTTAGATGTTCATTCCCAGCAGCCCATGCCTTTTCCCACACCTGCCATTGTTGTTCTAGAGAGAAGTAATTAAAAGTGCTTCCTTCTTATGGATCTGGAAGACCTCTAGTTCTGCCCCAGTGCCATTGTGCCACAGCCTCACTTCTTTCCTTGCTCTCGTTTGTTTGCATGGCCAAAAATCCTGATGTTATTTACTGATTAACTCTTGCTACGAGCCCAGCACTGCCCACTGCTCCACCTCTCCATCTGGCCCTGGGCTGTGCAACTTTGCACAGTTCCCTCCCCGCCGAGCTGGAAGTGTGTGTGGATTTTTCTTGTGCTACCAGCAAGTCTGTTTTCTTCTCTATTTCGGGTTCAGGTTTCCCTGGGCTGTGCAGCACAGAGCTGCTGGCGGTGCTGCAAACTGTCCCTGTGGTCTGAAGCTGCTGGCAATTCTGCTGTGTAAGAGGTTTCCTTGCGTCTGTGCTACTCTGACTTTTCCCTGCTCCTGTTGCTTTGCCAAGATCCTCCCTTGCCTGAGAAAGAGTTCTTCCATTAAAACCATTGGTTCTTATATCCTCCATGCTCTATAACTTAGGAACACAATTAGAAAACCACGTTGATTCTGATTGCAGTCAAGATGCGTGAGGGGAATTGCCTGGAAAAGTGAGAACATGTGATGGGGCTGATGTTGGTGTCAGAGCTCAGCTCGTGTTCTCCCAAGGTTCTGTGGTGGGGCCCAAATCAACATCCTTCGTCCATATTAGATCTTTAAGTGGCTTCTTTACTGGCTTTGAGCTTACACTGAACCCCAGGTTTAATTTCTTTCACATGTCTGCAGATTTGTTAGCTTGCAGTCGTACATTACTCAGAAAAATTCATTGCAAAAGCCAGCGTGTGAATTATTCAGCTCAAAGGCCTTGGCTTATTCTCATTCCAAGGCTATGTGTGCTGATGAACATCAGTGCATGAACAGAGCAGAGACCTGAGGAGCGAAAAGTCATTACAGATGGGGCAGTGAGGCAAGAAAGGGGTGGTTTCCACTGGAGGGGATGCTGAGTTAGAGCCCTAAGGGAGTGGGGCACTGCACATAGACTTGGAATTTGCAGGGTTTTGTGGAACTTTTCAGCCCTCATGTTCAGACTGTCACAGTTTTTTACTCATTCACTTGGCGTCTTAGAAGATATTGCAAGAAACTGATTATGTGGAGCGCTGCTTTGCTTAAAGAACGATACTAGGTATTGATGTAATAATGACAAAATTGTTTTTGAAGTGTTTCTCCAACATCTCCTTACATATACTAGTACAGAAATGCTCCATATTACATGCAGAAACCAGTGATGGTGCCTCTGTGCCATGTGGCATTCTGCTCCTGAACGTTCATTATTTCCATGTTTTTGGGTTCTCATTCTCTTCAATGTCTGTGTGAGGTAAGAGAGAAGAGGAAGAAACGAATAAATTGGAATAATGAGGAACAAAATTGCTTGATTTGCATTCAGAGTTTTAAACAGCCTATGTATAAACCTTTTTGCTGAAACCCAGAACATATGAATGCTTGTTGTTGGCAAGGAACAGTATTAATAGGCAAGCAATGGCAGGAAGATGTGCCAGGGGAGGTTTAGGTTGGACATTAGGAAAAGGTTCTTCCCCCAGAGGGTGGTGGACACTGGAACAGGTTCCCCAGGGAGGTGTCACAGCTCCAAGCCTGGCAGTGTTCAAGAAGAGACTGAACAACTCCCTCAGATGCATGGTGTGAACTGTGGGGTTGTTCTATGCAAGGACAGGGGTTGGACTCGATGATCCTTGTGGGTCCCTTCCAGCTCAGGACAGTCTATGATTCTATGGATCGCAAAATATTATTTCCACAGGAAAGGGTCTTGCAGCCCAAGGCAGTATTTCCAGTTTTCCAATGGTTCTGGTAACTTATAACAGGTTTTCTTTATTTTATGTAGCTGTGGTCTGGCACATTGCGTGACAGGCAAAATTTTCAAGTTATGGTTTGCAGACACTGGGTTATTAAATAAGTCCTGTACAGACAGAATAATAGCTGCCTGTCTCTTTTTTTTTTTTTTTTTTCCCCCAAGTTGGAACAATTTCTCTCTCAAAACAGCAGACTTTAGATGTCTTTGGTTTTTTTCTAAATGCAGGATGATTTTGTGCTCTCTGTGTGCAAACATGTAATGAGTCTTTTCACCTCTGCCCTTCACGTACAGGACAAAGTTGACTCCTGCAGAGGTCAGGTGGTCAAGTCCTCTAATCCTTTTTGTGACTCTATTTATGCCTGAGATACTTACCTACTTCCCACGTGTGTCCTGAAAAGAAGCACTGCAGAAATTGGGATTCTTGTGTGGCAGGTATAAAGCGCAAACACCTGCTGCTTTCTCATGGTGCTGGTCTGGGAACAGGCACAGTACCTGGGAGGGATGGGTTTGTACACGGCAGCAAAGCGGTGGATGGTCGGATCTGGTGATGTGTGTCATGCTTGTAAGCATGTTGGGAACTTCTGGTTCCTAATACTGAGCTTTTATTTTACAACTTGATGAACAGAACTAACCATGCTCAGTGTTGTATCCAGCAGAAAATAGATGAATGCAGACTGAGTGTGGCCAAATGATGGCCAAGCACATGAGGAACAGGTATGGTTTGCATAACACTCCAGCCTGCACTGGCAGTTTTCTTATGTGGGACACAGCTACAGCTTCAGAAAATGTCTAATTTCAATGAGGCAAATACCCCAGGCAGCAATGCAGAAATACCAGGCCTGTACTGATCTATGAAAGGGAAGCTCACCTGCCCATGGGCTGGTTTTGTTCACGCTCTACTATGGCAGCTATTTACTCCTGATCCTCCTTCTCTTGTGTCTCATTCCTGAATTCCATCCTCAAAGTTGCACAGACTTAATAGTGCAAAAGCCTTGTGTGGAAGAAAACAAAGCATGAATGAAGCAATGGGAATTCTACTACATTTTGATAGTAAAAAATTTCTAGGGAACAACTCTCCCTTCCTAAACTTGCAGAACTCTGGCTGTCGCCTGGCTGGTGCCTGTCACTAGAACTGTCTTGAACTGCTCCTCCAGGCACTGACCCTCACCAAGGTCCTGTGTATTTGCAGGCAGGTTTGGATATGCAATGGAGGAAGCACCTTCCATCCATCTGCCTTGCTGTGTTCTTATGTAGTGAATGGCAAAAGTGTGCACTAATCCCACTGAAAATAGAAAGCAAAACATCCTCAAGGGTGTCCAGTTTCACCTGATGTCAGAAAGGGAGTTTCTAAATCAACACCAGCACTGCTTGTCTAGGGTAAAAAAAAAAAAAAAAAGGAGAGAGCAAGTTAATTATTCCCTGCCTGACACAGAACTGGTTTTGCGTGATTTGCAGATTCTGATCCTTGTCTCCTTAATCTGCCTTTTTTTCTCTCTCACCACCCACATGAAGCTTCTCTTTCTACCTCCTTCTAGCTCCTGTGTGATGATACTACTTATTACCTCCGTTCACGGTGCCAGGCTCAAAATATTGTTTGACATCGGTCTCCTGCCACAGCTGATGGAAGTGGCTCTGCCATGCTGGGCACCTGGGGAGAGCAGCCTATAACCCAGCAGATGTGCTGACTTGCTGCACGGCCACAGGCACTGACAGCCAGCAAGATCTGTCCATCCAGCAGGACAAAGCCTTATTCTGTGGATTCTGTTCAAACCGAATCCTGAAGAATCCTCCTGACTGCTAGTAAAGGCTTATTTTTGTGAAAATTCTTTGAAATACCCCAATGCATTGCTCCTCTGTATCGTTACCTGGAGGAGTGTTTTGGTATCTGTACAAATATGCACAGGCACAGCAGTGAACAAATATCAATGTGAATAAGACTCATATACTTTTGAAAATGTGGATTTTTGCTGACCTTGCTTTTCAACCGGAGGGGTGTACTATAGGCTATGGCTTGGGCCAACCAGAAAGAGCCCTTATTGAGTATTATGCGAAAGCTTTTTCCATGAAAAAGCCATGTCAGAGAAAACATTTCTAACAGATCATTCTGCAGAGACTTTCTGCACTCAGAACAGCTGAGTAAGCCTATTTTATTTGCTATGTACAGCAGTTCAGGATATGCATGTCACCTGGAAAATACTATCGAGATACAGGATGGTCAGGCCAAATTGCAGGAGCAGGATGCTGATGGTCCTGTACCAGGACACTTTGTTGGAAGAGCTGTGACTACCTCTTTGCTTCCAGAGAAGAGGTGTGATGCTTCTGGATTTACACTAAAGGCCACCCTTGTTCGCAGATGCTCTGACTTCAGAAGAAACTCCTCTAACCTGAAATTCAGATGGAAAGGGAACTGAGGTGGGAAGCAGACAGGCAACAAATGATATTGCTATAGTGATCAAGGTGTATGATCTGTCCTGCTGCTGTTGGCCCCAGAGAGCTGTGTTTGGATGGGGGAGAGGATGAGAGGATGTTTTGCTGTGAAAAAAAAGACTGGGCTAGACTGGACTATGGAGTGAAGCCAGGTCTTGCCTCAAATTTGTCTGTTTGGAGACTGTGCCAATTGCACAGTCTCCTGACCTGGGTCCCAAGCTGGCTTTGTATACCAGCTTGGTGGCCTCTAAAGCATCCCTCTTCAGAGGCGATTAACCCCTCGGCTCCTGTCAGCTTTAATGGCTCTGTGAGGTTTTTAGGCTTTTGTTTTTGGTTGTTTGTGGGGGTTTTGGTGTGGTGGTGGTTGGTTGGGTTATTTTGTTGTTGTTTTATGGCTGAGACACTGGGCCTCATGTTTCAGGTATTATTACCATGTACTTAATGAAGTGGACTTTCAAGGTGCTACTTCCAATATTTATCCCACCGTGAACCTGTATGATCCTATTTTATTTTTTAAAGTCAACTGATAGAAAAACTATTGCATGCACTCATTAGGTCCTTATTGTTATGTTTTTTGTTTTTTCTAGTAGAAAAAGTAAATCAGGAAGCTTTTGGTGATTCAACTCAGCTGTTTCTCTACCTGTTACGTTCTCACGTGTACTACAAACTAGAGTCAAGTCACACTGTTGTGTTTTTTTTTTTCTTTTTTGCCAAGGAATTGCTTCTTCAGTCAAAATTTAGAAGAACTGGGGCTAGGACTTGAAGTTGTTAATGTGAATTTACATATGAAAACTCGTTTTTAATAACTTTCCACATCACAAAAAATTCTCGCTGCAGAAATGGGTCACTTGTCAAAATCACCTATCTGAATGTTTTTCTGGTTCTCCAAGAGGCTTAGTAGTCTGACATCGTACAAATATTTTGGTATTAATTCAGCTGGCACGGAAGAGAGCTATAACTATTGTTGGCTTAAGCGCACAAGAAGGGAAATAAAAGAACAAAGTTTCCTTGATGAAATATGCAATTCTGTGAACATAATTACTGGAGGAGACATAAATATAAAACCAAATGTCTCTATAAAGTAGGCTTTTATTATTTTGCAAGATTGTTCTTTTACCAAAAAGGACACATGCACCAGTTTGTTACCCAGATGTTTCCAGAGGCCTCTGCCAAGGTCGTTGCTGCTGAGTGCAAGAGAAGCAATGCAAGGAATTAATGGGCAGCAGAACAGAAAAGTGCTGTGGTGTTTGCAGGGGGACGTGATCACTGTGCACAAACTCTTGCTCTGCCCCAAATGCTGCACGTGCATTTGCCTGCTGGCTCCTGAAAAAGAAGCAAACATTTCTCTTCCGAGAAGCACTTATGTAGTTGTTCTAAGTGAAACCTTGTTGTTAATTTAGAACCAAAGCTGCAATTTCCATTTTCCTCCTAGCCCAGCCTTCTGTGGGAAAGGCTCAGGCCTGTTTGGGGAGGAGAGGGGCAGCTCGCTTTGGTTTCTGGCACTTGCTGTGGTAATGCTCATCTTCCCCTACATGTCCTGTCCCCCAGGAAGCACAACCAGAGCAGATGGGACCCTCCGTCTCCTGTCGCATGACAGGCTGCAAGAGGAACGTTGCAGAAATGCAGAGAGGTGATATCTGCTGAGTTTCCTTATGTTATTTTTCCTTGACAAAGCCTTTTGTCACTCTTGAGTTCCTCTCTGCCTTTGTGCTCAAGGACCGCTCTGCAGCAACAGTGCGGGCAGTGATGTCCGTGCTCTGATGCTTCTCTGCTGTCCAGCTTGCACTCTGTCAAGTCTGGATGCAGTGTCACAGTGGAAGCTCGTGTCCTGACCACTGCTGCATCCTTTCCAGAATGGTTGTTTCCACAGCTGTTTGGCAGTTTCACTGTGATCGTGGGGAGCGGAGACTGTTAACCAGCAGGAACTGGGGCATTACCAAGTGACAGGGCTCAGGAGGTGGAAAACTTGTCCCAGATTGCTGCGTTTATAAACTGGGAGCAGAACTGATCCATGTATTTCAGTGCAAACTCATTCTTTTTGCCTGGGAGAGCTAAAGGTATGTGTGGTATTGCAGGCATAGCCAGTGTTGGCAGAAGTTGGCGGTTTTGGGGGTCACAGCTTGAGACTGCTTGGACTGAAGGGCTCGGAGGCAGGGCACAGCTGAGGGTCAATCCTACAGACACACACAGCTTGGTCACCAGAGCTTCCCTCAGTGAGCTCCCCACTGCAGCAGCAGAATGACCTGCTGCTCAGACCCTGAGGGCAATACCAGCTTCATAAACTGAATGTAGCCTCTCCATTTCTGCCCTGTGCCATCAAGACCTAAAGAGACCTGGTGTGGGCAACACCGGGAGAGGCTGAGGAAAGCTCAGGTCTCCTTCCTGAGCATGGTAGTGGCTCCAGCACTACTAACAAGGCTTTGCAGAGCGGTTGCTGATCTCTGGACACTGCTCGCCCGTAGCTGCAGGGGCAGTGCAGGAGCTCTGTGCTGCCTTGACAAAAACCGAACTGGTTGAGCAGTGCTAGGGAGCTGCCTAATAGGGCAGAGGTGCTGGTTTTTAAATTATCGTTATTATTTAGCACTGCATCATAATGTTCAGCCTCTAAAAGCACTAGTGCTGGTGGAGCAAAAGCCAAAGGGGATGCTTCTGTTCTCACCATTGCTGTGGCACTGCAGGAGTGGGTGCATGACCATGTGGGGGCACAAAATGGCCACATTTAGATCAACCCCCTTTCTACATACTGATGTCCTCTGTAAGATGGTGCATTTTAGGCTCAGTTCCATAATTCTGAACTGCAAAGGCACATCCATGACTAACTATGCTTCTGCACGAGGCTAAATTATGATAGTAAAAGGCTTTTCAGTTGCCAGCCTGACACAAACCACTGCACCACTAGCAGGCAGCAGAAGGCTTAATGAGCTCTGCGGTCTTACAGAGATAAGATGGTTACAGAGGGGATGCAGCTTTTGGATAAGGAGTGGAGAGTCTGTATGGCCACATTAAATAATGATACCAGGCGGCTGGCAAACATCCACAGCAAGCTGTGAGGGAAGGACTAGGTGGGCAAAGACCTTGGGAAGTTTGGTCTCTGAAGGAGATGCAGACCTCTCCGCACAGTTCCCACGCTTGTTCCAGACCAAAGACTGTTAATTTTCTGGCTATGCAATTAGTCTAGTTATGAAAGCTCAGCAGCAGATATTTTACCATGTCCCTTGAGAACCCGGCTCATTAGTTTACAATTTTAATTAAAATTGTGCTGCTTAATTTCTTTGAACTGTACGGTCTTCACTGGAGTGGTGCCACTATCTCGCAGAACAGGAGGACACGCCTGATGCTGGCTGGCTCTAACCATTACTGTGCACGGTCCTGAAGGAAAACCAGAAGGCCCAGGCACTTCTCATGCTTACAGGTATATGCTGTTTCTGGGAGTGTCTCCCTGATACGTGGCTGTTGCCATCTCCTGCACCCTGCTATCATGCCGTTGGGGTCCCATTGCTGCTCCCACCCTAGCGAACAAGACACTAACTTCTTCAGTGCTGCAAGACTCTGGCTGTGTCTTCAGTGGTGGACGAGGCAGATTAGAGGTGCAATGACAGGCTGGGTTTATGCAATCCCACAGTGTGTTGCTGGTTGAGGAGATACGAGAGAAAATGAACGTACTGGTAAAGAACACCCCCCTACACCTTAAGTGGTGGTGCCTGACTGGTACCCAGCCACATCAGTCAAAAACTTTGCTGGAGATTACCAGGGGAGAGATGTATGAAGTGCTCTGCAGAGCCTGAACAATGCAATTAAACTACAAGTGAGGAAAGAACCTGTGCCAAGAGATTTTTATCTTCTGTGAATGAGCTGGACACTGAAGGGCTCCTGGCTTTTATGAAAGGCAGGAAACTCAAGCTACTATTTTATGAGCCAAGAGATTTGACCACTGTGAAAGTCTGTGTCATTAACTTGGCTAGATGGCTCAGAATGTGTCAGGACAAGGGCAGTGACTAATGCTGCTAGAAATGCTCCTGAATTACTTGGGAACCGCTGCTCCCAGGGCACCTGCTGCCACAGAGGGGTCTGTTCCAGCAGCACCAGGCGGCAGAGCCCCTCTGCCAGTTCCCAGCCTTTTCCTGGCAGTGCCGCAGGTACCGTGGCTGTGCAAGTGCCTTGGCACAGTTTGAAGTTAAATTGTTCCCAGACACGAGTGGAAAGAAGCAGGCAGAGAGAGAGAGGGCTGGTGTGTTTCTAGGGAACGGGATGACTTCGCTGGCGTGGGTGTCTCTGCGTAACTGCACCCACTACCCTGCCCCGTCTGCTGCTATTTACAGATTCATCCCTTTTGATCTGGAAATGAGTTTGGCTTTTGCCCCCGCTGCCCTGGTGGTGAGGGGGCTGCTGATGCACACTGGGTGTCCCCAGCCAGCCTGTCAAGCTGCTGTCAGTGGCTGAAATAACCATTTCCTCTCTTGTGCTTGTGTTTTAGAGAGGAATGAGATGATCTGTTTTTCTTTTGCAACCTCGACTATCCAGCTGTTCAGTCATTGCTGAAGCAGGGCTGGTTTCCTTGTGGGACCCTCTTTCATGTCTATTGAAATTAATCTAGCTCTCTTAAATGTAGGTGACGAAAGTAAACCTCACTTCTTGTGTTAGAGAGACAGACAAAAATATCAAACTCAATGGCAGAGCCTTAAGGACCAGTGGTAATAATTCTTCTTCAGGCTCATCCTGCCTCTGTCAATGCTGTTTTTCCCTTGTAGACAGTTCCTTCCTACTCTGTATCTTGTCTTTTAGCAGAGGCATCTTCTGTTTGCTAATCTCCCTTTGATGCCACATCAGCTGCTTCTCTGAAGTCCAAAGGGATGAGCTCTAAGGAGCTTCCTTTGGCTTTCAAAGGAAAAAAGAACAAAGTCTGACAAAATTTCTCTTTGCAAAGTCTGCATTTAATGTTATTGTACTTTTCATGATCTTGTACTATTTCAAAATTTGTTTTAAGACCGAGCTTTTTACTGCAGTTAGACTAGTGGGCCTCGACCTTTCCTCATCAGTTCTCCCTTCTTAAGCATGGATGTTGTTTCGCATTTCCCTAGCCATATGGTAATGTTCCAGGTGTGCTCAAATACTGTTATATCTGTTCAGGTGTCAGTCCACTACAGTTGAGTATATGAGATTGTGCTTTATTTCCTCATCTCTGGGCTGAAAAAATTGGCCAGTTACAGTGTTTATTTATTACATTTATCATATTATCCATCTTACCTTTTACCTCATATCCAACATTGTTTTTCTTATTGAAAAGTAAGGCAAAGTATTGACTGAGCTTGAGGCCATCCTGAGATTAGCATTTACCCAATTTTCTCTGTAAAAAGACCCTCCCTTCCCCTTTTTTCGATCTACTTTTTCCTCATATAACCGACTAAACTTTTCTGTTTATTTAATAGCAACTGTGAGGTGTCATTTGGTCTAAAGATTGCAGGAGATGATAACCGAAAGTTTCTGACCTGTCATGCATTGGTACCTTTGTTTTTATTCCCTGTTCCATTCCACTCTGTATGCTCCACCTACTTTTCCAAGGTGGTGGAGTGGGGAGTTGGGCTTGCACTGCTGCTCTAGACCTTTTGCATGAGATAAAAGCCACAGAGCAGTTTAAGAGCTTTTCTTCAGCTTCTGGTCCTTGAATTCCTCAGGCTGGCTGATTTCTAGTTTCCTAGAGCTGATTGATTTGCTTTCTGGAATCAGACCTACATTTCTCAGAGGTTTGGTATCAATAACTGCTCGATTGATAATAATTTATTTTTATCGATTACCTTTTCACAAGCTTTATCGCTGGCACTATATGCTGGAGCAAAAGTCACCATATGTCTCTCTCAAGGGTTAAGTATGTCTTGTGGCATTGCCATCTCCTACCTCTGCACTTCTTTGCATTCCCTTCACGCTGCCTTCATAACTGTCCTCATCTTTGTCTCCACTTCCGAGGCAGATAAATCCCTGCTCTCCTGTTCGCTGCCCTTGGCTGGTGACTGCTTAGCTCCTTCTCTCTGCTGCCTCCATCCACCCTGCCCTTTCACGGTCCGCCAGCTGAGAGTGAAGCTTAAGTAGGACAAGACCTATTCACACAGATCAGGTGATGGGGCACTACTGCAAAGCCTGGCGTGGGGAACAAAGCATTTTTGGGGCTTGCCAAGTTGCCTCTAAGGATGCAAAAACCACCTCCTGCGCAATTCCTTCTCTTAATAGAGGGGACTTAAACCTCCCCATAGCCACGGGGTGCAGGTGATTATGTAGGAACAGCGCAATGTTCATGGCTGCCGTGCCCTTGGAGGGACTGGCACAGAGGACAACAGCTTGTTTTAGTTTCCTATCTGTCAGCTTTAGCTAAAAGTTAATAGTATACAAGCTTTTTCCATACCCTCAAACTTGGGCAGCCAAAGCCTTCCCTTGTTGCAGTTTGCAGATATTCACATTCTGGCTAATTGTATAATTGAGATGTTTCCAGTGATTTAAAAGACTTCTGACTAAGCTGTTGGCATAAAGGGGGAAAACTGAAAGCCGGAGTCAGGGGGAATCAAGAATTCAACAGAAGCCTTTGAACCAGCTTTTGATTTACATATGAATGATGACTGATCTGCAAAGGGAGTTGTGTCCAGCCACCCCCAACAGAGGCACCAGGCAGGAACCGGTTCCTTGCTGGGAGTGCTCCTCCAGTTCCTACTAAGATTATTTCACAGAATTTCCACTGTCGTGCTTTCATGACCATGTATTACTGCCTAGTTACACAGGATCTCGCCCAGATACAAATTCCCTTGATCTCGGGGACACTGAACCATGGAGTCCAGAGTGACTGTGGTGCACAGAGTAGGGACAGACATACAGTTCTGGATGCCTGGAATGTAGAAACAGACGCAGCAAAGATGTTAAGGTGCCTGTGCTGGTGGTGGGACCCTCCTGCAGGGACACTTGCTCTGCTGCGCTGGGACAAGGTGGTACCTCTGTGCTGGGTGCTGACCTTGCCATTTGTGTCAGCTTCATGTGTGGCTGGTTATCAGTTCCGCTGCTCCCAAAGGTGTTGGAGATGAAGGATTTTGCAGGTTTTTGCTTTACTTAAAGGAAGCACTCAAGCATAACGTATAGCCTATAAACTGCTTAGGAGACTCTAAGCTTTACTTACTGTTCCTTCTGGGGTAACCAGCATCACATGCCTAGTCTGACTAATGCTTTTTAAAATGCAGTAGATTAAAGGTGAATGTGTTGTTTTGGATTTAGCAATGGAGTGACAGCATTTCTCACGTCTGTTCTCATACAGCTTGTCAGGGAAGAGGAACACTTCCTCTTCCTGAACCCTGCCTGGCATCCCTGAACGTGACAACAGCAGTTCAGTGATTACATCTCTGCCCTCTTCACACGCATCTGTAAAACACTCCTGTATGCTGTTGCCCTACCTTCATAGTGTGAAGGATATATTAATGTGTCAAAGGACGTGAGGATTATTTTTTTACGTGAGGATATATTAACAAGTCAAAGCTATGAATTTTCATATACAGGTGTTTTTCTTTTTCTCTGTGGTGGTTTTTGTTTGTTTGTTTTTCTTTTTTTCTGAATGTCACCTAGAAGATGTAGTCAGTAGGCTGGTTGGTTGCATTGTTACCTGGCCACATGAAAGGGGGAAGTGGCAAAAAGTGTATAAGAAAAGGTTTGCAAATGGTCTCTCTGCCTCTCCCTGCACAAGCTGGCATCTCTCCATAAAGGGTGCTCTGTAGACACAAACCTTAGCTCCTGTTGCAGTTATGTTAGTGTGAGTGTAACTGAGCCTTAAACTGTACTTTAATTCCCAAACGATCTGTGTGAGCCTTGTTTGGATCTGGATGTCACTTCAGATCCCTCTGGTGCCGTGGGGTGCTCAGTAGCATGTTTGAGTCCCAGCGCAGAAGGTAGCAAACAGTGATTTCAGACCGCATAGGCACCCTGCATGCTTAGTTCTTTCCTTTCTGTTGGCTGCCTTTTGCTGCTTCAAACTTATTTTTTCCACTTGCCCAAAAGTGTTTTGGTACTGACAGCTTTTAATCAAACTAGGTTTTGATCTGGGATTTCTTGCTTTGGTTGCAGGGAGAATTTTTACTTATGAGAATGCTGTGCCTGCGGTATGCTGCAGGACATCTCATCTCTGTCTTGCTGGAGCTGGTTTAGACTAGCCCCACATTCACAGCAATTTATATTTAATCTGCTGTCCAGATCCAGCGCTTCTGAGCCACTTCAGTCCATGCGCCTCCTTCTCCTTCCTATTTTGGGCTCCTGGGTGTGCTTTGACGCTTCTATGTAGCTCAGCCTTCCAAGCTTCAGCTTATGTGAAATCCCCAAGACAGCCAGCTTATGTCACTGTCATCCATCAGGGACAGCCACAAAGAAATCTGCAGCTCAGTAGAGCTGCTTTCCCTCCCATTCCTCTGGGAAGGGGCAGCACGAGCTTAGTGAGAAGGCAGGCATGCTGCAGAGTTGTACATGCAATATCGTGACATTTGAATGAAATAAAATAATGTAAAACACAGATTTGCTACAAACACCGCTTTTGAATATGTTATATAAAGCTGTGTTAGAATAAAAAAAATTAAGTAAAGCATCATGTACAGAGCTGGTGGTTCTCTTAACAATAGGAAATTATTAATGACATGGTGTGAAAAGTGTCCCATAGAGCTTGCCTGAGCATATGTCCAGGGTACCAGGCTCAGACGAGATATGTCTCCTGCCTCTTTCTTCAGTGGAGCTTAACCTCATCCCACTCTCCTTCTGGCAGAGCTGTCAGAGGCTCTCAGCGAAGAATTGCATTTTTCTCTTGTTCTGTCTGCTGGGGGACATTGGTGAGGTTCCTCTGACCTCTCAGGTCACCTCTTTCCTGCTCCTTGCCCTGCCAGCATACAGGGACAGGACTGCTCCTGCAGTACAGATGTGACACAGCCCAGAGGTTCAGCTGGCCCTGTGTGCTCCTCAGAGGGTACCAACGAGAGTGGAAAGAGGACACAAGACCGAGGCATTGTGCAGTGATTCTTCTGCCTGCCCTCCATCAGCTCCACATGGGATCAGGGAGGTCTCTACCTCCTGAGACAAAGGAGCTTGTCAGGCCTGTTGCTCAGGGAATGAATGTGCCGTTCCCAGAGCAGAGCTCGGTGCTCTGCCCCTCTAATGACAGCAGGGACTGAGCTGACCAGCCAGCTGCTTGTGCAGATAATTGCGATATCAGTGAGATATAATTTAATTATGTTTATTTCATGATCGGTTATGTTCAAGCTCTTACAGAGACATCTTTATTATGTTAAATTAAAATTAATTCATTAAATCACTGATTCTGGGGAAAGATTAGCATTTAAAAGCTACGTAAGACAGGGCTTGTCTATTTAGTAGCACTTCTCTTATGTGTAAAGACTTGGTCTTTTATGAAACATGAAGAGCATCAACCACAAGCAAACTGGATGTAGGACCTGCACAGGAGTTTGTGCTCACTTCACAAGTTGCTGGTAACTGCCTCCTTCATTTTTGCTGGTGTGCCTGAAGTGTCCTGGATACAAACTGGCTCAGCTGGCATATGACTGAGGCCACCTGTGATGTGCCTGAGAAGGGCAGCCAGGAGGCAGCTCTTTTTGGGGCAGGGCATGTTGAGGTGTCATAGTTGTCCAGGGAGACTGAAGAGACTCTAATCCGTATTCTCTACATCCACTAACTAAAAGATGGAGCAGCACTGCACCCAAAGACTCTAGCTAAAATTATACCAGCAATGTGTTTGAAAGCAGATAATGTTGCTTCTGCAGAGGCCAAAAGGAGATACTTGGATGAGCACACTAATCAGCTTCTAAACATGGGGCTCGCTGTTCAGTGTCCATGCTTTTCAAATGGATTTACAAGTAAACTTGCATGGTTGATTGCTGCTTTTGTAACCTGCTCTCCCTCTGCTGTCTTCTTGCCCGTTCCCATATCAGCATAGATGTTCTGACAGCTCAGAGACTGGTGTTTTATTTCTGTCATTCCAGTTTTACTCATGTATTGTTAGATCAAGATGGTTCTCTGTCTCCTTTCCTCCATTGAATCTGTTATAATGTAAAAGCAACATTGACAGAAGGGTGTTATCTCATCTATAAGTATTTATCAGCAAAAATCTCACCGCCAAAAGCAGAGTAACTCTATCTATGCTATCTGAGGGTGTCTCCACTGTGGTGAGAACAGGGTTTTCCATCACTGTGAAAGCCACAGACCACAGGACATGCCCTGGGTCAAATGCCCTAGAGTAATTGTCTGTAAGTGGATCTCGAAAGGAGATTAGTAACCCACCATATAGGCTTTCTCCAGGACTTTGATGCCTTAAGGCAAAACAGTCCCCATTTTTGGTAGAAAATTTATTTGGAGGGGGCCTCCAAGCGACACCTGTGCTGGACAAGGCAGCGTTACCCCAGCTCTGCAGCTGGTCAGGTTTGCTGTGAGCATGGCTCAGAGCAGCTCAGTCCCACCTCCAGTCCCAGCACCCGTGAGGATCAGACCCAAAGCAAGATGCGAGGCTCCTGTCCTTAAGTACTTTTGGCTGGCAAAAGAAACGTGAATCCATTCTGATTTCCCCACCCATCTCCTGCTTATGTCAGACCTGAGACTGAAGCTGCAGGAGCAAATGCACCGTGTCCACTAGATGCTATGGTACGTGGATACTGACTTTTAACTACAAAAAGTTCTGTTTGAGTTCTCTAACCCGTAACTGCTATTTAACCCCACCTCTTCAGTTTCTGTATGGGCTTCGGAGTTGGGGAATAACTTGCTGTAAGAAGAATAATGGTGGATAAACATCCATTATTTTCCTTGAACTTACTTTCTTCTTGCAGGAAATAAATGGCAGACTGCAGCTGTCAGGTAAGAAGGGTCAGTGTATATTTATCATGCGTAGCTCCCCTTTGATTGGTAGCGTCTGTCCTGGCTCATGCTACTCATGTAAACTCACAAAATCTGTGTCTTGGTTTTACCTCCTCGTTTCTTCCCCTGAGGGAAAACAACGTTGTAAATTCTTGTGGCTTTTGACAGGGAGAGGGTATCAGAATCCCTGGTGTCACAGCAGCTTCCCTTGTCCTTTGTGGATGGTGGGTCTGGGCACTGTTCAGTGCCAGGAACTGACAACTGCAGCTTGCCCGTTCCTCGACTGGAGAAGTTCTCCCGAATATTTAATTACAGTATTTCATAAGACATTTAGGGCTAAGCAGGTACAACTCCTTTGGCTCTGTGGGGCGGGTGTCTTGCTCTGGATCCAAGTTTGGCTGTTCATTTTTAAACATTATTAGAGTCCTGATGAAATTGCTTCCAGCTGCTTTCACAAATCCCAAATATTGCCAGGGTGCCACATAATGTCCCTTTTCTGCCAGACTGTGGCCTCCTATAGAGAGTTCTTCAAAGACTAGTTTCGACAAAACCAAATTATTTTGGAATACAATTGCCTCTCACCCCCTTAAATTTCATTGTGCTCCAAAGAGTTTCCTGTAAATAGATCCCATTCTTCAGATGACCCGCGTTGTTCTGCAGTGCTGATGGAAGCCAGCCCTTGCCAGGCTCTGCTCCATTAGCAGTTCTTGGACAGGCAGTGCTAAAGTAGCTTGTTATGTGATAAAACGTCATATTTCTTCTCCCTACCACCACCGCTTGTGCTGATATTCAGCTCCTGCAGGAAACCATATGGCTTCCAGAAGCCTACCCACATACCTGTATGTGCCTACGCAGTCCGTGACTCACATTTACTGTTTGGATGCCCCCTGAGTCATGCTGAAAAATCTGTGAAAGTTCTACGTCTATTTTCCATGCAATCTCTTAAGAACTTTAGACAGTTATGCATAACCATTTGCATATGTTTTCCTTTCCTATTCTGCTTTTAGTTTCATGGGTGGAAATGCAATGGCACTTCTTATTTTGAAGAAAATCAAATCTAGATGGTTGCAGAGCACTGACTGCAGCTGTCTCAGGCTGTGGGATCAAACCGGTAAAGGGAGAGGCTTTTGAAAGCAGGGAGGGCTTTAGGAACAGAAAGTCCAACACACAAAAAAAACCCACACATGAAGAGGGTCAGGTCAATTCCAGTCACTTTAGCACTTTATCACCGCTCTGGAATGTCCCTTGCTTGGTAGGTTTCTGTGTCCAAAGGTGATGTGAGCACCCCAGAGCCTTTGCTGCTGTTTTGCAGCAGGGATGGATGGAGCACGCTCGGACTGTCCCAGCACGTCCTGGGGACTGACCCAGGCCAGGAGGCTCAGGGCAGCAGGGCAGATATCCTCTTCATGCCATCAGCTCCTCAGCTGCATGGACTCCAGCCTCAGACAAGTCTATCTGCCCTTTTTCAGTCTCATTACATGCTAACTTTGCCTCCTCAGCACAGCGTAGGCAACCTGTAAATCTTGCCTGTTGCTTTTTGCTGATGAAAGTAGAGAAAAGATAGCTCTTCCATCTTCCTCTACCAAGGGCCAGCACTGGAGATGCATTAGAGCCCAAATGAAGAACAGCAGCCCTGAGGTTTGCTGCAGCAGCTATGAATGACGTAATGAGCCTGCCAGAAACAGAGTTATTTTTGCAGCTGTACTCCAAATGCTCGCACCGTTAGGTGTTAAGCAGAAAAATCTCACCACTGGTCTAAGGAGAAGGAACATGTAGATACACTGTTCTGCTGCAGAGCACATGGCTTGGCTGTTTACATTAAAAACATCTATGTCTCCTCATAAGTGTTCTCCAACGTAATCATCGTTCTGCAGCCTTATAGAGCCAGAAAAAGTGTCAGGAGCCACATGTCAGTGTTTTGTATAGCTGGAAGAAGCAATGTCAGATTGTAGAGAACTACTTGCTGTAATTTAGCATAGTGAAATTGCCAGAAATATTCATTAGGTCAAACAATCTAGCTGCCTCCCCCACTGTGAGAGAATTTTACTTTACTCATCTGCCCAAAAACATTGCACAGTGGAGGCAGGGATTTTCCTGGTGTCACTGTATTGTTGTGAAGTGTGTCTGACCTGGAGAGCCACACATGGGCACACAAAACCATTGCTAATTTAGACCCCCTCCCACCTTCCATTCAGACTGGTACTGTTTCAAAAAAACCACTTCGTGGAATCAAAACAAAACCAACAAACCCACAGATATTTCGAAAGTGTGTGCTAGTAAACCTGGATGACTTGCTATATAGAATTCAAACAATATTGATAATTGGTAGTGACTGAAAGGACTTACAGTCTGATGGCTGCTCTGGAATAATTTTGTTTCAGCCCATTTCCCAGAGGGCAGGTGTGAGGAGGATAGGCAGTTTTGGTATTTCTTATCAGCAACCTTATCTGAGAAGCCCTCGAGGAAATGCTTGCATCTTTCCATAGCAATGTTCAGGTGCTTTGTAAAAGAGCTCGAAGAAAGCTTTCCTTTGGCTGTCTGCACAGCATCTATCCTGGGAGATTACCCAGTTCAGGAATGGCAACAGAGAGCTCTTCAAAAACTTTAAATGCGTGTTTCTTGATATTAAAAAAACAGTTTTAATATTATTTTGGTAAGTTGCAAGGCATGCTGCATACAAATAGAACAGGAGGGTAGAGAGCAGAGTTGAAGGATCATGGGTGCATGAAATGATAGGAGAGCTTCCAGAGAAAGTTTTGCTGAAAGCTGCTTTGGCACGGGGTGCAGGGGGTGCTGGTGTGCTGAACCCTGATACAGCACTGCCAGGGGAATGGTTCCACGTGCAAACGGCACATCACCACCGAACAGACAGCTTCTTGAAATACTGGCAATAATGCGCCAGCTAGTAAGAGGAGGAGTATGAAGCTGGAGTGTAAGTAGAGATGAAATATCCAGTCTGAATGTACACTTTTGCAGAAGCAACAGGAATTAGCAGAGAGGTTGCTTTTAGGAAGAGCTGTTCCACCAGTGCTGCTGGAGGGATTGGTGTAACTGATCTGAGCCCACGTCATGCAGCTCTTCAGGAAGAATGAAGTTTACAGGTTGTTTCTGGCAGAGTCTGTGATTGCTTACAGAGTCCCCGTGTACCCGAAGCCTTCTGGCTGTCCCCAAAGTGCCTGGTGGCCCTGCCAGCCTTGGGGACAGCTCTCTGTAAGAAAGTGCATCACACTCAGGGGGAAGCTGTTGCCAAGCACCAGCGCTGTTCCCATTGCTGAAGGACATCTCTGAGGCTGTCTCTGGTTCAAGCTGGGAGAGCCTGAGTGATCTTGGCTGCTCAGGGGAATGTGGTCCCCAGGTGAGCCTCCCAATAGCTCATAGGGAAAGGTGGTGTCCCCCTCACAGCCTTCCAGCGTGAGGAGGTCCCCAGAAGCAGCAAGTGTTGTACATGTGTGATGAGGCTGGGCACCCCAGATCTCTGTGGGCTTGTGCTGCTCCATCCACACAAGCTAGCAGGGACTCTTGTTTTGCACTTCCCACACACCTCCTCATCTTCTAGCTGAGTGTTTTTCCTCCAATGGTCTGTGCATCTCTGTAGGATGGGCTACCTCTAAGGACATTTTAAAAGTGAACCAAGAAATTAAGCCTATTGTTTAATGAATCTAAAAGTTATTCCCCAGGTTTGTGTGGACATTGAAAAGCTTTTAGGGGTCTGTAAAACGAAAAGCTATATTCTCCTTTCAGTATAAAACATTGCTGAAACCATCGTGGTATGAAGCCGATTATTTCATTTTGACTGTGGTGACTGTGATTTCCTTGGCTTTAACACTGATGCTGTTGTGAGGGACTGGACTTCGGTTGCCTGAGGCCAGCAGTCTACTTTCCATTGCAGGCACCAGCAACGCAATGGAGTTGGTCCATGTGTGGGCTGTTAAAATCTGCAGGGTATTTGGAGGAGTTTTATAAGTTTTGCACATTTTCAAAAGCACTTTCAATCCATCCGAAGAGCTTACAGAAATAACTTGCCACAAAAATATAAAAAGCAGCGAGTGTTTGGATTGTGTAGAAATGTTAATTTAAACTTACTGGGGCTAGACCACATAGTTTACTCGCTAGCACTCACTGCCTCACTGCATGGGTAGTGAAATGTCTGAAGTACCGTGAGTCGACAAGGGCTGCAAGCCAGCCAGGTCTCCTTGGGTCCCCTTGCTGGTACGACTGTGGCCAGCAAGAGGCCGCGGCCCGGCATGGAGAGCACAGTGCTTTGTACCCTGGGGCAGGGGAGCAGCAGAATCAAATCCTTCCTAACTGCAGAAACCCAGATGAAGTCTGCATAAGGAATCAAGCAAGTGAGATCTGAGGGAACTGCTTTATTTTCTCATACAATGTCCCTTTGATGCTTGCAGTTCTGTGGACCTATCTAGAAAAGGGACACAATGGGTTTCTAGCAGCTAATTCCAGCCACAGATAGAAATTAGTGCACTTCAGTTGCTAATGCCTTGAAGGTATGAACTGTTTCTGTTATAGATATGAGTGTGTGGCTCATTGTGCAGGGACTACCCACAAAATCATCATTTTTAGTTACATTAAGCCACAGCAGAGAAAAATGAAATCTACAGAGGCAAAGATGCATCAGAAATTCATTGGAACTAAGACAAAGATATGCCCTGCATAAATAGCTTTAACAAACAATAATTAACACAGCCAGCATTGTTTAATCATATTATATTGTTAAACATAATAGAAACAGAGTTTGTTAATCCCATCTGAATTGAAATGTAATTCCATAAATAATGACATAGTTTTCTTTCTTTGGACTGCTGGTTTTGTTTTAAATAACGGAATGTCTTCAGGGAGCTTAAATTAACTGTTCGCAGTGAAACTGGATGCTTCCTCCAGTATGTGATAGAATCATAATCAAATGAGAATTTAATTAATAATTGAGTAAATCCTTAGTGAGTTTCTGAAATGTGAGGCATGCTCCACATCTGCATGATGCCAGGAGATCTATGAGAATATGGAGAAGTTTCTGATTAGGGAAGTTAGTGCTTTACTATGCTAGAGATGTTCTCAGCGCTCAGAACAGTCCTCAGGACCCCTGGCTTTCAGCAGCTTGCTGTCTTGAAGCTGCTGTACCTATGTGAATGCAATTTCAGTGCAGATGCAGCCCAAATCTGGCTGTGAAATTTGCTTTTCTTTTAAAATACATGGTGCAGTCTCTAAGTATCTAAGGTAAAAGGCACCAAGCCTGTAGGACATGGAATTGAAAGGACACACTGTGCGCTTGGGGAGCAAGTTTCCTGCATTGTCTACCATGATGTGTGGTTTCATCAAGTCCTACCCTGAAACCAGCTCAGTGACTTGTCTGCACTCTCCTGGTTAGGAAGCAGCTCCAAACCTCACTGCTCTTGTCCCAGGAAACTTTCTGCTTTCTGGGGAATATTGTTCTTTTTCCTCAATAGCCTTGCTGACCTGGTGGTACCCTCTGAGGCTCTCCATTCCAGTCATCATCCCACGAGCCTTCTGCTGTCTTCTTCTCATGCAAGTTCACCTCTGGTGAACACAGATGGCCACAGTTATGCATTACTAGATGGGGTCTCACCAGTGTTTTGTACAGGGCCCCCAGGATAACCCTACCTGCTGAAAATCTCTCTCCTGAAGCCTGCATCAATCACCTTCCCCTGTCCTGGTCACGTCTCAGTAAGGGCTCACAGTCACGCTGTGTTGAATGCCCGCATTTCTTGCCTCTCCCTCCTGCCTGGTGTGACTTTGATCTCTATTCAGCTTCACAGCATTTCTTTTGCTGTAGCTCTTCATGTCACCCCATGCTTCTTCTATAGGTCTGTCTCTTCTGAGTGCAAAGTATTTATTGATGAAAGAAAAGGTAAAATATTTTCCCTTTAAGTCCTAGTCCACATGGTTTCTGCAAACAAAAATAAATAAAGCAATTTTGCTTCTTTTGGCATTAAGCAAATACATAAACGTAAACCATTGCGGAAGAGGGGCCTGCATATCACCAAGTTAGTGTTTTCTTCTGCCACGTTTCTAAATTATCAGGGAAATAGGACAAGACCTGCAAGCATACACCTGTCTTCCAGTTTTTCTTGTCTTTACGAGTCAGTCTTGATATTGGACAAACTGGTTACTCAATGTGCTCTGCTGTTGCAATAATCCAGATCTGAGCAGGAGTCTGGTATGGGCTCTGGTGATATCAATTTTTACCTTTCAAAACCACAGTCATGATTAGCAGAAGATTTTTTTTTTCCCTGTAATGAAAATCTGAAAATAAGAAGGGTTGACAGATTATTTCCAGAAATGCTGTATTTTGAGGACAAAAAGAAAATGGATGGAATAGAAGCACTGTAATATCAGCAGTAAATAGTTACAGTACTTGTTGTCTCTGAGTGTGCATGTTTGATTATTTTGGCAGCTAAACACTTAGGACAGTGCATTCAGAAGTAGTTCTGATTCTGAAAGTCTCTATAAGCTCCTTGGGAACTTACCATCAGAAACAGTTAAAATTTCCATTGACCTTAACTTGCAGTAGTATTTGATCAGGGAATTGGGGCAAGATAAGTGATATGCAAGCTACAAAGCTTAAATCAGCTATCTATCACAGACGTTTACTGAAAGGACACACTGGAATCTGCATGTGAATCAGTAACAGGTTCCTTCGGACTCTGACAACCTCTTATATATTCAGTAAGAGGAGACACAATGCCAGTAGGATTTAAAGGGTGTTTTTACAAAACCCACGAGGTCTCTCTTCAAAGTCCTTCCTTGAAAACAGTGCATGTTTACAAGGACTTTCTGCACCTAAACACATATCAAAATATAACAGAAGAGCTGTGTGGGCACTGCAGGGTGCTCACTGTTAGCTGGGGCTCAGCGCCACTGAATGCTCACTGCACCTGCAGTGAAGGGCAGGGTGCGATAACTGTGGACGACTTCTGCAGCCCCTAGCTCCTCTTCAGCAGTAGATCCCTGCTTAGCTGGACACAGTCTTCCAGGTTTCCTCACTGCCCATCCAGAGCTCTGCAGTTGTTCACTGGGACACTGGAGGACTCATCTTTCAGCTTCCAGCACTGGCAGCCTCTCCCTCCTACAACGCAAATTGGTCATAAAATTCCAAACAAGAAGAAACTTTTATTGAATTCTCTAGCTGCATTCCTTTTTAGCACTGATCTTTTTGTTCACATAGCTGTGGAACATACTCACCTTTATCCTCTCAAAGCTCCTGCAGAAACAAGGAGGAAGAATACCCACTAAAGGGAAGGTGTGCCTGATAATTCAATTACCTGCTCACCAGGAGTGGTAGCCCTGAGGGCCAGTTGAGCCTGCCGGCTCCAGTAACTCCTCCTCTCAACTGATCTCTGCAGAAAACTTCCACAATTTTGAGCAGCAGGGAGTATGGAGGGGCAGGAGAGGGGAGCCCTGTGATTTGGGTACCCATAGCATGGCCTGCAGCCAGCAGCAGGCGGAATGCTACAGGTGGAGCCAGGGTTTGTGAAGGGCAAACTAGCAGTCTGCTGTCTGTGCTCTTGCTAACAGCTCACAATTTCTTCAATTATCTGGTGAGCTCAAAAGGTAGGTGTTAGCATAGGAGGAGGGAATTTTAAATGAGCTGTCTGTCATTCCAGGAGAGAGAGAGGGGTTACTGTAAGAGCTCCACATGCTCAATGTGTTCCTGCAGCATTTGGAAATACTCAGTGTTTGGCATGAATGAGAATGTCTTAGTGCCTTGCAAGAAAACTATTTGATTTGGAGAGGGATTCTTAGCTTTCAAAATAAGGTGCTATCTGACACATATTATTTTGATTCCTATAAAAATCATTGCAAAACTCCTTTTCTAGTTTTTTCACTAATCCAATCTGTTTATATGTGTCTAATCCCAAAATACAAAGGCTATTTGTTTCTTCAGGTGCATGTGATGGACAACGTGGCGCAGCAGGCGTACGTAGCTCTCACCCTTGTGGAGAGGCATAAAGCTGGGCACAATCCCATGCTCTCTGCTACAAATACGACATTGTTCGGATCCGGGAAACAAAGGTATCTTGATGTGATATGCTGTGATGTCATTTTGCTGTGTGCTACTGGATCGGGTGGTCCAGGCGCCCTGCTTTCTGTGCTCCGGAGCTGGTCTGGCTTGTACGGCTGTCTGAGCTCTGGCCAAGGTGGCTCATCCCGAGAGCAGCTGTCTGCAAATTAGCAGAGACTACACGGAGCCACGGCTGGCAGCTCTGCTTGGAGGTGCACTGTGGGCTGTGCCACAGAAATAAGGGCACTAAAGTGGCTTCTGTGCTTTCTGGGAGAAGGTGCCACTTTGCACAGCCTGTCTGAACCCCTCAGTGAGGTTTAACAGCACTTTCTTGTGTTTTGCGTGAATTAGATAAACTTGTTGTTTTGAGGGGGATTTGTTATATGTTCATATGACATGAAGAGTTAAATTTACTTTGAAGAGATTTTGTTTTAATTAGGGAACACTTGACCACAGAAGAATTCTCAAATTAACTTTCTAAACATACCTGTTAGCATTTGATCAGGCAAAACCCAAAGCAACCGCTGCACTACTCACAGCAAAACGTTGCTCGAGCACATTGAAGTCGCTCTTTGAGGGTTTACTTCTTGGGTTAGGCTTTCATACAGACAAACTCATTCCGTACAATGCGCCAACCTCTCTGCTTAATTTGACTGAGAAAGTTAAAACAGGCAGGTTATATAATGATGTTTATCTTTACATCAGGAAGTCAACTAAGAAGCTGTTAAGCTGATATTATATAACCCAGCTCTGATTATAGAAAGTGTGGAGGAAGATGATCTGGGTTGATGCGTGTCATATTAGCAGTAATTGTTAACAGTTATAATTAATATTGTTTTGTGTGCTTTTGTTTTTGATGTTTTGCAGCCTTGCAGAAGGCGTTGGAGCATTAGCAGCCAGGCACTGAACTTTAATTGTTTACAGAAATTCCAGTTACACTATTCTACACATTAGCTAAATATATTTAAATAAAACATCCTAAATAATGAAATAGAAGTCACATATCATTTCCTATAATGCTCGAGTTCCTAAGGATGTTTGACTAACAAAACTCACTCTTTTGTAGGATTGTGAACTGTCCCAACTGCATAGATATCCCTTACCACAAGAGCAAAAGAAAGACGAGATGACTTTATACACATGGCATACAATCCCTAATTAAACCACAGCTCAAACAATTTCAGAGTACACAATTTGCACAATGGTAGGGGAAAAAAAAAGAAGAAAGAAATTGTTTTTAGAATTAAAAAAAGAGACCAGCTCTCTCTTACGCTGTAAACAGGAACATATTCATCTACTAGTCATACTCAGCTGGACTCTCTATCCCTAAGAATAAAGGCATCCTTGTATTCTGATCCAGATCAAATTAACCTAAGACAAGTTTCAGTTATGAGGACAAACACTGGATGTAGAGTTCACAAATTAAAAATATGAAGCTTGTATTACTGGGAAAACTGTCTTCTCTGTGTAAGACAGATCAAATATCTAACAATTAGAGATGTATAAGATGATGCCAGAAGAATTATCTTGAGTAGGCTTAATTAAATAAACTAAACTGTGATTTTTTTTAGTAAGACTTTAATTTTAGCAACTGGAATAACATCAGGTCCTTCTGTGTGTGTGATAGCCAGCAACTTACTTTACCCACAACAATGAAGATGGTATTTTGAATGAATACAATATATATGACAGGCACACGACTGACTGCATTGTGTGACGCAGTAACTGCACAATATAATGAAAAAAGCAACTTCGATCTCTAGTAGCCTTGTGAAAATAAGCTTCATGTAGTAGCTTTTTCAGAAAAAAAGACATTTGTTACCATGCCATGCTTTCATTCAAGCAGAACACTCCTGTAAGAAGTTGTCCATATCTCTTACAAGCCACAAAATTACAAATGATAAAGGCACTCTCCCGAAAGGTAAGGCTGTGGCACAAGATCCAATCTTATCAGCCATCAAAGAATCCAGATGAGTGGAGGCATAATGAACAAGCTAACTTCACTCAGGCTTCATTTCTCACTAGCCAGAGGAAATTAGGCTTCATTAGTTTCATTGCTTCCTCAGTTAGCTGTGAAGCAGTACATTGAGTTTGCAGGGGAAGTGAAAGCTTTTCTTCATCTGTCAGAGATTCTTTTATGAGTAACAATTCCCACTTCTGCATGAAAAAGGGAAATCGTCTGGCCTGTGTACTGTATGGTGACCTAGGGCATAAAGCATGTGATGAACGTAAGATAAAATGGATCAATTTTCTTACTGTGTTTTCTTTTATTACTAACTCCAATATAAGAAATTATTGAGTTTTACACATTCCTCTTCAACAGGCAGCAATTCTTTTTGCTGAAGTTAAAATTATCAATTCTAGCAATATGCTACCTTATACACTAGTGTCCAACTTGGAAATGAATACACATACTAGTATTCATAGTGCTAGCCACCCCCACCTTCTGCTGTAACAGAGCTTGTCTGAGCTCATTACTTTTGTATTTTCTTGGCCAGACTGGTAACTCTAAACTCTTGCGATGTGGTACTGCCCGCTGTCCTTTTTTTCTTATTTTGGGTTCTTGTTTGTTTGGGTTTGTTTGTTTGTTTGTTTTGCAAATGCTTTCTGCACTGTTGATTGGTTTTATGTGTGGATCCAGTGAATGTTTCTTGAAGCCTCCTGTTCTGCAGTTCCTGTGTGGAGTGCCCTCTGCAACACGTCTGCTTCCATTGCCGTTTTGAGTAGTCCACGTGGCTGACAATTAATTCCAGTGGGACTTGAGGGGTCCACCGGGTAGGTATCTGCCATGAGGTCAGACCCTCCATGTCATGTTGCCCTGTCTGTGGCCAAAGCGTGACTGCTGCAAGACGTAAAGCCTGACAGCATTCGTGTTCCCCATGGGGGGGTTCCAGCTCTACAGGTGACGTTTCTAGAGCAGAAAAAGCTGTTTTCAAAGTGGCAGCTGCTCTGTCTCGAGGTGGGAGCTGGTGTACAGTCAGGTATAAATCTTGGCAGGGGTCACTGCTGTGATCATCTTCAGAGCAGGCAGCTGCCAACGAGCTCTGGCACAGTTTCTCAAGACAGGAAAGCACTGTCTCTGTTTAACTGTGGGTTTGTAAACTGGGTTTATTACCCTCCTTTTCCCCATGAGCACAAACGGCATGTGCCAGGATCAGGTGGCTGTTACGGGAGTTTCTTCACATCTGGGCAACATGTGCTGTGCTGATCTCCCTGCTGTGCCCAAACCTGCCTGCTCTCATATCCCACCCCCCCGAGCACCGTGTTCTTCCACAGGCGCAGTGACACATGCCTTGCAGCAACCTGCCTGCCCCCACCAGAGGGTCCCGCACGGGCTGCTCGCAGCAGCCACAGGAGAAGGGATTTTAATAGTGAGATCTGAAGGCGAGGAGAGGGGACCATCCTCAGCCTCTGCTGGGGACAAGAAGGCTACGACGGCGACAGGCTGCTGCTCAGCATAATTGTTCTGTAGTTGCTCCGCCAAGGGTCATTCTGGAGCACAGCCAGGACGTGTCGAGCACAGCATAGTGCTGGCTTGTACGCTGACCACACCAGTCACAATTTAAGTACAAGCCTTTCTGTATGCTGCTTATAACGGTTTGATTTAAATGATACTGCTTAAGCTGTGGCATAAATGATGCTCTGGTTCATATCCAGTTTTCCCCTGCCTCAAGGGAACTAAATAATTTCCTGAAAACCAGAGCACAAAAAAGAGTATGTGTAATACAGAACAGTTTTGCAACATTGACTCTTACTGCAATTTGCTAGTAAGATTGCCATTTTCCATTCATAGGATATTTTCTACATGCACTGGGATTTCAAAACCACTTTATATACTGAAGTTTACTGCTGTGTTTTCTGGATCAGCCACTTTCAATCAACAAATACGCTCCTGGAACTGAAACAGAAGTGCCCGGAACCAACACTGCCCTGAGGTACAATAAGGCTCACCTAATTGCTTCCTGGCTTGCTGATCTGTCATCCTGACCCCCTCTTTGATGTTTTCTTTTTTTTTTTTTTTTTTCTCCTGGAGCATTATTAACAAGTGAGAAATGCTGTCTCAGGGTGTTATGTATGGGATTATTCCTCTATCCCCAGCACAATGACCGTATGTAATGGCATTATCTCTTATTCAAAATAAAAAAGGCTTGGAAACATCAAATCCTGTTCATGAAAAAGTAGTTTCTTTATGGTGGTTACTCTAAGTGCAAAATTTTTTTTTTTTTTGCTTTGTAATAATACATTTTTGTCAGTCAGCAAAACCAGCCTGACTGCTGCAGATGTCTTCTTTCTGCTAGCTAAATTTAGGCTCTTCTTCTTCTCCTTATGTATATATATTCCTCTGACATCAAGAGGACTGTGGCCCCTTTAGTGTACATTCATTGCTGTTGTAAACAGCGAAAACTGATGGGGCCAGATGATGGAGACTTCTGCCAATGTCCCTTCTTAGCATGCTTTCATTTAAAAATATATGAATGGGTACCAGTTAGTGCCAAAACTCTGAAAATATGAAAATACAACTAGAAAGGAAGAAAATAGGAAATGTGTGTCAGCACTAAATGTATATTCAGTTTTTTTCAATGAGGTATGTGTGCACTTTTGCAGTACAATAGCTGTGGGAGGAGAAACTCCTGGAGCAAATCTAAGTACAAAACATGGGAGTATTGGGGAGAGGGGGAGAAAAGAGAGAGGCCTTTTCTAGATCTGGGTTAGATTTATTGCCATGTAAGTTTTCTTTAAAGATTAGGACTTTTCCACAGCCAAATCTAGTCCTGATTTTTAGACTACAAATTTGCAAGAGTTGCCCAGGATATTCTTTTTAGGCACATGGGGTAAGCTCTTGTGCATTTTTAGTTGTGTCTAAATCATAAAAGTGCAAATGGAGATGCAAACTTGGATCAAAAAAAAATCACATCAGCAGGATTTGCTTTGAACTTCTAAGTCTCTCCCTCTCATATGCACACACACACACACAGAGTTTGAAGTGTTTCAGATCTGAGGTTCTGATTGATCATTGATCTGATTGAGAAAAAACAAACATTCCCCCTCAGTACAAGCATTTGAGTTACCTCTAAATTCACCAGTTCAAACATACATTTTCCCTTTAATGCACATCCAGAATGTGATGCAAGGATCATTTACCTTGTGCGTGCTTCTATCCGATTCACCCATTTCTGAGCTTTGACTCCTCTGCTATCATGCAAAAATGCCAGCTGCTTGTATTGCCTCTGAAGGCACCTCATCACCATTCCCCTGCCAGTTTTGAGAAAGTAACTTTCATGATTCTGATCTGCCCATAGTGTTAGCCTGTACCCACCATTTCTTAATTTTTCAAACAAGCAAGGCTTTTCACGCTTTCTCCCATGATGTCCTTATGCTAACCTTATGTCCCCCACTAACCACAGCAAAGCTATTTCTTGATCCTCCTTCAAATAAGCCCTTCCTCTCCTTCTCATGCTGTTCTTTGCCAGGATAACTGAAGGCAAAAACCAGCAACAGGTGGATGCCAGAGCTCTGTGTATCTTCATGGTGTGAGCCAGTAAGGTCTGTGAGGTCGGACGGGGTGACCTTTAAAGGTTCCTTTCAACCCAAACTCTCCTGTGATTCTGTTTCCCTGCCTGTCCCACGGCCTCCTGTGTAATTCGGCTGTCAGCTTCCCGGAGCACGGCACATCTCCAGATGTGTGCTTTTACAGCAGGCAGCACCGCAGGAGCTGGTTCACGCCCGGGACTCTCACCGTGCCGGTGCCAACAAGTTATTCAGTCATTTTTTGCCCATTGACTCCTGCCAGCTGGGCACACGTTTGCCAAACGACGGGGATCCCCGCCCGGCCGAGGAGCCGTGCCCGCACATCTGTGGCTGTCCCGCCCCCGGAGCACACACCGGCCCCGGGAGAGGAGCCGCGCCGCAGCGGGACGGCAGCGACCGGCACCGGGGACGCTGGAGGGCGGGTTTCGCCGGGGGGATCGTCTCGTTCCCGCCGGTGAGGCCCCGCCGCCTCGAAGGAGCACGGCGCCGCCGGCCGCTGAGGGACTGGGCGAGGCGGGGAGCCGGGCCCGCGGGGGTAGCGGCCCCAGCCCGGCCCGGGCGGGCTCC